>VZRU01018732.1:92854-190981 GCA_013398155.1 Pedionomus torquatus | reverse complement strand
CCCCTCCCTCCCCTCCTCTCACCCCTCCACCCCAATGCAGAATTTGCCTTTGCAAGATTAAACTGTTATTTTCTGTTTCCCATAAAAACAAGGACACTAAAATCAAAGAGGGGAAAGCACAGCGTCTCTTGATCGCACTTGGATGATTTATATAATTAATTTTGTGGAACTGCACTAATTCCTTTTATAAACCGGGCAAGGTAATCGTCATGGAAATTTTAGGAGTAAACGAACGTGTTCTGTGAAGATGAAATGATTTTGATTCCCCGTGGCAGATTAAGTAGTTTAGTGTGGAACATTAATATTTATAGAGATTGGTAGTGATAGAATTGATTTTTGATGACTAATCCTTGTAGCTTTGTAACCGTTACAGGTATCATTTGCTAGTTGTGTAAATATATATCAGTGTATATACACAATGTTAGCCCAGTTAAATTAAAAAATACCCAACTGTTCTTATGATTTTACTGTTTATTCAGTCAACAGTGTTATCTATTTTGCTGTAGCAAAGTAGTTACCAAAATAGCCCTACCTTATTCTGGTGGAAACTATTAGAAAAGATGTCTGTGACCTTTAACAGCAGCAAAATCTATTCCAGGGCTAACACTTTTGAGTAACCTTTCTCAGGATAATAATGTACTGTGGTTACACTGTGTCTGTCTTGACATTTAGTGGAACTTTTATGTCACCTTTTGAATTTACTGTTTAAAAAATACAGGGGAAAAAAATTGCCTGAAATTTTGAATTTAATTGTTTAAATGGTTTATTATAATTTTTTTTTTTTTGGATAATGGCGCCATAAAGATGGAGGAAGAAATAAAAAAAACCACAGCCTTTTAATATGTTCTTCTAATAAAGGTACATATTCCTGATTGTCCGCTTACTGAATGTACTTGAGTTTTAAGCATCCCACAACATCCTTGTTGCTGTACAGGATCTACAGTTTACTTCCCAGTGAACTTAAAATTCAGAGGCTTTTATCAGTTTAGTTTCATCGTGTATTTTTAATTTCTTTCATGTGTTGATGTTTTAGCTTTTAATTAAGCTTGTGCAATTGACTTACGGTCCATGTTATATCTACTTTATTTAGAATGTTTAGTCCCAGACACATACTAACAATGTATCTATTTAGCTTTTTCATAAAGATGTGACTTCTGCATGTGAGCCCTCTTGAAAAATAATTGGAGATGCTCTCCTGAGTTCTCTAGACCTTTTAAAACCTCACCCAAATTATTAAATATTTCCTAGACAGACCTGGGGCGTTGGAATAGCTCCCTTGTTCATAGAGATTGGAGAGCTGCTCAGAAGAAAGTGTCCTCTGGGGACACTGAGAATATTTATTCTGGTATAGTAGCCAAATCTTAAGGAGAATAGTTTTTAAATCCAGCTCTCCCTACCAAGAGTGTCTCTGTGGTTTTAATCAAAAACATGTTTGTTTTGTTGCCCATTTACCTACTTGTTTCAGTCCAGAACATAGGTTTGATTGTTACTGTGTTCAGGAGGCATTGCTGCCCAACTGAACAGAAGCCAGAATGTGTGGAACGTACTGTACTCTGCTCTTCTGTGTCCTCTTGTTCTTCTGGTGGGTTCTCACAGCTCAGTTTTTGGCAGCAGCGGCTGGAGTAGAAAACTCCTCCCTTTTTCTTTCCCCTCTTGCCCTACAGCTCTTTGGGATGATGAGTCTGTGGAATTCAGTCAGAGGGACATGCATACAAACCAGTCACATGTTGCAGAGTAAGGGAAATGTGGAACAAATTGGCAAACTAATATGTCACTCATTTCTTTGCATTTTTTTCCCCTCTTCTTTGTGCAATGTATAATAAAGAAAATACTGCCTGGTGAACAGGAGGCTTGGAGGGTAAATTGGCCAATGTGAAAATTAGATTATAACAACAGTGATTTTGTTTCTCTTCAACCTTATCTTGACAGAGTGGTTTCCGAGTATTGCATTACCAAAGATTGCATATAAAGTTGTATGTATGTTCCTCACTAACAAAGCAAGATAAAGCTTCTCCAACTGGGTCCTGTGCAATCTGCCATGGATTGTGTTGGATCTGGAGGTCCCAAGAACTACATGATGCATTCTTGAGTGCTGTCTGCTGGCAGCTTTGTCTGCTGGCTAATTACAGATGTATAGACAGAGGGAATGAAAATCAGGGAAGGGAGGCCCAGCTGGAACTGAGTCTGTGCATCCCACGTCTGCGGTGAGATGCTGTTGTGTGGAGCAGGGAGGGAGGGTGATGCATATGCTGTGGGCGTTTCTCATTGTGGCTGTCTCTTCTTACCAGTCTGCTGAGAGACTGGGAGCTGGTACTGGGTGACATTCAATGGTGTTCAACATCGATATCTCTCTTCGTTTCTACAGTTTCATGATTCTCTGATTTCGGAGAACCACATCCTCATTTATAGCAATTTAGAGATGAGGATGGGTACCAAATACATATGAGGAGAAAATACAATGCCCAGACCGAGACAGAAAGCATCTGAGTGGCATCCCTCCATGTCAACGGTTTTTGTTCCAGTTAAGATTGTAGGTTTTTTTTTTTCCCTTCTAATAATTTTTGTTATTTAAAAACAAACCCAAGATATTATTGTTTGTTAAAGATGCAGACCTTGTGAATGCTCAAGGTCTGAAACTTCATAATCCTATTCTCTTTTGTAGACCAGATCCTGGTTCAGATTATATCTCTTACAAGTGTTTGAGGATGTTGGCCCCTGTATGGTAAAATCATGTGGCCACAGAGCATGTTGGATTTGAAGCCCACCTAGTGAAGTAGTCTGCTCCGTAGAAGATAAAGGAGTTGTAAGGCATTTTTACTGTCTTCTATAAGAATAACGTGACAGCAGTTCAAAGTACTCAATATTTTGGCTTCTGCACTTTCCGGAAATCCAGATACCAATGCAAGAATTCACTTTATACTAAAAAAGTTATTTTTCCTGTTACATAAGTGAATGCAAAAATTTTACTCGTCTCTGCTAAGGAGGCAGTTTTTGACCACTACCACTGCTTTCATTGCCAATATACTACCTTTTCAGAGAATTGCCAAAAGATTGCCTTTAGGGCCGTTAATGAAACTGTTGCAAAAGGTGTCTTTCCTTGGCTCTTTTCAGGATGACCCTTGGGTTTTGAAGTCCTTTTCTCCTTTTGGCCATGATTTCCTCTTCTACAGCTGCAAAGTATACCAATTAAGCTTTACTTTATAAAACAAATAAACTCGATGTATGTGGGGAAGGGGATGAATGCGCTAACAGCCTCAGCTGGTGGAGGGAGATTGTATGTGTGTGGTTGTTGGGGGGTCCAGCCATGGGGGAGTTGTTTAGAGGTACAAGGAGGTGCCGTTCTCTTGCACCACTGCATTTCTGAGGGACATTGCAGTAAGACACGAAGGCATCTCCCAGATGGTACGAGAAGGAGGCCTTGTGCTGGATGAAGGCAACTCCCCCAAAATGGTGTTGGCATGCCAGGGGGTGTAGTTTGAGCTGAGTGTGAGTGTGGATGATGGGGCCTAATTGGAGGCTGCTCAGTCCCTGTGTCACCAGCCCCAGTACAGCTGAGCTCTGTCTCATTTTGGGGGAGCTCATGGGCCAGCCTTACCCTTCTGAGGAAGACTGAGCTTTTGTTCCAGCCATAGACTGTTCAGAAAGGACCATCCGTGAAGTTTTGCTAGCAATGGGATGATTCCTCTACAATCCTTTCAACTTGCTTTTACAAAACCTGACGTTTTGCCTCAATTTTGTCTTGACACATCATTGGGTATAAAAATAGGTGCATTAAAACTTGTTGCATTTTTCCTGTTTTCCTGAATGTTAACATTATTGGAGCCTTTTTACACAGAATCACTTTGGTAGCTGTAGGACTTGGCGTAACACCACATCCTAAATTTAAAAAAGTGCCGGGGAGACATCATCTTTGTCAGCCACTCAAGAGTATAATGCTGTATGTGTTGCTTCTTGTCTAGGGAAATAAGTATGAGCATCTTTGTGCCCCATGAGTGCACATTTAGGTGCAGGGTTTATTGCCTTTAAGCTGCTTTCTCTGGAGTTCATCGTTGCAAGATTTCTTTCAAACATTCTGGTGAGCTGCTGGTGAGAATGAAGGGGTTGTTTGGGGTGGTATCGAAGACGGAATGGTCTCAGAAAGCCAGCAAGGATAAATTGGGCCAAAGGCTTATTTACTAAGAGTCTTTTTCTGTGTCTATAGTTCATGTCAGTCTCAGGGATGAAAATGACTATCTGATCATGTGTAGGTCACAGTTTGGGGCACTCCTTTCTATCTTATTTACTCACCGTGGTCTTGAGAGCAAAATTGCTTGGGGCTCCTTGCTGATAGGAGTCTTTCCTTCTTTGCCTCTCACTAACCTTTTGGAAACAAGCATTTTCCTTCAAACTAGCTGATTCTTCTTCTTACTACTGCTACCTCCTGGACCTTTATTTCCTGCCAAACCCTTTAGCAAGACATTACAAGTGCCATGGTGCTTAGGACATGCCCTGTCATCCTTGTATTGGATGTTTATCCTATGCTACACTGCCTTTCACCCAAGACCTAAGAGGGACAGCTGCCAAGGGAAGATGTAACCCAGGTATAAGATTCAAAGCTACTCTTAACAGAGGTACAGGAGAGAAAAGCATAGAGGAAAATCAGTCTGGATGACTTGATTACACTGATGCAAGTGTGTCTCAGCACTCGTGAAAGCAGAGAGTCCATTTAATCACGAGACCATTCAGACATTGCATTTGGAAGAAAATTGTTCCTTTTGCCTTATCTACTGAAAGCCCCCATCTGCATTGCCATCTTTGTGACCATGCTTTTGTGGAGCGCTTAGGTATGTGGCTAAATCTGAGCATTTACATTATCTAGCTGGAGGCAGTAGCATCAGTCCTGGGTGGGCAAAATCCTGAGCTGAATGGGATGGAGTTCTCAGCCATGAAGTGGGAAGAGCATTTGCTCCCACAAGGAGGAGCAGAGCCTTTTGGGAGCTCAAGTGAAGATGATGTTGGGCATTTCAGTGTGTGTGCTGTTGTTAGTGAGACGTTTGATGGTGCAGACCAAATTTTATAGTCATGCTTACACTGATTAGTGCTTCTTGTAAAGAATACGCTCTTGAAATCCATGTTTCATGAAGAAGTGTGACTTTGATTGCTGTGGGTGGGTTTGTGAGGTGCAATGTCCAAGTACAGCCCAGTGTGAGTGACAGAGATGTTGGCTCCTGGCAGTAGGTAACAAGGGGGGTTCCTAAAACTGTGGCATAGAGAAATGTATCATTCTATCCTGCAGTAGCACTTAGTGGAATATTTCAGCAATCAAAATTATTTCACTACATATGTGTACATTAGGTATTTGCCAATGTTTTGTGTAGAAGGAATGGATTTGGACATTTCCTCCTGGAGGTCAAGATTTGTAAGAGCTGAATAAGTTAGGACAGGCTTTTAGGAAACATAGAAAAAGAAAAATAATACTATTATTGCTTCTCCTTTCTTAAAAATTCCTGCATTTCTACAAAGAGGGATGGGAAACCGAAGAAGAAGTTCTGAAGGATTCTGGAGAAACTAATGCAGAGAAACTGGAAAGACTTGTCCCAGGAAGATGACTATGATTATGAAAATACTTGCTGTTTTACCATATTAGAAGAAGAAAATGAAAAATCTTATCACAATTTTCTTTCATATTATGTATTTGTTCCTATAGTACTCTTAAACTTGCCCGTGTTTTTTTTTTTTTTTTTTTTTAATATTATGTAACATACAATTTGAAAACAAAGAAGAAAACACAATACAATACCACTGGAATATGTTGGATAAACACTCAGTTACATTAAGTGAGCCTTGTGGATGTTTAGCAGTTTCCTTGGTCTTGTGCTCTTGAGAAAATAGGCCCTTGGTTTATGCAGCTGATTCTGTGATGCCCTATGGAAGCACACCCTGTAGGTTTACCAGCCCTTTATGGGTGTAACAACCCCTTTTCTGTGACCCAGTTAGCTGTAGCTGTAGGAAACCTCATTGTTGGCCTCCAAACAACTGCTGGGTGACTTTGCTGCCTGACAAAGGCAGCAGTAGAACAAACTTCTTTCAAGAGTACAGATTAATTATAAATTTTAAGAAGCATGTTCTCTTTCTAACAAAAATCAGTTTACACTTGAGAAAGCAGTGTGTGTTAAAAATTTAATGTCAGAGGAAAGATTTGCTGACTTCTTCATGCTAAGTTGCATGGTTGCTGTAAAGAATTTCCTTCTGTTTTGGGGGAATCTCTTCTGCATTCTGGGTTTGGCAAGATAATTCCTTATCAGTCACGTGCTATGTGCCTGGATAGCATTTTATGAAAACATGGCTCTGAACCTACCTGAGAGACCAGTCATGCTTGCCAAGCCACAAAACAGGTGACAGATGAAATAAAAGCCTGAGCAACACCATCCTTTGTGAGAGAGAGACAGTGCTGAAGGAATCAGGTGTGTACATACAGGGATGCTTTGTTGTCTGGGGATTGCTCTGCCAGGGCAGCTGTAGGCTGGTGAGGAAGGAGTACAGATGTGTTATTTATATTTGAGCAAAAGAGTGTTATAAATCTGTCCGCTGTAGAGTGCAAGCATATCATCAGATGTCATCATTCAACGTAATAGCAGGACAGCAGATGTGGTAGATGTTGTTGAAGGAGGTTTTCCTACTTTGAGGAAAGTGGCATCCACAGTCTGTTAACCACCTCTCCCTGATGTTCTCTGTACAAGGCAGCCAAAAGCTCAGGTGAAGGGTAATGTCCTTCTTTTTGGGGAAAAAAACCAAAATCAGATGAAGATTATCAGCTTCACAGAGTAAAGTTTTCATAACTGCCCTGAACTTCAAGGCAACCTTCTCCCCCAAAACAAGCAGTAAGAGTAAACAACTGGCCAGCATGCCAGATGTGTTCCCTGATACGCCTGCGATAGGCAGAAAGCAAATCACCTTGGGCTGTCTTTTACAAGGCAGAATGTAAATCGTTTTTCTCAGATTAGCAGGGTCTGAAACGTGGAAGTTCCAAACACACTCACTTGCCTTGAGTGAGGCTGACAAGGAGTAACTGCAAAGGCACTGCAAGCTCCCTGGCTTGGGCAGTATGTCTTTTTCTTGTTCTTGGTAATGCTGTTGCTTCCCCCAGGAGTGCCTTCTTTGGGGGACAGTGTGCATCAAAGGGGACATGCAGGAAAAGGTAGTAGGCACCTCGGCAAAAGATACCTTCAGATATGACTGCGAATGGAGACAGTAGCTCTACAGTATGCATATAGTTCAGCAGGACAAAGTAGCTTAATTCTAGAAAACCAACAATGACTCTTTTGCCTTTTCTAACTAGCAATTCCAGGAAATCTTGTTATATGTCCTGTTTTTCACCTCAAAGAAGTAGGTTAGCCAAGGGAAAAGAAAATCCTCTTTTTCTTTTATTTGAACTGTCCCAAGTTATTGACACTTAGATTTTATTCATCTAATATCAAACCACAGCAAAAAGCCAGAGCAAAGTGACTTTAGAATCCCAGCCCTCATGTTATAGCAAAAATATCAAAGTCACAGGAAGGAGAGTATTGTAGTTATTTGTATGATGTCCTCGTATCCCCCAAGCCTCTGTTGCAGCGTTTTACAGCTGCAAAGAGCTGTGTTTGGAGAATTTGGAAACTGCAGAGAAGTAGCAAATCCCTCAAGTAAAAGTTTGTTCAAGCTCCTTTCTAAGTGATGTTTTCAGAATCATTATAATTCATCTGATTAACTAGCATATTCTTTTTATGCTTTTGTGTCTGCAAGGGCAATATCCAAATTGGCAGGCATGGTGGAATAAAGTCAGTTTTAGTATGTCACCCAGAAGATAAAGTCAGCTTCAGAGACTCATTGGGAAGGTTGCTAAGATTGGCTCTGTTTTCTGTTTCCTGGACCACACAACAGTTTATTGTTACACTTTTCATTATGCTCCCCCCACCCACCCCCCCAAATTAAAATCTCTGCTGCAGAGACGTAGCAAGTGCAGTTACATTAACCAGTCCTGCTTCCTTTCACCCCAAAAGTAAGGTTAACAAAGCCTGGGAAATTGCTCGAACCAGATGGTGAAGGTTGAATTGCAGAAGCGTGTACAAAGCGGTGAGGAAATTGTTTTTGAGAAATTAAACCCTTCCCATGTAATGCCTTTCCTTTCCCTGAGCAGACAGTGGCTGTGTGTCCTGCAGTCGTACTTCCAGCGCAAACCCAAAGTCTGTTCTTCACCATTTCCTAAAAACGAAGAAGAGCATCCCTCGCTTCAAAAAGAAAAATGTGAAATAAAGGTAGTTGAGAGTGTACGTGTTAACACCTGCGTCATTTCTCCCCTTTGGCATGCCTCAAGTGCTGCCTCCATTCTTTGAGGGGAAAAAAAAAACACAAAACAAAAGCAACCTTAAAAAAGTGATTAGTCTGGGTTTGCTTGGCACTTGATTATTTATGTACTAAATATTTATATGCTTCTCCAATACCCACATATTATCTTTACATTGTATTAAGCAGCAAGACAATCAATATTTAATTTTATGCAAGCCCTAAGCAAAACATGAAGTTAATGAAGTTTACATTCTTGCCAGATAGCCATTAGGGATTAGTGCTTGTATTTTAGCCAGTGTAATGAATTGGTATCTTGTAGCCCTGATTAGTTTCTAAAAATTTGCTGCAGTTTAAGCAGCTCTGTGAGATGGAGGGACATGGTTTATGGTCCTTTAAATACGTAAGTAGAAGAAATCTAATGAAGGCTTACATTTGGTATTTTTTATCATTGAAAGATACATAGTTTTTGAAGTGTTCAATGCTTGTTCTTCTGAAAATGGTGATTTTTTTCCAGAGGATGTATGCCTCCTCCCTTCCTCTTCCCTCCTATGTGGAAATGATTGATGGATATTTCAAACAGGCCCACCCAAACACATAACAATGTCACATTCTAATTTAAGCAGAACAGAGAGACTGAGCCTTAGAGCCTTGGTGATCTTCAGGACAGGGCTAAATCCATTGATAGACTCCACCTAATCCACCTTGCCCTAATTCTAGAGGTGAGCTGACCCTCCCTGTTTACCTTGCCCTCTGCTGATGCAAGTGTCCTGCTGACCACCCATGGGTGCCACGCTGGATGCAGCAGCCGCCCGTTCCCAACAGGGACCAGACTGGCTGTGTTCCTCACTGACCAGCCGGAGGCTGCAGGGGAAAACATTATAGGTGCAGGTCCCCTGTGGGGTGCAAAGCTTCCAGATCTGAGTCGACGGTTTCTGCTGTTGGACCAACACCTACAAAGAAGGTTCCCAAAACCCAGGGGGCAACACACAGGTGCTGAACTGGACTAGCTGGAAGTAGTTTGGTTTCATACAGAAGCCCTGTTTGTAGAAGGAATGGATTTGGACGTTTCCTCCAGGAAGTCAAGATTTGTAAGAGCTGGGTAAAGTAAGACAGGCTATTAGGAAATTAAAAAAAAAAAAAAGGAAAAATGTGACAGGAGCTCTTTGCCTTCCCTCCTTGCGTTATTCATATTGGGTAACAAGAAGCAGTCGGTGTTGGAAAAGTCAGAAGTACGAAAGAGCTTGATGTAAAGATTGGAGGAAGATAGAAAGATGGAGAGAACTGAAATAACGTGACAGCTATGGAGTTGTAGAGGGAAGGGGGCTGAGCTTCTGAAGTGCGATGAGGGAGGGAGTATGCTTTGTGTTCAGCAGGGCAGGAGGGCTTGGTAGCCTGGTTCTGCTCTTCTCTTCCTATGAAAAGTGCAACAGAAACCAGCTTGACTTGGCATAATTCTGGCTAGGTGGTATTTGTTGCTAAGAATCTGCATCTATCATCACTGGCATTTTAGGAAAAGAAAGCAAAACTTTTCTCTGTAGTTCAGCCATCCAGACTGGAAAAACAAGTTCTATTTCAGTGAGAGTCCAATCACGAAAAGCTGAAACTATTTTCTTACTGACCATGTTATTTTTCATAGATTAAAATATTGCAGTATTTTTTAAATCATGTTTCTTCAAACCTGCTCTTGAGAGCTAAGCTGCAGCCCTGTTTGCTAATGCCTGAGCTGTGCAGGCAGGTTCTGCAAGGGTTCCTTTAATTTGCTAAGAATGATCTGAAGAAGTTAACGAAACGGTAAATAAAGCTAACCTGGAGGCTGTAACTAATTTGGATATTCAAAATTGAAGTGTCCCTTAAAAGAAGCTGTTCTGGAAAATAAATAGCCACAGGGGAAGGAGGCAATTTAACTAGAAACTAGGAATTAGGTTTGTGATAAGCAGAATAGAGAGCCAATGTGAGCAGAGAGTAAGTTCTTGCAAAGTTAAGTACATTATTGCAGGTGAGTAATCCAGGGCCAGGGCTGATACAGCCCAATCTGAAAAAACGTCTCTGAAAGAGAGCAAGAGTGTGTAATGAATTAACATGTGCATGGTGTGCACGGTATTTTTATCCTGGAAGTAGAAGAGCAGAGATATCTTAATTAAAAAGAGGGCGAAAAAAAAAATTATTCTTTAGCCTGACCAGTGTCTGTCTTCTGTCAAAGTGAAATTAAAATATTCTATAAAGGAAGTTGTTTGAAGACAAAAGCATAAGAGTGCAGTTCTGGTATTCTTCTTCACAGCAAGTGCCCTGGTCCAATATTTAAACCTTAGGTTGGTTATGGTAATGAGATGATCACCAGTAACACCGCATTGGTGCAGAGCGAGATAATAACCTGTGAGCTGAAGCTCATAACTTGAAAGACCATGGTGGGTGTTAGGAAGATAATTTTCTCTTTTGTATTCGACTCAGCACCAGATGTTTAATTGGGTACTTTCACTTTCTGTAGAAACCTATATAGGGCCACACAGAGTTACACGCTGCCCAGCTAGATGGGTTCATTATCTTCCACAGCAAATTTTATATTCCTATGCAAAGTTTTGCGTGTGTTTGGTATTCTTGTGTAGGTTTCCTGCCCAGATTATGGAGATGATGTGAGTCCGCATCTTCCACTTAATTTTTTTTTCTTTCTCAGAATGCTGTTTTTCAAAGGCCTGTTGGATTGCTAAAGCTTTCTCCTTTATTTCTCCTTTTTAGCCTCTGCTCTGATATATGCTATCAGGTTTCCCAGACCGCTCTGGCTTTGTACTCTGGCTGCGTCACTCCGTGTGTATCTGCTGCCTGTTGTCTTTTCATCAGTGGATCCAGCCTGTGCTTCCTCCAGTGTTTTGTCCCAACACGTCTTGTCACTCCTCCTTAACGACAGCTGTTTTTTCTCATCTTGCTTTTTACTTCTGGCTCCATTCGGTGCTTGTGATCCAGCCAGCGTGAAAGCACTTGCCCTTTCTTTGATCTCCCCTGTGTTCTCTGGAAGTGTCCTTACCTACCTTTGCCGCGTGGGATCTCAGCTCCTTCCTTCACTTCGCTGCCTGAAGCCTCCCTCGTTCACCTGTTACAGAAGGTCTGATTGACGGTTATAGCTGTATCTCGGTGCATTATCCAGCTGGTTTTCCTCTCTCGTGTTTTCCCTGCCTGCTCACTACCTCCCTTGGTTCTGGTTGTTTAAGTCAAGAAAGGGATCCTGTGGGTGCCTCCTTTGGCCTGTATCACAGACTCTTGTGTAGCAGTTGAAGTTAAGAAGTCTAGATTTGCAAACTGCACTATTTTAAGTGCTGTAACTCATCTTTTTTTTTTTTTTTTCCTTTTTTTCTCCCCTCTTTTAAATAAAAACCACTGTAGAGACTGCTTCCTTTGTTAGTACTTCTCATCTTTCATGATCCAGTTCTTGGTGTTACTTGTATTTCCTTAGGCTATCTCTGTAGAATAGCTTAAGCTGGTTCAGATCATGTGCTAAAGGCAGAATCCTATATCTTTCCATTTCACAGCTTATGTTATTTCAGTGGCAGGTTTTAACAGGGCAAATTCAATAAGAAAAATCAGGTATTTTAATCAGGGTAGTTTTCTTAATTTTGGTTTAGAAATTTGGTACATAACTTAAAATTTTCTGATTTACTCTTAGCTTTTTTTTTTCCCTCTTATTTGCTTTATTTTTATTACATAGAGAAAGAAATGTCAGTATTTTTCAGGTTATGCCCTGAATCGGGAGAGCAGAGAGAACTCAACCCATTGAATATGTTTTTTGATGTTATCCTAGTTTAAAGCTGTAGTCAGTTCCATTTCAGATCTTGTGCAAGTCCCTGGCTCAGTTGCACAAGCTGCAGGAGAATGTACTGCTAAAAGTGAAATTAGTATTTTTCACCTTTTTTAAGTTTAGGAGAATAATTAATTAGAACTACAGATTCAGATTTTCTGTATCTCACATGATTTTTAATTGTAAGGATCACATTAATCGTATCTATATAAATCTCATTGTTTGTGTATGGCCTCTACCCAGCTTGCTTTTGACAGTGTCTGTGGTTGTTATGGCCCTTGCTAAATGCAGCTGCTGTGACCTGGCTCTCATTTTCTTTGTGTCTTGGATCAAAACCCCATGTGGGAGCAAACCTGAACCCTTCCCTGCTGGGGTGGAGGTGCAGCTACATTGCAGCTCAGCCTCCAGCTTGATGGCAGGAACTGGTGGGGGCTGCTGGCTCCAGGCTGCAACCCACATCCTTCCCTGTTCACCCCAAAAACCCAAGTCAGGTTGCTTCTCAGGGGGTTTCTGTGCCATTAGGCTTCACTTTGCTGTCCAAGTAACATTCTACCACACCTTACCTCCTTCCTCTGTGGAGCTTCTGTATTTGCCTTGAGCAAATGCAAGGTCTGCCTTGGTAAAGAGGATTTTGAACTAACACGTTCTGCCTTCACTTGCACGTGGACAACCTTATCTGTTTGTACTTGTGATGCTCTGTCCTGTTAAAAATATGATTTGTATCATCCTTGTGTAGCTGAGTTATCTAGGGAAGCAGTAGCTAGACATTATACAACATATCCTGGGGAGGCTTTACTTCTGTCAGGTTTTTGGCGCTATTTTGGGGTCTTTGTGCTATTTTCGGTGGCTTTTCATTTACTGTGGGAATCCTATTCTGGAATTAACTATATATTTCAGCAGTTTGTGGGATTTCCAAATAAAGTTGTACTATTATTTTTTTATTGTATCATATGTCATTCCTGCAATTGTGGTTTCATACTCTTCCAAATTAACTACGTATTGACTTCAGCCCATAAGAAAGTTGTGGATTTGTTGGAGTGAGTCCAGAGAAGGGTGACAAAGATGGTGAGAGGATGATGAGATGATGCTGGAGCATTTCTACTAGTGAAGACAGGCTGAGAAAGTTGAGGTTGTTCAGCCTGGAGAAGAGAAGGCTCCAGGGATACCTTAATAATGGCCTGCCAGTACTTAAAGGGGGCCTACAGGAGGGATGGGGATGGACTCTTTTTATCAGGGAGTGTAGTGATAGGATGAGGAAGAATGGTTTTATTTTGGAAGAGGGGAGATTTAGATTGGGTATTAGGAAGAAATTCTTTCCTGTGAGGGTGGTGAGGCACTGGAGCAGGTTGCCCAGGGAAGCTGTGGCTGCTCCAACCATGGATGTGTTGAAGGCCAGGCTGGATGGGGCTTTGAACAACCTGGGCTGGTGGGAGGTGTCCCTGCCCACGGTTGGGGGGGTTGGAACTCAATGATCTTTAAGGTCTCTTCTGACCTAAACAATTCTGTGATTCTATAATGACTTTATATAACTTTCAGTTTTAGAAAAGTTAAATATTTTGGCTACTGTCTATAGTACATTACTATCCTATATTAGTAATAATGAGTAAGTAACAGAATTGAGGGAATCATCATGCCTAATATTTAACTTAAGCAGCTCAATTTTGGGTTTGTTTGTTTGGTTGGTTTTTTTAAATATTTTGTTCTTATATTACCACTGTTTCATTTTGCCTGTTATGGGTTTGTCCAGAAAACTGAAGCACAATGCCTGCTTTCTTACAGTAATGGAAGGTAGCTGCAGGAGTAGAGGCAGCGATCAGCGACCGTTGTTATTTTAAGTGGCATGAGTTCTTTCTGTTAGATTTGGGAAAAGCATGTTTTTTGTTTTGCCTGGGTAAGTAGAAAGCAAAGTCAGTATTTTCAGTTTTATTGGGGGAAATCAGTGGGTTTTTAAATAGGAATTGAAATTCAGGGTGTCGCTTTTTTATTTCTAATTGTTAAGGCTTTGGAATGAAAATATCAGTTGCTTTAGATTCATGTAGTGTTGTCAAAGTCAGTGGATTTGCTGAGATTTGTACCAGCTGTAGGTGTGGCTCTGTGTCTTTTGATAGCACTGGAAATCATTAAAAAGAACAAGGAAAAAGCCTTGTTTTTTTTTCCCATGGATACCAGTACTTCTCTTTTTCTCAACTGAAAAGAAACCTCTGCTTGTTGGCTCAGAGTACTAGAATGTGTGCACATCGAGCAATCTCAGGCTGTTCCTTGCTTCCTCCAGCAAAGAATTTAATCACTCTCCTGGGGTGGTATTTTGTGGTTCTGTTTAATGAGTTAGTCAGGAGAGAGTTAGCAAAAGAGCTAGCAGAAGAGTCAGGCACTTGCATAGGTTAGTTGATCAAGCTCTGCTCTATAAGAGGTTGATTAAATAAACCCTTATTATTCACCAGCTTGCTCACCCCACACCATCTTTTACTCCTTACCCAGTGGGACAATACATGACTTACGAAGAAATTCAGTGAGAAGAGCAAAGGAGTGCAAACCTGTCAGGATTCATTACTTGTGCTATGCTCTTGGCTGGGAAAGACATGATTTAGGCAGGTTAAGAGATTATTTCCATGGTGGACCTACGCAGTAGACACACACATAACCAACAGACTATGATAAATGTAAAATACTGCTCATTGTGGTATGGCTTTGATATCTGTGTTGTATTGATGTGGCATCAATCTCTGCATCTGTATCCCTGATATGTGAGTCTGTAGGGTGGGCAAGTGGATTAAAAACTGGTGCATGTTCAAGTGAAAGGTTAAAATTCTGGAAAAGAGTTGTTTTAGTCAGGCCTGTTGCTTGCAGATGGTCCTCTGAGAAGTTCAGCCAATGTGGCTGAGGGGATTATCTCCCTGCAAATCAATGGATGCTTTCTTCGTGGGCAGCGGGGATCAGGGAGAGCACCCGGAGAAGTCATGAGGACCCAGCAGAGAGAGTTGCTGGGAGGGGTGGTTGCCTCCCCAGTGTCAACGATGTTGAGAAGAGCAAGGATGGGGTTGGGAACATGTATGTGCACTGAATGTGTTGTGTGGATGCACAGGGAAGGCTGCATCTGGCTCGTTTTCCTCTAGTCCTCACCCAAACTGAAACAGTTCAGGAAGACCCAAATAGCGGGTGGGCCTCTTGTGTGGAAGAGACAACCTATCATTGCTATTCATGCTTCCTTGATGAAGATGTCCCATAGCTCTGCTTGACTCATCACACGTTACTGGTATAACGGGCATGGCCATGGTGCTTGCAGCATTTTGATACTGGGATTTTAATGGCGTTTAGTTTTAAAAAAGCCCATCCCCAACTCTTTTTTTAGATCCCACGATGTGGCAGTTGACATCCTGTGACAGTGCCTTTCACCTTGCCTGTCTCTCTTTACGGGAAGCCCACTGACCCATGGAGTCGTTGTGTAGGTATTGCTGGCGGTAATTTATGCTGTCACCCATGCAGTGAGGAATTCATCATCAGAAATGTGGACTCTTACATATTTTTGAAGTGTCGGTTTGACAGAAGTACTGACAGCTGGCGTCCTTCCAACAGACCAGTAATTGCTTAACTGTGAAAAATGGCAGAAGATAGACAAATGTATTGGAAAAAGAAAATCTCTAAAATACAGAAGTGGTGCTAATGTGATATAATTCGTAACTGGTTGCTGTTACGAAGAGTCACCTTCAAGCATTCGGGTCTGTTCTCCTTTCTTCTCTGGCAAGTGATTTACTTGATGACAGGTAGCTCAGCCAAGTTATCTGACTAAAATCAGATGGTTTCTTACCTTGTTTGGTCTTTGTCCACCTTCTCTTGCCTGTGTTTTGAGAGCGGGAGGGGCTGACTGGGCTAAGTGCGCTTTACAAATGCTTCTGTCAGGTTTCAGAAGAGCAGATATTAAACATTCATTTCTACTGAGGTTGAAGTGGCATTTAAAATATTTAAAGGAGTAATTTATGTAAAGGGAATTCCAACTGCTTCCTAAAACGATCATTTCTCATAATTTGGGTTTGGATATTCATATTCAGTTAATCTCAAATTTTATTGCTTTAGTCTTGCTCCTTTCACATTAGCTCTTTGTATTAAAATGTGTTCTCAATACATGCCAGCAGGCCTGTATTTTAAGCTAATTATGATTGTCATCCTTATCATACTTGATTACTTTTTCCCAAGGACAGAAATCGTTGGGCAAGTGGCATGGGGGTGGAAATTGGAGCTCTGAGCCAACAAATGTAACGCTGACAGAACTGGGACACACTACCTGATCAGTGAAATGATTCAGACCACTCACAGATGAATTGTTTCCCTTGTTAATTCATGCAAATGTGGCCTGGAGGTTAAAGGAATTGATCTCAAGATCGGGAGGTCTCTGTTTTATTTCCAGCTCTGTCACCAATTTGCTTTCTGACCTTCAGCAAGTCATGACTGCATCAATACACTTGCATTGATTTTTGACTCATATGCATGATGTGAAGCGAGTACTTCAGTATACTGCTGAATTGGGGCTGAAGTGGGACCCCCGAGATTACACAGGAAGACTGTGAGGGAACCAAAAGTAGAGTCCAGAAGTAAACTCCAGTGGGAGGTATAGACTGTGAGGCATCTTTGCTTCCTGGGCAAGAATTTTCACTCAAGACTCAAGACTGTTGACTTTCAGAAGTCCATGTTCGATTTTAAGAACAGGGCACAAGGCATATAGTGATGATGTGGAGAACTGTAATGGGATTAGGCATTTCTCAAACTGGTTCAGGTAGTTCTTGCTAAAAAAAAATAAAAGCTGTTCTATAGAAATTTTAAGTACAAACTAATAATAATGTAGAGATGGATTTTTTCAGTAGGGAATCTAAAGGCTATTTTTTTCTGCAACTGTTCTTGAATGCTCTGTTTGAGATGTGGCATGTTTTAATGTCAGCTGTATTCTTTTGTTTTTTAAATACCAGCTGTTTTGCAGTTAGATACTCAAAAACTATTCAGAGGAAGTCATTGCATAGTGGAAGGAAAGAAGGTGAAAGGTAGGCAGCGCTAAGTAACGTGAGTAGTTGTCCAGGGTATAAACTGGAGAAAGGCAGCAGATTTGCTGCTCTTGCTGCTACCTGAAAAAAATGTCATGTTTTTTCTCCTTGCTTCAAAGTGAAATTCAGATTTTACACGTGGAAAATTAATCCTATTTACTGGTGGCTAAGTTGCTTCTGTTTTCTACATGCATATACTCCTCGATAGCATTTCTAACCCGAGTCACATTGTTAACTCTGTTCTGGTTCTCACCCCCATGGCTTTTTTGGCCCAGCCCCCTGGCCTTTGCTGTAATGGGGGTACTTTTCCCCCTATTGCTGAGAGCAGCATGGTCAATATTTGCGGAGAAGATGATGCAGTGGTACCAGTGGTCTTGGCTTGCCTCGTGCCACCTGGCAGAGCATGCTGCTGTCCTTGCTCTCTCTGTAAAGAGACTTCTCTGTGTCCTGCTGTATGATCTGGAAAGTCCAGTTTGCCCTGAAGCCAGCCAACTTGGGGTGTCTTTGTTGGATGGAAAGTAATGGTGAAGTTGGTTTGTGGCCACGCTCTCCTTACCTCAGACCCCTCCATCGCTCTCTGCTTTTCCCTGGAAGGGCTCTGTGCTGTGCGTGGTGGCGGGGGTAGCCAGCTGGGTGTCTGTGTGACCTGTGTCTCTGTTCCCTCTTGCCGGGGGTTGTGTTTTTCAGGCTGTCTCTGCCTGCGTGGGACACCAGCCGTCAAGCAGCACAGCTTCTCCATGTGCCTCCCTCCCTTCTGCTGCATGTGCTCCTTCTCTCTGCCAAGCACGGGCAGCGGCTTGCAGCAGGGTAGGAGGATGGTTTGTAAAGTACTGTGCTTTTATTTTTATCCAGTGTGGCCAAGGCATTGGTAGTATAACTCAGAAGAACAACCTAATAATAAGCTGGTGCTTGCATTCAAAATTTGGGCTGAGTGTCGCTGCTTGGCAGCCTCCTCTTGCTGCTGCTCTCTCTTTTGAAGCGGTTTGGATAGACATGGGTTGGTCATTCATTTGGCTACAATCAGCAACGTGGCACTAGCCCGTATTTTAGGAAAGAGCCTTAACTCAGGAAAGCTGTTTTGTTTAGTGCTGGATTGTGTAATTTGTATTTTGAATAACCTCCCAGGTGTGACTTTGTGTAAATTCAGTAACCCTGATGCCTGTATAGTGACAGCAGCAAATTACAGAATCAGCTAAGACAGGGGATGAATCATTCCTGTAAAGGCTGCCATTGAGAAGAGAAATGGGGTAGAATTCAGTTAGGGGTGTTTTGTTTTGCTTTTTTTAAGGAATCTCTTTTTTTTTTGGGAAGCTTTATATATTTTTTTTGGTTGTGCCAAATAGATGCAGCTTTTTGTAAGTTATTTTTGCTTTGTCATTTTCTCCCCATTTCCTTCAATTTTTAAAAACTCATTTTTGCTCCGTTGTAGAGGATAAAGGTCATGGGAAAGGGAAAGAGGTGATTAGGGAGGAAGAAGTGTTTGTTCTTGCTGCGTTCTACACTTCTCAAGTCAAACAGTAGCGCTGGTTGCTGCGATGTCATATCTGTTAGAAAGAAATTGCATCGTTAGTGATCTTTGCGGGTGGCCTGCGGTTCATCCCCGCTCCTCTCCTCTCAGTGTGAGCTGGGGAGCGAGACTGGTTTAAGTGCTTGTTTGAGGCGTTGGCACACTAGACAGTGATTTCACCAAGCGACAAGTGGTGGGGCTGGCTGTCACCCTGCGTGGGGCTAGCTTGGTGCCTGGCCTTGATGACTGCTTTCAATGGCTACTTTCCACTGGGAAGCTGAAAGTCTTCCTTTGGCTTTTGTCATTCCTGTTTCTCCTGTTGTATTTGATGTGGCCAGTGAAAGGCCTTTTGTGTTTCTGACATTTCTCTTTTATCCTGACCTAAGCTTTGCTGGGAGGAGGAGAAATGGCATTGCTGGGAGGGAGCTGCTGCTGTGGAAGGAGATAGCAGAGCCTTGGGTGAGCAGTGCACAGCTCTTCCCTTGTTGTGTCTGGAGGGTGGGGAAGAAAAATGCTGTTTGGGTTTGGAAGAACCATTTTGGTCACTTGCTTTTCAATATTAAAGTCTATTTTAGTATCTTAATCTCTAGTTGAAAGGGAGGGATGAAGGCTGTATTGTGTTTTGTTTTGTCTGCGGTGAACAAACAGATGCTGTTTGAAAAACATGGGAGAAAGGAAATGAGGTCTTGTGGTTTCTTTCTTCAGTGTTGTCCTTGCAATAAAAATCCACGATGTAGCTTGTTGATTTTTTGATTAGACAAGCAGCCTTGGGAAAACCCTAGTGCTGGAAACCCTCAGTCATGTGCATAGCTTAACTCTGTGTTTTGGCTGTAGGAAGAGCTAACCAGATGAAGGAGAGAAACCCTTATGTTTGGTTGGGACTCTCTCTGCTTTTCTTTTGTTTCCCCTTTTCTCTCCCTGCCCTGTGTGTTTTATTTGGGGTTGACTTGAAGATAGGGATGACTTGACCTTCAGCTGTTTTTTGGGACAAGGAGGTTGGATAAGCCTCAACCTGCCCCCAGCTCCGAGCACCGTTTGGAGGGAGACCAGAATTTTCAGCTCCCACCTGGCCATGAGGAAGCTTCTCCAAGGCTTCTTTGCATGGAATATCCCATTTAAAGAAGCTTCGATGCAAAGAAGCAGCTCCAGGAGGGACTTTTGGAAGTAAAACGGGGCTGGAAAGAGATGGTTGATGTTGCATTGGTCAACTGGAGACTGGTGTTTAGCAGTAGCTGTGGTGGGGGTGGTATTTGGAAAGTTGTTTTGAAGAAAGCCACAAGTGGAAGCTTATGGAGGAGCTCACGCCAAATCTCCAAGCACATATTATTCCTAAGAGCTTGAACTTTAGTCTGAGATGCTTTATTTGAATTCCAGTACTTAGTAGCATTACTAATATGGCCAAAGGATGGCAAAAAGAGCCTCCTACTTAAAAGGACATTCCTTAGTGAGGCGGGAATTAAATGGGGTCCTCAGTGCTGGGTCTGGGGGGAGCTGATGGAGGATGTAGGCATTGGGGGTTTTGTCCTCTCTTTGAAGGGAAGTAGCACAGCTGCAACAGAAACAGTTAAATTGTTTTGACATTGTAAGCAGAGTATACAGCAAACCACCCTGTATTTTAATTTCCCCATAGGATAAGGAAGGACACAAATGAACATCTGCAGAGCATGGAATTAATCCTGTTCATGTGGGAGGATCTAAATAAAATCACTGGTTACCTTCACCCTGCACTCTTTTTCTATATATTGCAATTACTTCAGGGTGATTAGAAGCACTGATTTTTCAGTTTCACTCATATCCTCATCTGCAGCCGTTGTATCCCATGTTATTTTGTGGGCAGCGCAAAACAAAAAAAGACTATTTTTTGAGCAGAAAAATTAGTTGGTGTTAGTGGTTTGGATTTGTTTGTTTTTTTTTTAAATATGCATATTCAGCTCTCCTCTAAATTAGCACACGTTTGGTGCTAGCCACAAACGCAATATAGCAAATGTGATTTTCACAAGGTTAATGACAGTGGGGTTATCAACTTGGGGCCTTTTCATTTTCTTTTCTATTCAGGGTTCCCATTTCAAGAAAACATTTGTGGCTGAGGTAGAGGTAATAGGCAGTCTTAGTTTCTAAGGCTATTTGTATTTTCCGGAAAACTTTGTTTTTACAACACTGATTTTAGCTGTAGCACGGCCTTGGTGGGAAGAGTACATTTCTTGTGCATCCTGTGCTAAAGTAAGTAACGTGTAAAGTTACTCCACACTCACAGCCTTTAATTGTTTGAGGGGATGACAGCTCTTTGTTTAGACATTTTGGATGGAGATTTGAAAGCGAGCGTGTAAAATGGAAAGGAAAAACTGCTGTTTGACAAAAGGGAAGCACTCTGTAGCATCGCTGCTGAACCTCTTGTCTGATCGTGCCTTTGTGTGCCTGTGACAACGCTCCTGACCTCGAACTCTGTCGTCTTTCTTAATTGCTTTAACTGCAGGAAAAACAAATTGCCGAGTAAAAGCTATAAATAAAATCAGGCATGCCTCCTGGCCTTCCTTAGCTGTAGCTCTTGGCCTTGTAATTTGCCTGCCTCTCAAGCCTTTTGTGTTCGGTATTTTGCATTTTGTGTGTTTTAGCTGATGGAGGGCCTCTGGGTGGACAGGGTCTCCTGGGACTGGAGAAGGGGAGTGTGTGGAGTGACAGCGCTGAGCTGGGAGCAGGGTGACACATGGGAGAGGGCTGCTTGCTGGTTCCTCTTGAGCAACAAACCCCCATGCCTTCAGCACTTCTTCTCCCCACCATCCCGTGCCACCTCCTGTGCCCTCTTTGCCACCCCTTGCTCCAGGTTGAGCAGGATGCTAGTTCCCGGCCTGGTGGCCGGGTCAGGAAGCCAGCTGGAGAGGGAACCAGGTGGTGGTAGAAGACTAGAGGAGGTGGGTGAATAGAAGTGGTTAGCAGGGAATGAGCCTACAGGATGGTAGGGCTGTGTAGGGGCAGCAGCAGAATGCTAAAGGGAATAGTTTGGGGGAAAGGGGGAGGAAAAAGGTCAGAGAGCAGAGGATAAAGATTTTGGAAAACTGGAACAGGTTTTGACCGGAAAATACTACATTAAGAGCTTGATGAAATAGAAGAATTGAGAAGTGGCATGTCCTGGGAAAAAATCTTATTTAATAAGAGGCTACTATTAGATGAAGAATTCACATTGCCATTTTCTCTGAATATCACTTAAGCTTTCAGCCTGGAAACCTAGTAATGAAATAGACAGGAGAAAAATATAGAGAACGGAAAGAAGAAACCAAAATAAACTGCCATTTAATTGTTGGATTTGAACAGTTAAACATGATGCAGTGTGTTACAACTCTTGTAAATAAAGTAATTGCAGAATAAAATACTAGCATCTGGTGGTGGCTAGAAACACTGGTGTGCTATGTCAGCATCAATAATGCATGTATGTATTCGCTTATATATGAATGTAATACAGCCCCCCCGTATCATACCTGCATGAATAGCTGCGTGAATGCACACAAATGGTGTCTTTCCCAGCTGCACAAAATGCTTTGACCGCTCTGTGCGCTGAGGACTCAAAACAGTCAATCCCAGTAAATCTTCCTTTTGCCACAGACAGTTCAGGTGTGATTTCCAGTCATGTAGAAGAAATAGAGATCCATTTGAGTTCATGGAGCTGAGATGATTTATCTCAGCTTGGAAGGGGGTAGTATGTGACAGCTCCTTATTGTAACTGTGAAATCAAATCGAGGTTTTTTCACTTGTTGGCTGTTAGTATTTAACAAAGCTTTTATATATGCCTCCTTGGTAATAGCTGATAAATATATAATGAAGACAAATAGTGTTTTTGGATTTACCCCCACAACAGCAGCCTTCTGAGATTTTGTTCCATCCAGGTCAGTCCTATCTGCTGTTCAACTCCACGTCTTTAGAAAGCATCACTTGAACTGCAATTTTTATCCTGCTTTGTATCTTTAAGCTGAAAGTGTAAAATATTGTCAATTAAAATGCAGTTTAGGTGTTTCAAGAACTTGTGATAAAATTAACCCACGCAGAGTTGAGAGCAAAGCAAGACTGTAATATATCACAGAAGCCTTCTCTGCGGCCTTGTAACATTAAAGATAGACAACTAACCTAAACATTTTCCACAAATAAATGTTTTAAGAGGAATTCTCCAAGGTGATGACCTTCATTGTTTTAATGATACGATATTTAAATGTCAGAATTACTCCTAACAGGTGTGTGTGGGAATGAATAACCCAAAAGTTAAATTGACAGGTGAACGCATCTCAATCTGGCACACATAATACTGATTTAAATGTTTGACAGTTTGTAAAAATAGCTGTAACTGGGAAATCACCACTAAGCAGATATATTTCCCGTGGGATCCTTGAGGGACCAGATTTTGGGCCGACGCTAGTTAAATGTTCTGATTTATGATCCAGAAGAAAAACAGAGTCCTTTATTGATCAGGTTTACAGAGGATGCAAAAGTTAGGGGAATGATAAATGGAGAGGAGGAAAACAGCAAGTCATAAATACAGACTTGTGAATACATAGTGACTTGGCTTGGGTGGTGGCAGATAGGAATTTTAGTAAGGCTGAGCGTGCAGAGGAATAAGGTCTAGGTGGTGCTTACTGGGTAGAGCACTCTCTTCTGTTGAAAAGGATGTATTAAAAGGGTTTGAGGATGATGGTTCACTCACTGGCCTGCCTGCTCCCTGGGCCACAGGAGAGCTAATGCCACCCAGGCATGTGTAAAGGAGGGGTACAGGGCCAGAGAAGGGATAGAAAGGGCAAGAGAGGGGGGGGAAAAAAGAAAGCATCCTTTCCAGAAGACTTCCCTAAAATGATTCCCAATTAAGCCCTTTGCTGCGGTGCTGTGGGGGCACCCTGGTTGTGGAAAGTTGGGGCTTTATCTTTGACTGCGTTAAGAAAAAAGCAAGATAAGTGAGGAACTGTCTAGAAAACTTGTTGTGGAGTGGTGGGAATTTAAAGGCTGTCTCGATCACAAAATGTAGGTTCCTGGATAGAGCTGTGGCCATGGAGAGCAGACAGATGCACCACAAGATCTGGTGGCTGGAAGAGGAGTCAGTTCAGCTTAGCAAAAGGGTATGTTTGGAGAGGAGGGTTTGACATCAAATCACTTTCCTAAGGTAGGTTTTCTGCTCCTGGGAAGTTTAGAAAGAAAATCAGTGGCCTTTCTGAAGGATGAACTGCAGCTTAATTGGGCATCATTTTAGGGAAGTCTTCTGGAAAGGATGCTTTATTTTTTTCCCCCCTCTCGCTCTTTCTATCCCTCTCTGAATGAGACCTCACAAGTACAAGAACAGGATGTTTCCTATGGAAAAGCGTTGAAGTCCATGGTTATACCTAGCACTTTCAGCGTCTGTCTCTTTCAGAGTCATGCTGTCAGAGTGATTCTACATTTTAAATACTTAGTAGTCACCAGCACCAACATTACTAGAAATATCCCATGCTATATAGTGTATCCTTAATTGGAGGAAGTCTCAGTAAATTTAAAACTTTTATTCTATCCAGCATCCTTTTTGGCAGTGATACCAAAAGATGTGTCTTTTACAACTGCTGCCTGGCTTGATTTTCATTTAAACGCTCTCATGGGAGGGAAAATCACAGAAAGGCCTTTCCTCATTCACTCCTTTTTCCTCTTGGACATGGAGTTGATGTGCTTGACCCGTCCACTCGGGTATGTGTGAGGCATGACTGCATTTCCTTGCTATAGACAAAATGCATCAGAAAGTTTTAATTGAACTCGTTGAAACAATGGGAGCAATGGAAGGAGATAGAGGAAGGGAGTAGAACCGCTGACAGATAAGCGGGCACTGAAAGCTCATACATTCACCACTCTGAATGGTTTTCCTGTGTTTAGAGAATTTCTCCTTAGAGAAAGACAGATCCAGAGTACATCACCCGAGGTTGGCTGTAAAGCTGGGCTCTATAATGGAAATACAGATTATGCTAATGGAGATGAAGTTTTATAGTGCTAATGTGTATTTTACTCTTCAGTGTGCTGAAGTGCAGTCTGGGTCTGAGGGAGCTGACAATGTCCTATTCATATGTAAAATGTTTTGAAGGACCTGTAGTTTGGAACATTTCAAAACTGCCTCATGAAGGGATTCTTCCATCTGAAAGCGATATTATCTGTGTACAGCTCATTGCTAACAGAGAGAGAAGAGTGTGTGCAAGCAGCTTCCCAGCCTCTGCCTGTGGATGTATGGATCCTGCTGGAAGAAGGCAGGAGCACTGAAGAGCTTCCATGGATGGAGCATGGTCTGAGAGCCCAGCAGTGCTCTGCAGACCTGGACCTGCCCTGATCCCGGTCAGCTGAGGCGATAACCGGCTGCTGGAAAAGTAGAAGATCTTGCAAAGAGGTCGATTACGTCTCTGTGCCTTGGGATTACTTGCAGTTTAGAAGTATTAAACAGAATAAACTCTTGGAATAAGACAGCAAAGCCCGGCTGTATGTTATTACTCCGGACATTTCGTAAATCACAGAATTGGGCCTTTGCTGTTTGTGGTACTTTTTTCCCTTTAATATCAGCATTTGGCCTTCGCATTTACAAGGAAGTAGCATCCTTAATTTGTAAGAGCTCATCTGCTTATCCAACAAGCTGCAGTCGTAATCCTCTTTGCCATAATGAATGACTGCTCTGGAAGTGATTACTGCAGGATTTCATACTTTCTTTCCTGCTTATCAAATTGTTTCATGCTTCTCTTTTGTAAAGAAAATTATTGTTCATAAATCACAGTAAAGTATCAGGAGGATGTGATCGCACTGAAAATATCAGGGGCACTGCTTCAGAGGTGGTAAATCTCGGTCCATCTGGGCATGTGGCTAGGAGGGAAATAACTTGTGTTTCTTGATTTGTGTTTGTGTGAGGTCAGGTGTGCATAGGTGTGCGTGCATTTCTTCTGCTTGGAGTTCAGAGACCAAGAGTTTGAGCTTTTCATTGCTCTGGGTTAAAATGACTGCTGCAGCTCTATTTTCTATTCTGCTTGGCTTCTGAGAAGACTTGCTGTGCATTTGAGTATATCCATAGCAAATATGATTCTGTGTTTCATCTTCAATGCACATCTGTTGAAGAACAGCAAAGACACAGTAGCTCAAATAGACTGCAGCTGCAGCAGCCGTCGTTTTCATTTTGACCGTGATTCAAGATAAATGCTTTTAAAATTACAGCTTTCTAAAGAAACCTTCCTTCTTTAAAGGTTTTTTTTCTCACTCCCTCTTTTTTTTTTTTTTCATAGCAAGCTCATACATCATGTTTTTTAAGTAGGCTGGTACTGACAGTGTAATGGAAGTAGTGGGAAATACAGGAAAAGAAATCTAGATTCTCATTTTTCTAGGACAATGCAAATATGACTTCTTTTCCCCTGAACCTACGTTTACACAGTTTTTCTTTTGAGCTTGCATCAGAGAGATGGGATATAGCCAGCTATCTATGGGCTTGAAAACTAGGCTGATAAGAAGAACAGAGTTAAAAGCATTCAGCTCTTTGCTATGAGAAGAGAAGCCAGCAGAAAATGTGCCTGCTGATGTGGTTGCAGCAAGTATCTAGAAACTGGAGGGAGGCATCTTTGGAAACCTGTAAACTTTGCTAGAAATTTTCCAGCCTTCCCAGATAATTGCAGTCTCATTTTGCAAAACACATGGCTGGCTTGTCGTGGAGAAGTAGGAAGAAGGGTAAAGTCCAGAAGGAGAGTTTATTTGAATTTTGATATATTGGATCCATAGTGTTCTTTCCTGTAAATTCATAATACATATGTTTGTTTGTGAAATACATATAGTTAAAAGTCGGTCACAATTCCTTAGCTTTGCATAAAGTTGCTTTTCAGACCTAAAAAAGAAGGAACAAAGAACTTCTTAAGTTGATGTGGATGGTGGGGAAAAAAAGTCTCTATTTATGAAGACTTAGAATAGTTCTGGAAGAAAAGAAGTAGACTGTTTTGATCAACATTTTGGGACATCTGGCTTTGCTAATGGAGGTGAGCAGTCAGCTGAAGTAGTCAATGATCCATCCAGAATTGAGCTGTAAAATATTGTGATGTCCCTGAACCTGCGCACCTGCGCTTCATGCCAGAGAAAACAAAGTTGTATCAGAGAAGTTCTGGCCATGTCTAGTATAGTTTGTGGTTTGCACCCACAAAAACTTGCTGCATTAAAAGCAGTGTATGCCTGCGTGTGACAGAGATAAACAGAATAGAGCTCTCTTCTTGCGAGCAGTGAAGCCTATGGAAAAGTCTCTTCATCTGTGTTTGTGGAGAATTTCTTGAGACTTCTAAAAAAATTCCGTATGGATTAACATTTTTTTTAAAAATGCTGGAAAAAAAGTTGCTCATTGTTCATTAACAGGAAAGATGTTGTGCTAATTTATGCCACATGCAATGTCTGTAGGGTGGCCAAGGATCTAAGTCTTTGCATAATTTCACCCAAGGATATTAACTTCCCCACTGTGCCCAATTAAACCCATCCCCATGCTAATCTGAGAACAAACAGGATAAAATACAAATTTATTTCTGGAAATCTGTCTAAAGCAAAAAGTAATTAAATATCTCTCTATTCTATGGAGGGCATTTATAACCTTTGTAATTAGTGATTATTGCTTAGAAACAAGTGTTAAGATTCATTACCTTGATGTGCCATATTTATTTCATGTAACTTCAACCATCAACCCATCTAGAGTTGCTGATCAGTGAAAAGGAGAGGAGCCGGCTCCAGAGGCACATGGTGGGATGACCCGCCTCTGCAGCTGCAGCTCTCTGTTAATGAGTAGCTTAGAATAGGCATCTTGCTTCGTAAAATGAACTTGATCTGTAGCAACTAATTTGCTTTGTGGAAGTTTTTAAACTCTTTGCATCTGTTTTTCTGATATGTGAAATGAGGACCGTTACTTTTGCTCGTCCCTGGTCCCATAACCAGGGACTTTTCTGCCCATCTCAGCCACAATCATTTCACTACGGTGTGACCTCTTTTTTATTTTTCATCCTTTGTTTTTGTCATATCCATCCACAGTCTTACTTTAATAAGTTCTTCTGCTGCATGAGTGGAAGTGGAAAAGTCAAGGGAGTGTAGGGTGGACATGAAGAATCGATGGAGCAGTGTTGCTCACCCAAAATACAGCATCTCCATTCCTCAGGTGGAGCTCTACAACATGGGAGCTTTTGGGATTGTTTCTTTGCTATGTGAATACAGCATCCAGCTTGGTGGGGGCTCTAGTTTGTCACTTTGTCTGTGAGGCAGAGTGGTATTACGTGGGGTAAGGTGCTCTGGCCACGGATTTTCACTCGTTTGTCACCCTGAGCAAAACCCCGTGCTACTGGCTCCTGTCTGGTGTGAAGTAAAATCTGACTCTCCTTCAACCTACAGAGTAAGTGTTATCTCATTCTCTGCATATTGTATGTGAGCTTTGGCACGCGTACATACAATGCCTAATCTGATTTTGGCTTTCTAAAAATAGATTCCCAAGCTCAAGCAAAGAAAGCTGCAGTTTTGCCTTAAGAAAACAAATGAGGCCAGAGAAGAGTTTAGTCATAAATCCTTATACCTGCAGTCTCCAGATGAAGGACTGATAATTTAGCCTAAAATCCTGAGCCGAAAAAAGCGAAGCACAAGGCTCCAGATGTCATGAGATGCTGCTATCAATCTGTCGATCTTTGTGAACTTCTGCTGAAGGATTAGTGTTCGTAAATCATTGCTGGGAGAGACCTATCTAAAAGTCTCCTTCCTCGGGCTCTGGAGCCAGTGCTGGGTGACAGCATTTGCATTCACTCCTCATGCTCCTAGTTGCTGATTAAAAATTAACCCTTTCATACCACCCGGTGTCCTTGGCCTGATTAGTCTTGAGCAAGGCGCATAGGAATTTTAATGAAGTTTGAAATGTGGTAGTCTTTTTGTTGCTGAGTTTCCGATTTTGCCTGTGGTTTGGACTTGGCTGAAGTCTTGCAGAGCAGCTTGTTGTCAATGATTATGGAAGCCTCGTTTTCCTGAAGCAGAACAAGCTGGTTACTAATGACGAACTTGTTCAGCATGATTTTAGCTAAGTGTCTGAAAGGTATGGGGACAGGATGTTCCACATCACAAAAAATATCCGTCCAAGAGCCTCGAAAAGGGCTGCTGCCTAGGGTCACTTACTTCAACTGTGCCCTTAGTATTTTCATGCTTCAAGCGTGTTGCATGTGCAAAATATTGTCGAGTTAAGCTTTGCTTGGTTTTTATTTGGATGTGGCTGGTTTGCCCTGAGTATAACTCTTGCCAATGCAGATGTAGCAGTAGTTTTATAATATAATTTACAGACATATGCTCATGATTGAGCTATGGATGTCTCAGTGTCTCTGAGAAGATGTTCAGTGTAATTTTTGAACGTGTATTTCAGTGCTTCATTCTATGTACTCAATAGAAGTAATTTTCTGTGCTGATTTGAAGTCACGACAGAAGTCTGTGCAAGAGTTTGGAAGCAAACCACATCCAAATCTTTAGCTGAAGAAATTCTCTAAGCCTTTGTATGGGTATAATTAATTATTCTTGCTTTGCTTTAAAAAATCAGGAAGTTTGATGGTATTAGCTTATTTAACATGACTAGAGATGCCAAAGATGTAAGTAACTGTTTTGATGCTTCTTTCTTGCCTTGTTCAGATGGCACTGATCTTTCTGTCTAGTTTGGATAGAGGGTGTTTAGGTGAATGTTCAGCCCTAACGTGGTTGTTTATGGCTCTAGGAGAAGGTACTAGGTTATGTACCTGCTCTTTGCTGTCACTAAGATGCTCCATGGAAACAACATTAACCCTGGTCTGAAATTAAGGGCAGCTGGAAAGCAGTGTACTTCAGCCAAAAGAAGCGAGCAGACTGCTAGCAATTTTCAGCTTTTCACAGAGAAATCAGACGGGGAAAAAAGGAATAGAGTTGTCTTGTCTATAGCTTTTTTTCTTTAAAACAAGAACAGGATCCCATCTTCAACCAGATTCTCACCATACTGCTGCCAACACATTCTTTTTCCTCAGTGAGGCAAC
Organism: Pedionomus torquatus; assembly: GCA_013398155.1. NCBI lineage: Eukaryota > Metazoa > Chordata > Aves > Charadriiformes > Pedionomidae > Pedionomus > Pedionomus torquatus. The sequence goes on along the minus strand of VZRU01018732.1, from coordinate 161,344 downwards.
TTGTATCCCAAGTAGGTGGAATGAATTATGTATAGTAGCTTTAAGCAATGCTGTATTAGGGAATTTTGTCTTTGTACTTTAGACCAATGTAATGAAAAATTAAATATTAATACGTCCTCAGAACTTTTCTCAAATATTTGTAATATGGGACAGTTAATTTAAGAGGCAGCAAACAGAGTTTCTACATTTGGTTTTTGTTATCATTCAAGTGATTAGAATGGTCCAAGCAATGTAAACTAAACAGTACCAAGAAGGAAAATAGTTGCTAGATAGCAGCTGAGGAACTTTTATTCTACAGAAAGCTTGGAAATGGGAGCATCTGACATTCATGGGATTGTAGGATGGTAGTGATATAGATGGCTGCTGAATGCACACACCCAGTGTTTGAAATGTCACTTGTTTTTCTCTGTGAGTTCAGTATAAGAAATGACAGCTGCTTTGTATGTCTATTTTGACAGAGTCTCCTCTGTGACTTGATCCCACACAGGCTTGTGAGAAATGGTTTCATTTGCCCTTCTGACACTTTGTGAGAAGACGACCTTTATGGTTTTAGGTCTCATGAACCTTGGTTCCCATGATTTTTCCTCTCCTTTCTCTTCTGTCTAGGTAGTCCCAACATTCACATATGTTTTCAGGCCAGTAAACTCTCAAGAAAACTGCCACCACACACCCCCTCTTCCAGTTTCTATGTAGCTCCTGATAGAGAAAGGAAGAAATTGTATTTGAGTGGCTTCTTATTTTTGTTATTTTCTCCTGTCATTGTTTATCCTGTGGGAATACCAAAGGTTTCCCATTCTGGGATGAGGTGTTTGTAGATTACCAAGTGCATTATAAATGCCTTCTGCCAAGCACAAGTGATGACTTAAGCCTGGTTCACATGTTTCCACGTGACTGATCTTCAGTCTTTGAAATGTAACACAAAAAAACAAAGGCTTTATACCATGCCTACATATTTCTCCTGCCCAACTGTGCCGCCCATTATTCTATGCACTGTTGTCCTGTATGTTTGGCTAGATGCAACCTGGAGATGACATCCCCTCTCTTAGATGCCAAGATCTAGTAGTTGCTTTGCTGTGTGCGTTTACTCTTGTCACTTGTAACTCTTAATTCAGCACCCAGGGAACCTGTGGAGGAGATGCTGGTCAACACATTGATTGTTGGACCATGGCTGGAGTTTCAAAGATGATCTGGCCTGGATGATTATCTGCAAGTTCTCAGTATGCTCCCAAATAGTGTCTTTCCAAAGAATGTTTTAATTTGTGGGATCTATTTTTAATGCATTATCATGTAATGGATCAAGACTCTGGCAAAGCCTCTGGACTTTTCTTCTGTGCCTGTACTAGAGGGAAGCTTGAGGAGTTCTGCTCAGTGCACTGTAGTTCACAGGTCAAATTCTTGCTCTTGGTACTAGTGGTTCTAAATAGAGTTCTCTAGAAGCTGTGCATGGATGCTTCTGTTCTGAGATAGTTTAAGGCCTTCACGTGTAGCTTCCTTCATGAAGATATCAGAGAGCTGGAGCACCTCTCCTATGAAGACAGGCTGAGAGAGCTGGGGCTGTTCAGCCTGGAGAAGAGAAGGCTCCGGGGAAACCTTACTGCAGCCTTCCAGTATCTGAAGGGAGCCTACAGGAGAGCAGGAGAAGGGACTCTTTGTCAGAAAGTGTAGTGATAGGGCAAGGGGTAATGGTTTTAAACTGGAAGAGGGGAATTTAAGATTACATATTAGGAAGAAATTCTTTCCTGTGAGGGTGGTGAGACACTGGAACAGGTTGCTGAGAGAAGTTGTGGGTGCCCCATCCCTGGAAGTGTTCAAGGCCAGGCTGGATGGGGCTTGGAGCAACCTGCTCTAGTGGGAGGTGTCCCTGCCCATGGCAGGGGGGTTGAAACTCGATGATCTTTAAGGCCCCTTCCAACTCTAACCATTCAAATACACACCAATAATTATTTTGTTGATAAGCTTTCAGTTCAGCAGGACTGTTTATTTTTCTCTCTTGAGAAGCTGAGATTTGGTGCCTTGATAACACGCTCTCCAGATTTGCTATTAAATTACTGAACAGTGATTCCACGGATTTTAACAAGGTAGGCCAAGATTGGCCTTCCTAGAGATGGAAGAAAGATCTGGTTTTTACAGCTTCTGTATTTAAGCAACAAACTAAAACTCAGTTGCTCACAGTCCTGACCGAATTCAGGGGATTGCTGATTTTGCTGCAGTTACAACATTAACACTACGTTTTAATCATTAAAGGCATTAAATGCTGCTGTCAGCTGCTTCGCTCACTTAGTGCGCATGAACGTGATCTTTTAATCACTTCTTGGAGCCATGCATATGCAATACTTATCATTAGATTATAATTAACTGTAATTATGTATGGAGATCAGCCCAAGCCATAAAATGTAAATTTAGATATTTACTATGTTAATAAGAAGATTTGGTGAAGATAAAGGGCTGGGTTTTTTAGTTTTCACTGCTACAATAGCGTGACTGAGACTTAGTGGAAGTGTTCTTTAAACTAGCGTAGCTGCAGTTAGTGTCCACAGTAATGTCCATGGCTTTCTTGCTGCAGATGGCTATAGGTGAGATTCAAGCCCAAAAGGTCATGTCATTCACATAATGAAACCCTGCCTCAGAGAAGCTGAGAAAGCAGAAAACAGGTTGCAGGAGCCCCGAGAGGTGGGTTTGCCCATACTGACAAGTGTTTTGAACAATATATAAATGTCCCTGATAATTATTCACCTAAGGATAGTTTTGCAAAGGGTACAAATGGGACTTCTGCTGAGGAAAGGGGGGGGATTCTTCTTTATTTCGATGCTGCAGTTAAATTCCAGACACAAGTCTTTCCTGGGTGTGCAACTGCGTCGGGACATGCTGGTCCTGACAACCGTAAGCAGGGAACCGAGTGCTGCCTTGAGCTGCTGTGGTGCTATACTAACTCTGCAGTCTTCTTCTAAAGGCATTATTGAAAAAACAAACCAATTAAGTAATATTGGGAATCATAAAAAAGATTTAATAGTTTCTGTGACTAAGATTCTATATTAGCATTTAGCTTTTGCTGGGGAGACAGTTGCTTCTTTTTGTTTGTTTACATCTGGGAATCAAGTCTTGCACGTTGGGCAAATAATTTAATCTTTATGGCTGTGACTGCTGCATATAAAGTGTTGCTCTGTTGGTACCTGCTGGCAAAGCGAGGCAGGAAGAGATACATTTATGCACATTACTGTTTACTGTATTTAATGGAAACGAAAAGTGAAGTAATAAATTAGGGAACAACACACTAGAATTCTTCTTCTTCATTTTGGAACAAAGGATCAGTGTTTCAGGATCCTGGCTAATAAAAGCCTAATGACCTGGATACACTGAAACATTGCCTTCTCCCTTTCCCCCTGCTTTGGATTTCTGGAATGGAAATGACGTGTTTTACTGTTCACTGGCAATCTCTGTTTTTGAAAGATTTCTTTTAATGGTGAGGGGCTACAAAATGATTTTCAAAGCACTCCTGGACACAGTTCCTGGTACAAGACTATGGAGGGGAACAACAGATGGGGATGGGATGGACCTTTGTAGTTACAATGACTTTTGGATGTTTGTCACTTTAGTGTTTTCTTCCTAAAAGCTCTTCCAGACACTGGAATCTAACTTTACTTGTGCAAAGTCTTTTTAAAGTTTTAACCGTTCTAAACACTAAGTTACCTTTTAAAAAGGAAAATTAGCACAAAACAAAAGCATTGCAATGCTAGACTGCGTGACTAAAAATGCTTGGAAGCTAATCAGGTATTTAAACATGCAAATTAAAATTACAGCCTCTAATAACATTACTGTCCTAATTGTGAAGAAAATCAAAACACTTAGCCGGCTTATTTACTGAGCATATATGTCCTGTCACCAGACCCATGGAACTTCTCTTTGCTCAGGAAAAACGACACAGCACATTCAGTTTCCTTCAATTGAAAAACAGCTATGAAGTCAGTGAAGGAATGTATTATGTTTTCAGGCTGGAATTGTAAACAGTTTTCTGTGGTTCATGCTACTTGATGTATCAATTATGACTGCGCATTAGCCCTGTGTATTAAAACATTACTTGACTGTATTCTCTGACTCTTGGCTTGAAGCCTGCAATATCATGTCTGCAAGCGGTGCAGCTCAGAACCGTCACTATAGGACGCTTCAGTAGTTTCTGGTTACAAAACATGGCAAGTGATGGTAAAAGCCTGCCTGACTCTAGGTTCCCAGCAGGAACGTCTCATCTTTCCTTTTGGTTGTGTCTTAATTAAACCATGGTAGGACAAATCTCCCCTCCCTGTGATGGCTGATGTCGTCATCCCATTGCCTCATGCTCCTTCCATTGGAGCAACTAGAGGCAGAGATGTGTTTGCATAAGATGATATAATGATAGGACAAGGGGCAATGATTTTAAATTGGAAGAGGGGAGATTTAGATTAGATACTAGAAAGAAATTCTTTCCTGTGAGGGTGGTGAGACACTGGAACAGGTTGCCCAGAGAAGCTGTGGCTGCCCCATCCCTGGAAGTGTTGAATGCCAGGCTGGATGGGGCTTTGAGCATCCTATTCTAGGGGGAAGTGTACCTACCCATGGTGTGGTGGGGTTGGAACTTGATCTTTAAGGCCCTTCCAACTCTAACCATTCTATGATTGTATGTTGGCCATGTGAGATCAGAGGGACAGGCAAGCTCTTGTTTTCCTCATGACTATAGAGGGTGGTTGGAGCAGAATGGCATCTTACGTAGAGTTTTATGGCTGTAAAACTCTGACTTGAAACTCTGTCTGCTGGGCTCAGATCAATGTCTCTCCTGAAAATGCTCTATCATCTGAAATGCTCCTTGTTCAGACCTTTGACAAAGCCTTTAGTTTGAAAACCTGTGGGTCTCCAACTTGGATAACATAGCATATGTTGATTTTTGGATCAGTCAGATATTCAGTTGCAATATGTAAAGCAAAATATAGTTTGGAGCAAGAAGTGCAGCAGTGGTTGACTGTATGTGCATCATGTATGGCAAAGTGTTTGTTCCAGGAGAAAACAGTCATAGGCTGAAAGCTTAAAGATTGGATGGTTTAGTATTAAGATCCCATGTAATTTTGTATTTAGGCTGAGAGGGGCTCAAATGTTCCCTCTCAGGGTGCTCATTATAGGAATTCATCTGACTCCTCCATGATGATTAGAGAAGCAGGTACCTAGCACTACTGAAAATTGTGTTGCTGTGGTCCCTGTACTTGAATTTTGGAGCACCGAAATTGGAAGTTGTTGGATAAGAGCTTTCAGAAGTGGGGAACCAGAGTGGTGGTTTTGACCCCCAGGCCCTGAGTAACTTCCAAAACAGATAAAGGATTTAGCTCTTAGTTTCTAGAGAAAGTAAAATTAGGAATAAAGACACAGCGCTATCTCTAGTATCCCCTGATCTGTCAGAAAAATCTCTTTTTGCTGCAGGTATTGCAATAGGTTACTGCTAACCAATGTTTCTAACCTGTATTAATTTCAATTTCCCCTTGCAGTAATGCGTAGAAATCCATTTGGGATGGACATTTGTTGCCGGAAAGGATCCAGAAGCCCACTCCAGGAACTGTATAATCCCACCCAGGTGAGTGTCTTGCTGCTGTGATCAAACTTGCCAGCCCAGCGTATGAATACAATGTCTCTTGAAGATATTTTGGTCTGTTTTTCTCTCATTTATATGTAGTAGCTGTCTTCAGCTTGGAGGACGGATCTTGGACCTGCAGAATTGAGTCATAAGGTTCTACAGTTTGAGCTGAGGGCCTGATTTTTAAAGGTTTTAGAGGTCTAATGACGCAGACTCCTTTAAAAAAAAATTAAGTACCTGAAAGCCTTAAAAGAGTCCCTTTTAGATCTCTTAGCTAGAAGCTGAGGCACTGTAATTTAATCTGTTGATAAGAGTGGCAGGGTGGGGGGAGAGTGTGACATGATATATGTGAACCAGAGAGTGCAGTAAGACTCTAAGTTGCAATAGTAATACATGAATATCATTTATATGGCTTTCAGGTAACCAGCTGCCCGTCCTGTCCTGGTTCATTGCTTGTATGGAGTCTTGGCAAATACAGTAGCTCATGCTCTTGCTTACTCTGTGAGCTGTTTAACACCTGGTGGTCTTGATAGGAGCTTAGGATAATCTCAGCTAGAGTTCTTGTGACAAGCAGCGCAGGAAAGCTACCTGAAATTTGTGTTCCCATTCGCTCCTCTAGATCAATTTATTCCCTACACATGTGCTAAATTGGCACATTCAGGGGCAGCATTTCCTGTTGGCAGCCGAGAGGAAGCGCTGCCATTGAGAGAAAATGCCAGCTGACTATTAAACGTATTTATTAAGGTTTAACAACTGCCTATTATATATTTATCCATCAATGAATACATTGAGTTTTACTAAATTGGCTATTAAGGAAAGTGACTATCCCAATAAATCTAACTTGTTAGATTTAACAAGGCAGTAAATGTTTTAAATACTATTTGATTATGAAGAGGCTCACTATATAGTATGCAAAACGAAGTCTAAGTGATTTAAAGTATTTATATGAAGAATTGACAACAACCCAAAGATGTGTGATATCTCTTATGTGGTGCAGTAAAGCTCCATTTGCTCAATAGTGTTGTTTTTATGAACCTAGACTGACTTTCTAATTCAATTTGAATTCCGTGCATGGCTGGGAACATGAGTTTATCATACTAATATACTGGCCTTTATTGACCATTATGGGAGTTAGCATTGCATAAATGGAAAGTGCATGTAAAAACCCTGAAGAGGAACAATCCGGTGCTACAAAGGAAAGATATTAGCATTTAAATTTAAATACTTTTTGCAGATACTCCAGAATAGCAGGTAAGGGAAAAGAGACTGGCTGACTATTTATTCTCTCTGCAGCCTGCTGTGTGTCAGTCAAAACCTCCTTGCCCTTTAACATCGCTAAAGGCCATCCTGTAAGAAAGAAACATCCCCATCCACTGAAGGGCCGTAATCCCAGAGCCCTTGAAAGCTTGGTCAACTGAAAAGATTTCCTAAGCTTCCTGAAGCAGGGGATGCAGCTGGCACCTCCTTCGCTGCCACTCCTTCCTTTCTGCACACCCTGACCAAGCAAACCATTAGCATCCCTTTCCGGGCTCAGCTACCAGGCAGCCAGAAAAATCAGCGGTTGAGGAAACGCAGCAGTTCTTGCAGCCCATGTTGAACTAAGCACATAGAATTTTTTTTATGCCGAAGTTTTCCATCAGCTCAGTGACATCTGTTCTTATCGAGCTTTTGGGTTTTGTTTCTTTCTTTGTTCTTAGTTGGTGTTTGTTCACTGTTTGCGTGGGGCTTGGTATGGTGCACTTAGTCCTAGAGGTGCTGGCAATGCCAGACAAGCAAGGGCATGCATTTTGTGAGCATGTTAACAAGAAAAAGCAGTGTGTGGAGGCTCCCATAGAAGGCAATAGGCTGGAGATGACCCCTAGAGTATGTCTTCAAATACTTGGTTCATCTTCCTTTTTCTGTTTTTGCCCGAAGAAATGTCTGTCTCTTCTTAAGGTGGCATACCAGAGACTGATCTGTATTCTGGCAGTAAGTTTCTCGTTCCTCAAGAATTCACCAGTATGTGTGGGTAGGGGCATGGAGATCGGATCGCTAATCTTTCCTTGCTGAAGCCATCCAAACAGCTATTTGTAAAGTCAGCTCAGAAATCAATATGTAATAAATATGCAAGAAGGCATTTTTGGCTGAAATCTCTCACTTACTAATCTAGATAAACACCAGTTAGATCTTTAACCATTGACCATCAGAATGGTTAATGTTGGATTCCCATGGACAGGAATTACTGGCACTCAGTTTAGCTGCCTCTGTTGAACAGCAGAGCTGATCAAGCAGGTATTTGTAGTTCTCCTTGTAGTTCAAAGGAATTTGTATAATTCAAACACCAGGCTTAAGCCATGGAAAGATGCCCTGCAGCTATGGCTTTGGATTACAACGAGGTAGGCGCAGTTGCAATTTTTTTAAGGGTTAAGAAACTTTAAATACTTAATGTGTCCATGTGCATGTTCTTTATGTGATAGAGTATAACAGGAGAACTGAGCTACGGCTCACCATCCTCTGCTATGGAATGCACTATACATTTCACATTCTTCAGGTTTCTGTGCATAGGCAGCAACGTGCAACCACAACTCCTGCTGCTGCTGTTCCTGGGAATGTCTCCAGGACTCCTGAGAGAGGTGGGCTATATGGGGCTCCCTGCTTTGAGATGGTATTAAGGGCCCATACGTCCTTGCATGGAGCACGCTCCTTGGCTGTTCTTTATCAGGGGAGATGAGAGTTTGGCCATCAATTGAAATAGGTACCAGATAGGGTCAATACTTCATCAGACTTAAAACGTGGTAGTTAAACACGAATAAGGTTTTTCTACTGTATGTTCAACATCAGGTTGCACTGTCCTCATAAACCCAGATGGAGACACCAGCTTAAGGTCTGACTGTGGGTATTTACTGTGTTGACATATACCAGATCCTCCCCTGTTTTGTTTCCTTCTATGGAGTTGCTTGAGTTGTTTGCAGAGGCCGTCATTTGTCTTTTGAATCTCTTTTGGCTGGGTACATGATTGTGAAAAGGAAAGTAAAAGAGGAGAGAAAAGAAGAAAAGAAAAAAACCCCAAAACATTAAAAACAAAAAGGAAGATTTGGCTTGAGTAAATTCACATGTAGCAATGATCTGGAAGTGACTGTAAGAGTGGACTGGTGACTTGTAGGAGCTGAATGTTAGAATTGCAGTCAAATTTTCAGTGGACTGATCATAATTGTTTGTGCATTTGGTGGAGAAGGAGAGGTGGAGATAGCACTGAATTAGGGCCAGAGAAAGTGTCCATGACAAAACCCATGTGTTATTTATGTCTTAGTTGGGTGGCTGGCGTTATTGTAAAAGTAGGAACAACGCTTTTGCTCTTTTGCCTGTTGTAATAGAGCAGAATGGGGGAAGTGCATTTGTCTGTGGACAAAAGATTTCTTCTCTAGGGTTTTCACTGCAAGATTTTTCATGAGCACTAATATACCACAAGGGAAAGAAAAGTCAATATAACTGGAGTAGGCTTACACTGAATAAATGGATTTCCAGGCTGTGATCTCCACATACATGGGAGGCATCGTGCAGCATGTCTCTGAGACCCTATTATCTTTCTTTTTTTCCCTTTTATTTTGAAGTAGAGGTTTAGTAATAAGGTACAGAGGTACCCGAAGAAAATTTTGAGGGCTGAAATGGACTGTTACTTTAATGGGTTTATTAAAAAGCCAATTTAGATCTGTATTAAGCAGGACTATTTTCCTTCACATGTGGTTGTAAATGGAAAGAGAACGAGGATTCAACACACAGCAAATAGCAAAGGGGAAAATCAAGATGTAACTGAATGCAGATGAAGAGCCTTGCAGCAATGTGCCGTTAGCTGGCATTGTATCTTGGGTGGTTTGTTTTTTTTTAGTATGAAATCCCAGGAATTTAAGAATATGGCTAAACAAATCTTTGCAAGACATATTTTAAGAAGACAATGGATACAACTGTGTCTTGTAATTTGCATGACTTTGTACAGCCCCGCTGCTCCAAAAATAACAGTTGTGGATCTGGAGTCACCAGAAGTTCAGAACTGGGCAACATCATACTTGAGGCTTTCACACTTTAGTGGTTAACATAGATCTGTTTAGTGCAGTAAACGTGCTACTGAATTACAAGAAATTGCAAACCAGAATAGACCAAGTGTTAAAATAATGGGAAATAATTCTGTCTTTAAAGTTAAAATTTTTCTTTTTGTTGTCAAGATTAACATTTCATTCTCACTAAATGCAGTCTGCATCATTGCTTGATCTAACTATCTAGACTCCTGAGAGCAACACGGCAGAGGTCTAGTCTTGTAGCCATTAGGATTCAAATCCAAGGATGAGCTTGTTTCAGTTTCTAGTTTGACATTGCCTGACTTTAATTCATGAGTCCACGTGACTATTTCATTAAAGGTCACACTGTTTACCATTTGTTACTTGCCATTTCAAACACATTTCTTTTTGTTGAGGAGATGTGTTTGTAGATGGAGCCAGGATGTCTGGTGATTTGCTAAACCTGGTGAGTTAGAGCTGTGGACTTAGCATTGCTTTTGTGTGATGAAATGGCACTGGAGAGGTTGGGATCGGTCATTCCAAAACAACCCATTTCTTCTATTAGTTTTGCTTTTTTTTTTTTCTCCCCTCCTTCCTACCAAGTGAAAGGAAGAAAGCAGGCTGTTGGCTTCCAGACAGTGTTTATATATCCTTAGTCACTTCAGGACACAGGTGTTCCTTTTTGGGAGCTGCCATGTGGTTATCTAGGGCTCAAGCCTGGATAGCATCAGCAAACATCAAACTAATTCAGCCCACGTTACAATTTTCATCTGGGTTGATAATTTCCTATCTTGAGTTGATTTCCACTCATGGAGGATGACCCTGTGGGCAACTGCACTGGTTCCTGGACAGAGGTTTGTGGTGAGCTTTGTGATCTGAGCTCTTGACATACGCATTGTCCACAGCACTTAGAACTAGAGGTTCAAATGCTTGAAACCTGTTTTTTTTTCTGCTCTCAGTGATCCTGAGGCGCTGAGCACTGTGCAGTTAGTTTCTGTGTGCTACAGCCTCTTAGAAACACAAGAACCAAAGGGCATGTCATAGAGTAGGATGAAAGGTCCAGTTCACCTGGTGTTTTGTCTGTGACAGCAGGTGACCAGGATAGACTACAAGAAGGATGCTCTGCCAGCACACAGAAACCTGTGGGTCATGAGCTTCCTGAGTCAGACGTGTCTTCATGAGCTTCATCATGCAAGGAAAGCCTGAGATGCCAGACAATCACTAGATCAGTAAAAGGGGAAAAAAAAACATAGGTCTTCAAAGTTAGTTGCCAATTTCAGTAAGACAAGAAGATTACACCAGCACTGTAAACCAGTGCTATACACTATTTTTTCTCCTGTTTTCACATGCATATGTTCTGGTTGCTCCTAGGGACACCACAGATATTCTGATGGTGAACTTTAAAGCATGAGAAATAGTGAAGTTTGTCTAAAGAACAATGCGTTAGAATTGATTGATATTTTGTGACTGAAATGAATAGCCATAAATATGTATGTGTCCTTCTTGAAGGCAAGAAGTGACCCAGAAGTTTTACCAACATTGAGAACATATGATGTGTGATTGATCTTTGTAGTCAAATCTGTGCAGATAAAGCCAGCATGGTAAGTGCAGCTCATAACCACAGAATTTGATTGATCATAGATTAAAAACTCCTTAATGAAAAAGATGGAAACAGGGGAGAAAAGTCCAAGTACAGTGCCAAACTTTGGGTACATACTCTCATTGGTAAGCAACAACTTTATATGTAATTAGCGGCACCATAATGCCTGCTGATGAAAGAGGAGCTAATTGATTTACTCCGCAGATGACTTCTTATGCAAAGACATTACTTAGTGTCGTGCGTGGAAGTCGTAAAACAGCAGCTGGCCTGGGATGAAATATTGCATTAACCTTAGCAGAAAAATTGCACTAGTGAGAATGCTTTGTTATTAATTACTGATTACAAATGATAAGAGCCTGTGTAGATGCTGGGGAAATGACTTGGGGAGGGTAGGGTTTCAGGTACAGTGTGGTTCATAGATCATTTGTTGTGACATGATGGATGCCTTTGTAAGTCAAGAGGAATGAATCAGACAAGTATGTACAGTAACTACCAGCACTCAAGGCCAGAATTATCCCCAGGACATGCTCATTCAAGTTACTGCAGTGCATTGGGATGCATTTTGGGGCACCGGTATTTAATAAAAGACTTGTTACCGGCATGAAGTGAAAAAATACAGTTGTCACTCAAAATAACTCAGATTTCCCTGACAGAAAAATAAGCAGTAAAGACACCTCTTCTTAATTTCTCCATTCCTTGACTTGTATTTTATTAGTTTGAGAGTTTTAATATAAAAGCTTACTGGAAGCATGAAAGTATCAGAGTAAAGATTTAATAAGACAGGAGACATGGCCAAAACCAAAAAGGTTGTATGTGTTGGAAGGGAAAGAGGATAACACAGCTTTCCAAACTGGCTCTCTGTGCTCAATGTGTGAGCTTCCTGTTAGACACCCACTTGGGCTAGACATTGTAGAAGTAGCACTTCAGGGCATGCTCTAGTGGCTGAGATGTAGGGAATTTTTGGTTTGTGTGTGGTTGGACTCCATCTCAGAGGTCCTTTCCGGCCATGAAGATTTTTGTGAATCAGCACTCTGACCTGGTGTCATTCAGGATCACGGAGGCTTTTTGTGTTTTAATTGTCTCCACATGACGCCTCTGGTGACCTGAAGCATGTTGGCTCAGTCAAACACTTGCTCTGAACTCAGTAGTGTTCAAATGGGGAACCTCTCTCTTTCTCTGCATTAAATTTCTTTTTTTTTGCCTCCCCACTTGACAGTTATATACCAGAAAACCATGATAATCATACCTCAAAGTGGAGTTTGGAGGATATCAGTGCTTGCAAATAAGTGTAATGAGGACAGATTTCTGCCACCAGCTCCTGCAGAGGCAGGATTCATCCTTTCTTTCTGTACTTTGACAAGTGCTCCAGCCTCACCAGCTAAGTAGCTACATCCCAACATTCTCAGCCTAGACCTTGTAAACTGTAGCCTCTCTTGCTTATTTCTGGTGCAAATAGGTTTTGGACAGCTTTCTCCTATGTGTGAAGGGTAGCAACAGTGTTTGTTTAAAGATCTGCCATTTTTTTCCCTGTGTTTTTCTGTTGTCAAAGAGGTTTTTTAACTCCACACAGGAGAATTGTAGCCCACTTGCAGGCCAGATGATCTGTTTAAATCCAGAGAGCCCAGCTGCAACCTCCTTCTCCTTGGGGGACTGTAATGTATCCTGATAGACATAATTATGAAAATGAGAGAATACAGACATAAAACCTATCTACTGGTATTTGTAATTCTCATTTACTATCTAACTTTAATATTGAGGAGGGACAGGAGGAGTTGTTAAATTTGCAATTATTTTCAAGAGATTAGATTCCCCAAGTCCCATTTTCACTGACTTACTGTATCTGATGTAGCACCTCGAGTCCTACAATCTGGCATGCAATATTCATTGATATTGTATGTAATAGGGATATGTATTATTCATAGACAAAGCAAGATTAAAATACTGCCTCTTGAAAGATGTGGTCGCAGAAGCCAGCGTGCCTTTTGGAAATTCATGGTACTGTGGGAAGGCAGCCTGTAGAGTTTCTGTACAAGTAAATCATTACATCAATCACAGATTAAGGATGCTTTCCAAGTAAGTTTTCTCTTTGCTGAAGTTTGTGGGGAGGTGTAGGGTGTGTCAAGCTGGGTGTTTCAGTCTAATCCATCCACTCTTGTGGGCCTGCGCCAAATGGTTACAGATAGAGCTGAGCAAAAATATCGACTAGAAAATAAATGATGGGGATAACTGAAACTAACTGTGGATTTGGGCTAAGTTTTTTCCAGTCGTAGTAGCTGGGAAACGCTTGGGTTGACTTGGGGTTAATCTCACAGGTGTGTGGGTGGTAGTGACGGACTTGAGATGACTTGGCCATGGGGTGCTCAAATCATGTACACGAGTGACACAGCACAATAAGTGTCTTCAGTCTCTCCTGTTGATGATCTCTTCCTTCTGGAATTAAATAGAAGAAATGAGCAGGATTTCAGGCTAGCAGGATCTTTATTAAGCCTCTTGTCACGATGATCTGAGGCTATAATAGAGCAAGAGCTGTGGTCGTTTTAAGACCGTGTGTGTTCATCTCTTGGTCTGCTAAACCAAGGAGAAAATTGTGCTTTGATCTGACAGACCTGTTTGTCTGATATCATCAGACCCCTGTGACAGCAGTAATTAACAGTTCACTGAGGTCCAGCTATGAACTGGAGGGGCCTGGGCTGTCACTGCTGGTGGTCAGCGTGGTCTCACAGAACCAGGGATCTTGGATTTCTGCAAGCAGAGGATGCCTGCCCCACATACGGGAAGCACTCTGACTGCTTGGTTGTTGGAGTTGTTCTTATGTTTGTTTAATTATCAGGCTGAAAGATAAGCTGAAAGGTTGTTTCAGTAATCATCCACACTTAAACTGCTTTTATTGACTAGTTTTCAGACCCTGCTTCTTACTCATATGGAAGAAGTGTGGAAAGGAAAGGGAAAGAGGTATTTTAACAAGGTAATATCTATACAGCATTTGAACACAGCAAAACCAGTATTTAAAAACAGTATTTATGTTGTGTATGTCTTTTTTTCCTCTATAAAAATAACACAGTAGCAGTCAATATTGGGGCCACTCAAGTAGGTCTTTGTTGCCTGACCAAACTGTAGCGGTTGTATATCGTGATGTAGATGGGGTCTTACGCTTGGACCATTACTGTATTTGTGGGGCAACAGCAAAATGTGGAGGATAGAATAAAAGCAATATTCTGTTTTCTTCCACACTGAGACTATTATGTGTTTGCATTGGAGGGGGACAGTGGCTTTGTATTCTAGGATTTCCAGTACGCTGCCAGTGTAGATGTGTCTGTCCATTTGTAACCTTGGGAGAAAAGTTAAACCTGATCTCTTGAACATTGGTAGCAAAGCTCCTAAGCTCTAAAGAGGCCTAACATTTTGTTAAAAGGTCTGATCCAAGGCACCAGAATGGAGCTGTAATTGTAACCATTGTTTTATCTCTCTTTTCACCGTTCCACACATTCTTCTGCACTAGAAAATGCTGAAGAGTATAAATCTGACACTGAAAAGATTTCCCTTTTTTCTTCTGGTAGTGACATAATAACTATAGCCCAACAAAGAGAGTTGTCCAACTTACAGTGCACTGAAATTTATGTGTATTTTTGGTGGCTGGAAAGTTCAGGAAGGAGTGTTCCTTCCTTTTCGATCTTAAATCACATCTGAACAGGATTCTGAGTGTGGTTCCAGCACAAGGCTAAAAACAAAACATCATATGCAAGCTTTAGAGGAGCAGTAAAAAACTACAGTGTTCCTACAGCCAGATTGCCTGGCTGCACAGAAAATTAGCAAACCGCTGTAGCTATCAAATTGATGCCATGGTATAAATCTTTTCTCCCTGTAAACGTGGGCTGTGTCTTAGATCATTCCAGACAAGCATCTGGGGATTAGTAAAAGGAAGTGAATATTAATTCAATTAGAGGACGGAAAATGAACGTGCAAGCTGGTGCAGGGAATTGACATCAGGAGCCAAAGTAACAATGACATCTCTGGCTGGGAGAGGACAGTTTCATCTATTCAAGTCAGGCTTGGCTTTTGCCATGCATACATTTTATTTATGAAATGCTGGTTGAAGGAGTTGTATTTACATAGCAATATAGTTAATGTCACATTTTGGGAACTAAGCCTTGATGTCAATAGATGGATGGAGAGCTGGAGAGCAGATGCACAGTGGTAGCTTTCAGTTCATTTTGATACATTAAATATTCATAGTAAGCTCAGTAGAAGGAGAAAAGAAATGTTTCATTGAACTGCTAAGGAGAAGCTGAAATCGTTGGTACTTCTCCAAAGCATAATGTCTTATTTAATGTAAATTGAAAGAAGGTTCCTGTGGCGAAGGTGAGATGCAATATTAGGTACTTCCAAAATTGCTTTCTTTCTGTAAGAGATTGTTGTGCCAGTTACACCACTTTGTAAAGTAATAGCCAAGAATAACTATTGTGAGTAGTTTGTTTAGGCACAGCAGTGGCTTTTCCTGTCTTTTTTTTTTTTTTTTTTTTTTTTTTTCCATAGCTTTGGACCTACAAAAATATGTGTATGGACTTTATTACATTTAAATGCTGCTTACATTTTAATACTTGCAGCCTGGAAACAAATTTTTCCACACTGCAGTTTCCAAACATGGACACGCTGTCACTGAGTGGAGAAATCTTATATATGTAAGCTTCTCTAACCCCATTTGTGTGTGATTTGCTAGCAGTCTGAGTCTCCATCTGAAGAATGTCGGTGCTCTGCTCCGACAGGGGCTAAGGTTGTCTCTTTGCCAAACTTCGTTCTCCTCCCCATTCCCTCCAACCCTGAAGTCCCCTTCTCAGCCTGGTGTCCTCTGCTCTTCTTAGTCTCCATCTATCATTCCTACAATTCATCTTACAAAGATGAGAATATTGTTACACGAGTTACAGTGAATGTTTATGGCCGTGGCTTTAGCAGAAAGTGGTGGAGCCAGCCAGCAAGAGAACAAGGGTGAGCAGTTGACGACATAGCAGATAAAGAAGAAGAGGGTTATCTCTCTGAAAATTATGCTTTCATATATTTTTATATTTTCAGTCGAGTTGTGAAAAGCAAACCAGGCAAAAGAAAAGATTTTTATCTTTTTAGTAATGAGAGCTCAATTTCTGGTTTTGGTTGGTTGGTTGGGTTTTTTTTGTTTGTTTTGTTTTTTGTTTGTTTGTTTATGAGAAACAGTATTGCTTTTAATAGTAGTGCAGAGAAATCTTTTGTGTCAGGGAAGTAATGGCAGGCCAGGTCTTGTGTTCATTAAAAATGGAGAGAGATAGAAAGCAGGCAGCTCAGGATCTATGGTTTCACCTCCAGCAACCTCTAAAGAAGTCATGGGAGCCTGAGATGTAAATGCACTGAAGGGCTTTGTTTTCAAAGGGGATGTAGAAGATCTCTCTGCATCCCGCTTAGGACCTCTGAATTACACAGCTGCTGATACGTAGCAGGAAGATTGGTGGAGTTTTAAAGCATCACCTTCATGCCTCGTGCAGGATATAATTTCCTGGTCCTCTTTGCCAGACCCACTTTGTTTTTCACTTGGGTGGTTAAGTGAGTTCCTGTATGAAATATTGACGCCGAAGGAAGAAAACTGCCTTCTTACCCAAGTGTAAATGATCTTGAAACAAAATACATGGGGTAAAAGAATGATTTCTTAGGTGGATTTAATGAATAATTGATTTCTGCTTCTCATGACATTATGAGTGTAATTAAATCGGTGGCTAAAGATGTAAGACAGAAGGTATCATCTGGAAGACACCAAACTTCTTTATCCAGCTATTGGCCCAGTACTGCCATTTGTTATTAAAGGCTGTCCTGTAGTTGTGCAGATTCAAGATCTGTCTTGTCACTAACAAGTCAGACTTATTTTAGTATCAATATGATAAAACCCTACCCTAAACCCAGTTTTCTGTGTCCAAAAATAACCTAAATAAGCTTCCTTCCTTCTCTGCTAAGCCTGCTCCTGTTTTCAGTAGCTGTATGTTGAAATAATTCTTGCTCTGTGCAGACTGGCTATGTGCAGCGTATATGGCTATTGATGTGTGGATGTGGCACAGAACTACTGGTGGTCACTGGCTTGAGTCACTCACCAAGAAGTATGTTGAAAAATTGGAGAGGCCTGAGGAATAAGACTACGGGATCGGAAGGCAGTCTGGACGTGACTGGGCTTGGCCAGCATATGTATCTTTAAAAAACATGCTTATGTGGCACTGTTGTTTCTTCACGTGGGTTCTACATTGGAGAAACAGGGCATGGAGGGCAATTGCAGAGGCCAAGCAAAGATAAAACTAAAGGGGAGACCACATCTTGCAGCTGTAGGCGCTGTAAATAAACCACTGATTTGGCAAGTAGAGTTACAGATTTATTACCATTAACAGCTACTGTTGCTTTTTTCTGCAGAATTAATTCTGAGAAGCAGCTTCTGACTTTCATCTAAGGAATATCTAGATACCACAAGAGTCTCTTGGAATAGTGCGCTCCCTTGTGTGTCCTCATATCATGCACATCAGCCTTGATATGGTTCATGTCAAGCCTTGATAAGATTCATAATCCTTCATATGGTGAAGTGCTAGAGTGCATTTTGCTGCAAAGCTACAAGTCCACATGGAACAGGAAATATAAATGCTCTGCTGCTTGGTAGGTCAGTGTGTAGGTGATGAAATGGTCCTATGTCTTTTGGCTTTTGCAGATGTTAGAGCAGCCCCAGAGGAGTCTCATCCAGCAGCTACTGAGCGAAGTGAGCAGAAGGACTCTCCCTGAGTTGCTTTCTTTGCTTTGGGGCCAGTCCTTTAGTTGCACAGACCAAAGAAAATGCTCCATTCACATTGTTAGCCTCTCTGATTGTGTTATAAATACGACTTTGAGCCAACTGGTCCCGGAGAACTAACGTCTGTTTGGTGATACTCAGTCACGCATGCTGTAGTCTAAGTGTGGGAACACGAATGCTTTCATTGGGTCACCATAATGACAGTATGGTAAGCCTCACCAGGTCAAAGTAGGAGCAGTGGTGGCCTGGCAAGGCACAGTTCTTGCTCCTACTGTGCTGCAGCGATGTTCAGCTGCTGCTGTTGTCTGAGCTAGTTTGCGCAACGCACATGCTGTACATTTTAATACTGGTTTTGCCGTTAGTATTTGTGGTGCTCAGATCATTATGTCTCTGATTTCGCACTTGTAAAATGAGTTATGCCTGTTTATCTGTTTCTCGGGGGCATAGTGGTTGTATAATTATTGTCTGCATAGTGTTACTATTGTAGAAAATGGCAAGAATAATTACTGGTTACAAGTTAAATTGTGCATCCACCAAAACTACACAGCTGCCATGAGATCTATCTCTTTAATTCCTCGCTTACTTGAAGGCAAGCCAAGTATTTGGTCCTAACTATAACTGATCTAAATCAAGATGTACCCATCTGATTTCCTGACATACGACATTGTCACTGCAGCATCCACCAATATGTAACGAGCCTGAAATGTTTGCCTAAATGACATCAGGGGGAGCCAGCGTTTGCGTGGAGGCCTTTATAGACCAAAGGCAAACTGCTTTCTCACGCACAAATATGGACCTGCATGTGTGTACACCCCAGTTGCTGCTGAAATCTATGAATTAGGGATATGCGTGGTCCTGCCAACACATTTGGTACCAGTCTAGAAAAGTGATGGGTTTTTTATGCCCAGTGCTTCATTATGCATTCAAAACACCTATTTAGTAAACCTGAATTTCGATTCCTCAAGATGTACTTGCATGACTGGCTGTGGTTGGCTTTCTGTATTCCAGCTGCCGAGCTTTCAGCTGAAACAAGTAATTCTCAGTGGGAAGAGTAATTGTTTCAGCTCAGAATTAAGTGGCTAATCATTAGGAATTCAATTGGCATGAAGAGCACAACATTAATCATGATACGCTAATGTGTCATTGATGTGGATGTAGTGTGTACTCCACGGAAATTTGCTAATTAATATATGTGGGTTTTTTTTATCAGAAAGGGTTAATGTGTGCCCTGTTGTTAAGTGGGATATGGGAGTGTCAGAGGCTGAGAACCAAGGGGTTTCCAAGAACCTGCCCTGCTGTTACATGGGGTTCAGAGCACACTTTAATGAGGGCTGAAACCCCTGGAAAGGTACCTTTTTTTTTCTCATGATATCTCATACTAAAGTTGACGCTAAAGACATAACATGAACCAAGTAGTGTAGGATGACCAGTACTAAAATCCCACGTGCCCCAAATGTCGCTATGCCATGACCAGGGAGTCAGCTTGCACCAGAAGTGCTGCTGGGTTGCATGTGGCTGGGACATCTCAAGCAGAGGACAGGGATGTGGGTGCTGTTTTCAAGCGTGAGGTAGATCTGGTCCATTGCAGAGGGTCATTGCCACCTGCCTGACAACAATCTCCAGTATCCTCAGACCCCAGGGGTGTTGACAGGCTGTCACCTGCATCCCAACAGGACATCGCAACAGGACATCGGCATCGCAATCCCAAACATAAAAAGCCAAAGTCCTGCATCTGGGGCTGTAGCTGCACAGTCCTGCTACTGCCTACTCCACCCTGACATGTTTTTGATCTCTGTTCTGAAACTACTGAAAATAAGAAGCTGTATCATAATAAAATATGAAGAATATTCAACTAAATGGCATATATTATTCTAAATAACTTCAGATAAAATGTTGTTATTTCTCGGTATTGGCAAAAATTCCCTACTTGCTAACCTGCATCTACTGCAAGTTTCTGAAACAAAATTACTCATTGTATTCATTTGCTTTGCAGCAATGTGAACTCCCATGTTGAGAATTAGAAACTCCTATGTGCCTAACTCTATCCCTAACCCTAAACCCTAACCCATGTTTAATGCCTGAGGTTATGAATGTAACCTGTTTTTAAATATTCTTCAATTATCTTTTGAATTGTCTGCCTTCCAACTCTTCTCAGAGTTGTAAAATACCCTTCTGACTACCTATTAAAAAAAATAGTGCATCTGTTCTTTCAGTTCATTTCCCTAAACTGTAATCAAGCACTGTCTGTGTAATAAAAATGAAAAGAAATGTCTAGCTGGAACAGCATTCTTCACTTTTATTATTGAAAAATGCATTAATGCCCCCTTATCAAATATATCCATTTAACGAATCATTCAATTTCCTTCCATCTTCAGCTTTTTTTTTTTTTTTTTTTTTTAAATAAAAGGCACAGAGAGCCATTCTTCCCTGATCATAAGGGCTAAGCTTGATTTTTTTCTTATGCTATAATTTTGTGAAACCTAAAAATGGATTATGGTAAATAGCTCGTTGACCTCTCTTTTGTTTAAACCTAGCTAAAAGATGATAGACTCTTACTATATCTGGTCTAAGTTACCATTTACATTAAAGCAGCATAGCACAGGCTGTTAGTGGAAATTATATTTTAGACATAGGGTAAAAGCTTGCATGTTTTAGGTTGAAGTCTATTTCCAGCCTGGCTTCGGCAAGTAGAAAAGTGAGTGATTCGTTCAGGTTTCTTGTTGTTAGGTCTCAGGGACGGGTACTCAAACATTTTTGAATGTGCTTCCTTTTCTATATCTATTCAGAGGAAAAGAAACAGAGGGAGCACTTCAGCTGCTCAGCTTGGGAGGCTTATTTTTCTTCCCATTTGTTGAAGAGGCTTTTTGAAGTTTCTTGAGTTGGCAAAGGAACAGAGACCAGGTGTCTTGGTCTACCATTTGCACAAAGTGTCATCCTGCATCTACTCTTTGCTCACGTTCCACTGGTATAAGGAATATACCAGGTTCAGGGCAGTAGAGGGTTGGCCTGAAACAGCCGCAGCCGGGTGCATTCTTGCAGTTACTTGGAAGGCAGCAGCAATATCTATACGTGGATCGGAGCGAGGTTTGCTTTTGGTAAGATTCCAGCCACATCTTTCCAGGTGTGACCTATCCAGCTGCAGGAAATGGCACTCTGTGGTCCAGCTCTCTAAAGTATGAAGAGAAATGGTGACCACGCAACTTCCCCAGCTGCTAAACACGGTCTCCCCATTGCTCTGTCTTGATGCTCGGTGAGCTGGTTCTCGAGAGTTGCTGGTGTGCTGCACCAAAGGGAGCTGAACAGACCAAAGGGACCAGAGCATTTCCTTCAGTGGTGGTCAAGAACCATTAAAAAGCTGTGTACCTGTTCATAAAAGCTGTATATATCCATTCCTCTTTCGCTCAGGAAGAGGGAAAAATCATATTGGGTTTAAGAACTGTAATTAGAGATAGTAGCTTGGTGGTGGTTTTCTCAAAAGACTGAGATACAATGGATTTTCTGAGATTCCCAAGTGTCTAGGATGTAGACGCTTTGGAACTCTCACTCAGGGACTCCACAAGGCAGTTAAATCACACTGGAAAGGAGACTGTAGAGAGTTGGGGGTCAGTCTCTTTCCCCACGTTACAAGCGATAAGACATGAGGAAATCGCCTCAAGTTGTGCCAGGTGAGGTTTAGATTCGATATCAGGAAAAATTTTTACACCTAAATAGTTATCAAACATTGGGACAGGCTGCCCAGGAAAGTGGTGGAATTGCAATCCCTGGAGGTATTCACAAGATGGGTAGATGTGGTGCTGAGGGACATGGTTTAGTGGTGGCGTTAGGTTGATGGTTGGACTCAATCATCTGAAAGATCTTTCCCAACCTAGACTTTTCTGTGATTCTGGGTTTAACATCAGGCTTAGTAGGCACCCAGCAATGTCAAATCTCAAAAGCGTGGCCCGGAGCAGAGTGCCATCAGCAATGTGCTGGGTGAAAAAGGGCCACAAGCAGCAGAGCTGTTGGGTGCATGTGAGATGCTTCATCAGGTCTGTACAGAAGTGAAATGCTTGGCTCCAGCTCATTCGTATATACGTATATATAGCCTATATACTTTCAATAAAGGGGATGCAATTGTGTGTATGAATTTAAGGCAGTATTCATCTTCATCCAGTGTTTGATTCCAGTGATTATCAGCATTTGGCTGTCCTTACAAGCACTGAAATCCTAAGGAAAACACAAGGTCCATTAAGGCTTGCTGCTTCCCCAGGCACATGGGTGGCACACAACATGCAAGTGCTAGGATTTCCAAGCTGTTTTTTAAGTCTTGAAACATCATATGTTTATTTATTTTAACGTGTCTGTAAAAAAAAAAAATCATGCAAAAAAAGACAACAATTCTGGGAAGAATAATGTTGTGAGGAAATTAATAGGTGTTTTGGACTGTGAGCTTGTGATAAAATGAAAAATCCATGATTTTTCAGCCAGTAGGTAAGGAAAATAAAGCCATGGCAGGAAAAAAAATAAAATCTGCTGATATGCCCTTTTAGAACAGAGCTAACATCAATAATTCTTGCTTTGTGCATTAAGTTTTAATGTGTAGACAGGCACTCTGTGCATAGCAGGGTGTCTGTGGAGTCATCAGTGAGAGCTAATAAATGCCTGTCATGTGAAGAATACATTAAAGAGAGAACCAAGTTAAGTGAATCATTTAGTTACCATTAGTCATTTTTCATTAATATTTTTAACTGTAGTGTTATCCACTATGCATTAGGTAGGATAAAGAGGATAATGCCTGTGATGTGCTTTACCCTGTAAACAAAGGTTTCTTCCAAAATATGTGGTGGTAGTGCTGATGTGGATGAGAATGAATGTTTCAGCTCTGATCTCACCAGTGTCCTTTTTTTTTTTTTATTTAAGACTATAGAAACCCAGATGGGAAAGGAAATAATTTAATAACATGGCTTGGCATTAATCAGCGCCCACCGCTTACATTAACAGCAATTGAATAGTAATAACTGTGCTGGAAATGGAATATCCATAAGCATGTTTAATACCGGGTATTAAAAATAGCATCTAGAGAGGAATTTCCACAGTACCAACTGTGCTATTCCAGTCCGGTGTGCCTCATTTTGGTACATGTATCTGCCGCAGCAATCCCATTCAACCATAACCTTTAAAGAGCAACCGAACTGGGATCAGTGGGGATGGAGGTGGGAGAGCACCGGGGAATTGGCTGTGACCCTGCAGGTCCCGTCCCGCTCCAGTCTCGAGACACCACTCAGCAGGACTCCCTCTTCTGACACATCGCTCGCTTGAGGGCTGGATGAAGGGATTCCTGACAGTCCATCTTCATGAAAGAGTTACAAGAATATATATATGTTTGATCTTACTTAGGCTTATAAATTTTTACCCAGGATAACGTACCTCTGCCAGCTTACACTTTTTCCTTTTAGTCTGCTATTTTTCATCACTCTCTGTTCTGAACTCTCAGAATCTGAATTATCTATCCCAAAATAACAATGTGGTTGGGCATGTATGTGCAGACCTATCCTCACGATGCTGAGCAGTTAACAGATAAGAGTAAGTGGTACCTACACTTCATTTGTATGATATAAAGGCTTGTCAGCATGAATTTAGGATTACTCTCAGCTTTGCATCCTTCTCAACTTACATCAATATTGTTCCACTTGTAAAACAACTCTCCAGTTGTTTTACACAGAAGCTCGAAGGAGAGAGGGAGGAAATTAAAACAAAATTTTAGAAACTCTTACAAATTACTTCACATGATTTTTTCTCAACTGTAACAAAATTGAAAATAAAGTTTGATTGATCAGTATCTCTGAAAGCTAGAAAGGGGCATTATAATTCTCTTTGGAGAAATGAGGCATTGCCTTTTAAAGCGTCAAAAGCTTCGGTCTCTGCTTTTGATGAATTGTGAAATATCAGCTCCAAAACATGTAATTGTCTTGGAACTAAAATTTGCACATATTCCAACTCAGACTAATATTATCCAGTGGGAAATGAATTCACGCTGTAGGAGGAAATATATACAATTATTTTTTTCTTTGTGAAGCAAATTACCCTCACTACTATTATCTATGTAAAGTGTCCCAATTTATTTTATTATGTATATTCCAAAAGTAATTTGTGCATATGTACAGACATGAATTTTTTATTTTCTGAAGGACGCCAAACTGTCAGATGTGTATTTTAACCACATATCAGATACGTTACAGCTTCTGCTGCTATTCTCCAGGGACAATCACCCAGGCAAAAAAGAGCAGTATCCAACCTTTAGTTCCTTGCAACATTTTCTGTGACTGCCAAGTAACGCTGTGCCTTGAGGATCAGGATGTGAGTCTGTGATGAGTGGGATGGCAACCACAACCTCTGTTTCTGTGCATGACTAAATGACTCCTAAATTTTAACCCTACATCTGGTGCAGATAAAGCCTTTGCATTTACCATTTGATTTTAGAGTATGGTTTGTGGGGGGAGAGGCCCGGTCATATCAGCAGTGTGACCCTGTAGTGCAGAGCAGTGATTAGGACACGGCAGTAAATCTTTGGGGGAAATAAATTGAAGGGATGCGATCAAGCTCTAGACAATTTGCATATCAGATGAATCTCAGGAAAAGTGATTGGGGCACATAAATATTCCATCCTTCTGGGCTGTGTCTGTATGCTGATTACCTAGCACTGAGAGCTTCCTTAATGAGTAGAAATATTTCACTGTTTCACGTTCTCCGGGGCTTAATTTTTGTAAGTAAGTGAACTGCTGATTCAGTTCTACCTCACAAAATAACTCAGTTTGGCAATGATTCAAGGCTGAAAATGCGAGCTCTAACTGCCAGCTATTTATCAAACAAGCAATTACATAGAACAGTGCATCATTCCATCGAACAATGTTTAAATTCTTCTCATTGTGTTTTATAAAGTAATGTCTTCTGTTTTTGCTGTTGCTACTCATCAGCTCTCACTTCTCTGGCTGTCAGCAGCCCGGGACTCATCAGAAACTTCTGGCAGCTCACTGCAATGGCTCTTCATGAGAGTGTTTTCTCCCAGCCTCTACAGGTTTTGAAGGGTCAGGGTTGGTGAAGAAATGCTCATGTATTTTTGTTGCCACTGAGTTTATTGATCCTGCAGTGAGATTGAATCATCCGGCTGGGTCTTGATCTGCTTTCTGTGTCCTTTCCCTCACTCAGCAGCCACTTTGCACCAAGTGTTTTACCGAAGTATTTGCTAGCACAAGGTCCCTTGTATATCATATTTATACATCATCTGTACTTCTCCAGATCTTGTAGAGACAGCTGCAGGGATTTGCACTAGAGCTTAGATTTTGACCTTAAGCCTCTGATGGACCAGTTTGTCCTCAAAGACTGCTTTAGCATCTATACATCTTCAATTTAAAGGCCAACATATGTCTTCCTTGAGCCCTATCTTTCCGTAGTGCTGATGCTATTCACTGTATTCATGTAGCCAAGCCCACCTGTCATGGGTAGAGTGATTAACTTCACTTGTAAGAGAGAAGTAGTGAAATATTTATTGAAGTGCAACAGTGATTTAACAAAATTAGTAGTAAATACGACAGTGTTTGATGAGCTGCAATGGCAAGGTGCACTCAATTATTTACTGCATAAAGGACAGGGTCAGATGAGCTGTCAAGGAGGCCCTCCTGTTGAGTCACGAGGTTCAGAAAGGACCCCCTTGGTTTCTAAACTCCTTCTCAGAGGCTGAGTGTGGCTGGATCCAGTCCTAGTCCCAGACTTGGTCAATGGTTTATGTCTAAAGGATTATATATGTGCAATCAATCCTTTGTATTACTTAGATTTCATGGCCTAGTCACTTACCGAGAATCTGTTGCGGCAAGGAGTCTCTCAGCTTTGAGGAGTAGAACCTTAAGCGAGCATCCTCACCAAAGGGGAGATACTGGTGTGCAGTCCACTGCCATACTGGAGAGCTCAAAGGGCTCTTGGGTTGTCCACTATTTATAGAGTAAGATAATTAACCTGTAGCCATATGCTCATGGGAACAAAATATTGAGGTCCCCACTCCAGACAGCGTTCTGGCTGTGTTGCCAGCTATCCCCCAAAGTCCAGGTGCATCTTATCACAACTGATGTTCTGATGGCCCTGATGACCATGGCCTGAGTAGGAGCTAGGGGTGGATGGTGGTGAATAGAAGGAAAAAAAGGGAGAGTGCAGCACCACACCACCCTTTTGGCTCTGCTAAGGTAAGCAGGCTGTTGAATTAATCATTGCTTAGATGGGAGCCTCGTGCTGTGCAGGTGTTGAGAGGAGCCAGTGCTACACTCATCTGCTTGTTTCTGAAGCTGTGGTCCCAGGCCAGAGGTGGAGGTATGTTTTTTAGGGTTGCTGAAAATAGTGCTTCAGGCAAACAGCACCATGGGGAATTTGAAAGTGTAAGTCTGGCATATAGTAGCTGCTGTATAAAAATGTTAAATGTGCAGGTTGCATGCTCTCAGCTGATGCTGGGAAGGGCTTCTCCTTTTGAAGCTTGCTTTGGGCTCTGTAAATTGGAGAATTTTTTTCTCTCCTCCCTTGCCATATAATCAGAAACAAATGTTCAGCAGCCCAAATAACATCCACAAGGAGGCTGGTGGTGCTGGCACTGTAGTTTCCAGTTTGGCCTCTTTTTGCCCCCATTGTCATTGTCTCAGAGGATGAACGCAGCAATTTTGTTGAACTCTTCGCCTTTGGTGTGGCGGTAATTGTCTGAGTCTGAAATACTCTGAACAGGATTGTTTGATGGTGGTAAAGGAGAAATAGGGTGTAATTTAGGCTTTTTTTTTTTTTTTAATCAGGACTGATATTGAAGGGTTGAAAGCAGCAAAATCCTGCAGAAGTTTGGGTGGCAGGACTTGGGGTTTCTTTTTAATCAATTAGGATTATGTATGAATGCTCCAGGTTTGTGGAGTATCGGGGTGGTATCTTTGCATTAATGCTTTTCAGAGCTAAGGCACGTTTTGAAGGAGGGAAATTCTCCTCATTTTTATTTTCTGTAAATGCTTCAAGGTGGTTTCATGATTTAGGTGGATATACTGTGATCACCGTTCAAAAATTCAATGCGTACTAGCAATTTAAGGCTAAACCTGGAACAACAAAGGATTTCCCTGAATTTGGAATACATAACGCTTCTGTCACCCGAGTCACAATATAATGAATAATGATCTCTTCAGATAGCCATATAAATTAGTATCTAAGCTCAAGTGGAAAACATGTCCTTCATAGATAATTCTCTTTCTTTTGATAAAAGCCTTGAAAAGCAGTGGCAGGATACTGTTTCTCTTCCTTGGCTATTTTTCCCCAGTATCACAGACATCTGAGCAAACCCAAAATTGAAGTCCTAAAAATTGCATTACGCTGTCAACCCCTGTCACAAGGGTACAATAGTTGTTTTATCATTGGCAGCTGCTACTGTAAGTAATGACTTCCAAGCTGTACCCCTAAATTTGAGCAGTATGCAGTCAGTCATATATCCTAAATCAGTTTAAAACAGAACAGAGATGAGATGCCTGCCTGTTAACGTGAAACTAGAAAGGGATTAATAAAACCTAAAAAAAGAAGTCCATTATGGCCGTTGCAGTCATAAATATGCTTTATAGTTATATCTCACCACCAAATGTCAAGGAACCTCTGGTACTGCAATGTAGTAATTTTCAGTCTTGTTCCTTTACATTATTGAGATGGAATTGGATTTGCCCGGCATTGTTTCTGCTGTCTGCTTCCTGAACTCTCTCTTTTGACCCTGTTTTGGATGAGTTGACTTCTTGTGAGACACCTGGCAATTACAGTTCTTGAAAGAACCTGGACTGCCATTAACAGGTTAAGAGCCTTGGTGACATGCTGTGAGCTGATTAGGTGTGTGCACTAAATAAATGTTTTCATATAAGGAACACTCAAGTGAAATCCAGCAGAGAAACCCCAGCAACCTTCTAGCAACGCAGAGCACGTATTAATGTATTCTTCAATACATGCAAGGGCTGGCATCATCGCCAGGGTGCTGTTCACCTGTGAAGCCTTTTCATGGTGTACTGAATGAGGCTCTTGGTCAATGTTTTAAGGATTTTTATTCCACCCCTTAATGTAATTTCTGGGCTTCTCTGCATTCCATGTTCCCCTGGCTTCATGTGTTGCTGGATGCCAAGACCTTCATTCAGAGTTGTTCTTAGGCAAGTACTGAGCTTCAAAAGGAAACTTGAATAAATGGCCAAATTGAGGCTTATATGGGTAATGCTGTATTACTAAATATCCATTCTTTTTACGTAAGATGCTAGCTGTGGTTGCCGTCTGCCAATCTGGCTGTGCAGGTGAATACTGAAGAGGCAGTGATTAAGGGAAGCTGAACTATGTGGTTGTTCTTACTTTGCTTTCTTCATTATTCATAAATTCACAGTTAATGTCGCTGTAGTTAATAATTCTCTATACTTCTGTACATCCTTCAATCAGAGGATTTCTAGTACGGTGTGAACATCAATGAATTAGCATCCTTTCACCTTGCTGTAGGCACTTTTAATCCTGGTGCAATTTCTTGTCCAGTGTGCAAGTGCGCTCTGTGTTGGCCTCGGAGCACTCGGCTTCTATTATATAAGGTCATTACTCCAGTGTACTAAAACCAGCCACCTAACCTTAAAGTCAAACTCATGAGCTAGAATATAATTTAGACTTGTTTGATATTACTTTATGAGCCCATTTAGTAATTAAGTCCAAGGGAATATGTGTGTATGTATTTTATAGACTGAAGATTCAAAGATGGGAATAGCAGAAAAAGTTATTAACTCTCAAGTTTTAAATAGTTGCAAAACCAAAAAAGTAAATTTTGAGTTAAATCTTTAATGTATACCCTCTCTCCCTGTACTATTCAATGTCTAAATTAGATCAATTTGAGTCCTTCCTTGGGCTGTGTGGTCTAATATCGGAGATGATTTGTTAGAAAAGATACTCAATTTCTTTGGTAGGATGTTGTTTGAGATAAGTAAGGATTCTGGCTGTTGTTGTCCCCTGCTTCTCCCCCATCCAGCCAGCAGAAGGGATTATGTGAGGTTTGCTAATCTCCTGCAGACTGGATTAGCTGAGGTTTAGGTTAACATGGTGATGAAGGTAGGAGGGGAATGCTTTCTCACCTTGCCTGAAATAGCTTAGAGAAACCAGTCCACCGGAGCTGCCAGAGCTTCTGGCTGGTCCAGATGGAAGCAAATAAAGGATGCTGTTAGCTCTGTCTGTGCTTTGGAAGTAAAGCACAGTGACTTTTTATTCTGTATAATACACAGTGCATTTACCAACAAGACTTGTTTTTTGGGGTGAGATTCACTACACTGGTAGAAGAATTACTGGCAGGTTTCTCTTACCTGGTAGTTTGGTGGATGTAGCTAATGTCTCTCAGCATAAAGGACGTAGTATCGGGTCTGTGACGCAGGACACTAGTTTTTGGAATCGAGGCACTTTAAGTCTTCTTTCCACTAGAGTGGATTATTTGTACAAAATGATGCTGACCACAGAGCACAAGCAGGCTACAACCATATAGCCTGATAGCCAAGCAGTAAGAGAGAGTGGATCGCCCCACATATTGCTCTCTGCCCGTTGGACCAAAATAGCAGCCTTAATTTTCCTTACTCCTTTAATTTTTCTCACACGTCACCAAAAATTGTTCCAACGCAAAGTTGGAACATCTAGTTTGGTTGAAAACCTCACATTTTGCACTGGACAATAATTTGCATGTTACTACAGGTGTGTTGTAACAGCTCTGGGTGTTTGTTAGTATAGCAGAGAAGTTTTTAAGTATTACTTAATATATATATTACTTAATAATAATAATAATATAACATATTACTTAATACAGAGAAGTTTTTTAAGTATTACTTAAGAGAGAACGAATGGATTAGACCAAATGAGTATCCTTAAATTCGTGGAAACCTTCATTCTGGATTTGCCTCGGGATTCCTGATTTGATCAGTATCCCAGCAGTCTTCCTAATGAACTTATGTCTTATCTAATAAGCTTTCTAGGCTTATTAAGCAATGCCTAACTTTTAAGATAAGATTTGTAGCTAAGAAAGAGAAAGCTCTAACTGTAAGCAATTTCTCTAGCAAAGTGGCTTAGTTTTCTGTGGCACAGAGCAGACTCACAGTTAGCAGGATTTGAAGTGGTCACAGTATTGAACACTGAAAATTGTAGTTCACAAAGGAGGATCGCTTTAGTTGCTGCTTAAAGAGGAGCTATGTTGACAGTTTTGGCTGCCTGTAGAAAGGTTTAATTTCCAGCTTCGGCTTGAGAGGACTTTCACTTCTCCATCATGTTTGATGTTCATCAGCCTTTGCCCTGTGCCCTTTAAACAGTGGGATTGTTTAAATGCTGCTCTAACATGAACCTACGCATTGCCTTCATTAAGTAAGGTGTTTCTGATGTCACGTTCATTGAATTCTATCCTCATTTGCCTGATCTTGATTGCACTCAGTTTTGCAAGGTGATGTGTTGCGTGATTCATTAAATGCCTGATACATGCTAGGCCTTTTCAAGATTGACAAAATAGGCATGGTGAAAATGTCAGTAATCTTCCCCATAAATGCCAGTCATTTTCTTATCAGCATGCTTCTGAACAGCTATTGTGTTTCAGGCTTTTCGCTTGCTTCCAGCTGAGCTTTCACAACAGAAGCTGCAGCAGTAGCTGGAGCTAAGTTTGGTGTTCCCACTCTGGAAACCAGAGTGTTACGGCATCTTTTGCTTTTTTCTCTCCTTCTCGCTCCCTCTTTTCTCTTTCGGTGCAGC
Source organism: Pedionomus torquatus (assembly GCA_013398155.1). Taxonomy (NCBI): domain Eukaryota; kingdom Metazoa; phylum Chordata; class Aves; order Charadriiformes; family Pedionomidae; genus Pedionomus; species Pedionomus torquatus. The sequence continues at coordinate 130,574 of VZRU01018732.1, read as the reverse complement.
TGAGAGCTTGGTGCTACCTGGGTTGACAAGTCATGTATACAAAGAGATGGAAGGATGGAGCTGCTGAGGTCAAAAAATCTCTTCTGTGCTGAAATGTCGTCGCTGAAGTTTGCCGGGTGGCTCAGCTGATACCCTTGGCCTCCAGCCCATGGGGTTTACCAGCCAGAGTCAACTGTGGCAGCACTTTCAGCACAGGAGACGTGAACACTGCAGAAGCTGCACACGGTGGTTCGCTGTCTCTTCCTGTAAAAGGAAAATTCATTTATCAGCATAACAGCTGAAACAAAACGTATTTGTAACCTACATGGAGTTCTGGAAGAAACAGCAATAACATTTAGTGACAAACCTTAATGTAAAATGTACTGTTCACCAGAGTCCTCCTTTCAAATCATCAGCTTTGCATAAATCTCTTACTAAGAAAAACATGCAGGTGGAATAAAATGACTTAATAAAAGCTCCAAAGGTAGCGTGTAGATTTTTACAGTAAAAACAGACAGTGCCTGCAGGGATATAATTCTTCCGTTTGCACATACACATTTTTTTCTCTTTAAAATGCTAAGTTTATATTCTAATAGAAACAGAGCTAGTCCTGTCTTTGCATGGGCTTTATAGGTTCCTTAAAGTCAGTGGGAGTATTTATGGGAGAGCAGAACTGGCCCCCTCTTGTGTTTCCCGCTTCTGTAGCGACTGGACTAATATGTATTTGTCCAGACGTAAGTATCAAAAGCACCAATTCTTCCAGAAATGGGAGACTAAGTAGAGAGCATGCTGCCGTACATGTAATATATTTTAGTGACACCTGCAAAGTTTATCTGTCATCAGTACATTGAAACCTGGAAATTTAAGGATGTGGAAACCTTTTACTACAAAGTCAATTTCTTGTTAGCGTATTTTTGTCGTGTAGACCCTGTTAATGCCTCCAGCAGTTTGGAGAGCAAAGAGGAGGGACACAGCTGCCAGGCTGGGGAGGCACAGGGACTCTTTCCACACTCCCCTTCAGCGTCCTTTACAACCTGCCATATTTTCCTGCTGCTTTAGGTTGGGGAGGGTAAAAAATAAAATAAAAAGAAAAAGCTACTTTCTAGGAAAGGATCCAGAAACATGTTTTCAAACTGTTTATCTGAAGGATGGTAAGGTTTTTTGGAGTGGATGAGTTGCATGGAAGGAACATTGGAGCTGAAGGCTCCTCCCTTGGGCTGTGGTTGAAGTTGGTGAGGCTGTTCCAGGTTGGACATAGTCAGAGTAAGTAGGTATTGCTCAGGCTTGAAATGTAGGGATAAAAAGACAGCTTGAGGGTCGGAGAGGAAAGCGCCCTAGTTTATTAGACTAGGTTCAGTCCAGCAGCTCATTATGTCTGGAGTGCTTTACCTGGAACAACCATAGTCTCTGGGTTGCTCCCAATTCTCCATCAGTCAGGATTATGAATGTCCTGCTTAGAAACACTGTCACTGAGTGTACTTCCCACTTTGGCTTATTAGGAGCTGCAAAAGCTCTCCCAAACATGCTCCCCATGGAGTTTCAAACTTGTTCAATCTCTGTGCTGTCCAGATAACATACTCTGTGGTTATGTTTGCCAAATCGGTATTAAAATGAGAAAAAGATCATTATGGTGCTCAGAAGAGAAATACCTTTTGTTTTGGTTTGGTTTTTTAATTTTTCCTTTTTGTGCCATAATCTATTTTAAAAAAATATAATACTTTATGGTCAGGATCACACTTTGCGGGGCTTTACTTAGTCTACCTTTTAATAAAACTTACAATAATATGTACATCTGCAGTCAGCATTTTACAATGTCACTGTTCTCTTTTGCCTCCTCTCTCTTCAGTTTCTACTCTCTATCAACAGCAATCTTCATATCTTCTCCAGATGAAGCGAGAATAGAGAACTTAAGACCTCCCAGCTTTAACCTTTCTCCAGCATGATCAATTCTTGTAAAATAAAGAAAATTATGTTAGGCAAACATTGTCAGCTTATTCCACTTGGATGATAAAAGTATTAAGAACAAAAGGCGATATACTTAGTTGAGATAAATAGACATGGTATTACTGAATGCTTCTACACGTGATAGTTGATATTGAGTTTGACCTCTGCTTTTATGTTAATATTTGCCTGTCTATCTTCTGCTACTTCTGGGAAGATAACTTACTTTCTTCCAGCCTGTAATTGAAGTTTTAACGTTATCTGTCTACCCAGTTATAATTACTGTTATTGTTAATATTATGCACTTACAATAGTGCTTAAAAGGTGAAAATTGGGTAAAAATTTGGCTTAGCCGAGAAAAATACTGTGTTGCTCTAGTGGATCAGAGATAAAATTCCACAGACAACTGAGAAGAGTGGTTGGAGGATGCTTTAACATTTCACCTTGGAGGATGCTTTAACATTTCACCTTGGAGGATGCTTTAACATTTCACCTTGGAGGATGCTTTAACATTTCAACTTGGACTGTTCTTCCAAACTTTATATTTGCATGAAATACTTAATCCAAACACACAACTTTTTGTTTAAAGTGGCAGCTGTTTCCTTTTCATGTGCACAAAGATATTGCAAAAACCACAGGAATTTCTGTAATGAACTTTCAAAATCTCCCTTCTTCCCCCTGATCCCCTGGTGAGGATAACAGTTATTGCCCTTCAGTGTTACTATGTAAGAAAACCAGATGACAGCATTACTCAGAGAGAGCTGTAGACAATTTATGGCTTAGTCTGAAACGGGCACTTGAAGAAAAGATTTGCTTTTAGATCTCCACTCATGCATTTAAATGCTTATTTAGGAACCTCTGGAGCTGATGTCTGCAGGTGTTCCTGGGCTGGAGATATGCTGCTGATATGCCCCTCCTGGGCAGGGGAGCAGCAGCAGCCCCCAGCCCAACAGCCAGTGGGAGTCTCCTAAGGGAATTTGGTGGGTCCAAACTGGGGCTCTGGTGGTCAGGCAGCCTGTGGTTTGAATAGCCAAAAAATTGTTAATTGAGGGCTATGGTAAAGGAGGATGAAATGCATGCTGGGAAAGCCATTAAAAAAGCCACACCAACAGACTCGCTCCTTTACCTGTCTTCTGTCGCCCAACAAGATTTAAACACAATCAGTGAAGAGTAAAGGTTAAATCATGTCCTGGAATGAGAAGAAAAATATGATCAGCTTGAGTAACTCTGGACAGCTTTTGCCATTCAGTAATGAAATAAACTGGCTTGGGAAAAATAACAGAGTCCATCCCTTGCGGTAGGGAGGAAGGAGGCGAGGGAGTAGAAGACAAATGAGTATGGGTTTTCCTCCTCCAGGAAGGAAAAGAGTGACCACTGACTACTGCAGCCATCCTAACATTGCAGCATAGTGTGGGAGTCCACTGGTGCCCTGCACAAGGACGTGGTGGGGGCAGGTGGGTTGTTGCTGACAGCAAGCTTTCACTTGAGTGTGAGCTGAGGGGCGAGGACACGCTGACCTGTGGGACAACCTGGGCTGTGGCTCAGGGGATGACTGGATGGCTTACTTTCTTGTGGTCTGTCTTCCCGTCGCTGTGTTTGTGGGCTGCTGCTCCCTGCACAGTAACAGTAGATTTGCAAAGTTACTGTGCTATTGCTGTGCTACTGCTGGAGGTGCTGGCAAGGAGACCCATGTGGACCTGAAGGTTTGGGTTTGCCTTCTCCCTTTCTTAAACCACTGTTGTGGTCCTGGCCTAATCAGAAAAAGACAGATAATATCTCCTTTCCCCCCTTTAAGAAAAAGGGAGGAGAGGAAGATTCTAGAGTAGAAAAAAAACCCTAAACTAATGAAAACATAAATAGTAATTTTGTAATAAATAATAAAAAGAAAATTTAAAAAAAGAAAAAAAGGTATACAGTGTATACAAAACTGTATCAAGCTCCCAGGATGATGACCCACATCACTGGCAGACTTCAGGAAAAGTCCCAGGCTGGACTCTGATCGACAGGAGCTGGATTTCAGATCTAGAGTCAGGAATGCTCGGATCAGGATCAAAGGCAGACAAACAGGCAGGGTCCTCCTTGGACATTGTTCATCGAAGTGGGTTGACCCTTTGATCCCTCCGCTTTTATTTGGGGCATGATGTGGATGGGATGGAATACTCCTGTTGGTCAGTTTTGGGTCACCTGTCCTGTCCATTCCTCCTTGTAGGTGGGACCCCTTTACGCTTTTCTGCTTCCAACCCTCCAATGGGACAAATAATGAAATTCCCTGGCCTTGGTTGTTCTAGCAATAAGTATAAGCAAGGGCCTCTCTGCATTCCGTCCCTTGGGATAATCAGGACTTGTCACTGTGAGACGAAACAGTTCTGAACAATGTGCTGTTAATTTCAGAGTTTAGTTAGTTAGAAGAGGCCCAACTAAGAGAGTAAAATTGTAAAACAGAAAATTGATTCATTTTACCTCAAACCAGGACAACCACACATATGTTGCAGGAGACTTGGGAGTCAGTTGAAACTGTGGCCCATGGGACGAGGATCTCACCTCCTAAGTAGATGAGGAGGATGAGAGGTTCCCATCCCTGTTTTACAGGTAGGGAAGTGAAGCGTAGAGAGTTTACATCTCATGGTGGAGATCACAGAGGAAGCCAAGGGGAGGATAACAATTGAATCAAGGTCTCGGGAAGGCTGCTCTTCGTCTTTAATTAGTCTGTCAGAAACATGCCATAGTTTCTTATACAGTGTATCGGTAATTACAAAAGCATACACAGCAGTCTGTCTTTGGAGGGATGCCCAGAGAGGAAAACAAAACTGTTTGTTGAGCAAGTAATGGGATTTGTATGAAGGCACAGTAAATGAAATTTATTCTAAGGTAGCTTAGTAGATAGATGTTGGTGTGGGGAAGCAAGGCATACTCCGTACAGTGAGAAAATGCAGTAGTTATCAATTTATTAAATTACAGTATGAACATCCCTACTAATTTATTAACAAGTCTTTTAGTGGTTTTCTGTGTCTGGAGCATAATTAATGTTGCTGGCAACAAGCACCACATCTGGCAGTGGAGGAGAATGTCTCACCTCTTACTACTGTGCTCAAGCACCAACAGAGCTGCATGTGCAGAGTGGTAGGTTTTATCTGTTCGTGGGGACATGTTCATCTTGCCCTTTCAAGGGAAAAAAAAATACAAAAAAGCAAAGAACGCTTATAGATCTTGCCCCTTGTGGTAAGATGAATGATAAAAATTTGTACTGAGACCTGATTCTCTCAGCATCTTAGGTGCCTGAGAAGAGTTTATTTCTGCTAACCCTCTAGAGGAGATTGCCTGATTGGAGCTGTCAGAATTGGCAGCAATATTTAGCACTCCATATTTTGTGAAGATGATCGCATTGAAGGTGAGGGAGAGCAGCTGATGGCTTTGTGGTGTCTGTATGGAACACAGTAGTCATTCTGGTAGGTTACTTGGCTCTGTTAATGGTTTACTAATGCTGGCTGGAGTTGTGAAGGCAAGGACAGACCTGTCCAGGTGATTTGAAGGACATACTGAAGTGTGGGAGCTATTCAACCTTCACCTCTCCATTGCCATTTCATGGTAAATCTGGCTATGAGGACTGTTCAGCCATAACAACACTGAGCTCAGTACCTGCCATGGCTGCTCTAGGCTCTCCTGTCCTTGAACAGAGCTGTATTCAGAGCCGCTCTGCTCACTGAAATTCAAGAGTCTTGCAGGATGACTGAGAGCTGAGTCCTCTCTCCGCTGCAGGTAGAAGGTGATTTTGGTGCAGTCTGCTGAGAATTTTCAATAGAAATTTCGTGAGAGTTCTCTGAAAGCCATTTTCCCATTCAGAGTCATTTTTATACGTGACAGCAGCCTTTTCTGAAGGAACGCCCTAAATTACTAGGAAAGTTGACTCATCTGTTGCCTCACTGAGGAATGATCTTTAATTCATGATCTGCTCGCAGTGGGCTGGGCGCTACTTAGCCTTGGATTTGAGGGGGAGTTTGGCTTGTTTAAAGGCTTTAGTATTAAGCCCATGGGGTTTAGTTGAGTCTTTCTTGGCACATAAAAACTTGGGAGGCTGATAAGCCACAAAAGTTCTGTTATTGATTCATTATTTCTTCTAAAACTTCCTTTTGTATGTGATGCAATTGCTGAAGAATAAAATGGTTTTAGAAGAATAACCAGGAGAAACAGAAAACTAAAGGCAAGCTGCGAGCTGCCCCCTGCCTCTCTAGAGGTTGTTGGCATTTTGCAGTCAGACACTTAAAGGATTAAACAGTTAATGTACAGCTGACAATAAGAAGAAGGACTTGATTTAAATCCCCGTCAGTAGAAATAGTTCTTGTTGACTTCAGGAGTGGACTTTAGATGCGGTTGTGCACTCCTAATGCAAGTGTGTGTATGTGTGTGAAATAACCGGACCGGACAGCCCTCCACACCGTTTGTCTGCTTCTGACAGCAAAAGTGCTGGAGCCTCACTGGGAGGATTTCTCTGTTGCTTGGGAGAATGAGGGATGCAAGCTGAAGGGCTGGAGGCAAAACTTTCTCTCAAAAGTATTCAAAGCTGTCTCTCCAGTTTGTACTATCTATTTAACTTCCCGGACTGTTTGTGTTGCTGGAAATAGTATTTGGAAGCTGCTCAGGTGTGTTGCTTCGATGTATTTTTTCCTTTCCAATCTTAGAGGAAGTTGGTATTGATAATGTGTTCCAGCAGCTTAGGAGACTGCACTGCAATAGGCTTACAAGAATCTTTCGTGTCAATAAATCTCCATGAAAAATCACAAACTGGATTAAAAAATATCCAGCTTATTCACATTCTTACATTGTTGAAATAACCTTTTTTTTTTTTTTAAAAAAAAGAAACATCTGATGTAGTGTGTGGTAGTTAGGAATCTCTCCTAAGCAGACAAAAAAAAGAACTTTACCATGAATTTCAACTAAAATATTTTAATTATTTTCCTTCCTACTCTTACATCTGATTAGAACTCTGCAAGGGGTAGGGACAACTCTCATGATCTCATCCTCTGTGGGATACCTCAGGAAGCGCTGTAGCCATGGTCTGGATAAAAGGGATAGGACAAGGGTGTCTGCAAATGAGCTTATATTTGAGTCTGTGCCCTGTAACCATATCTCATATGTCTGGCTTGTGTAACTGCAGGGTGAGTACCTGCATGCAAAGGAGCCGGGAAGTTCAGACCTCTGTCCTAAACCTACATTTGGATTCATTAAGTCATTCTTTTTCTACTGTATCTCAGGGAATTGCCTCAAGTATGCTAGGACTTGCCCAAACGAAGTTAGGGTTGTTATGATCACTGCAAGGCCACCTACTGCCGTGCGCGGCAGCACAGGCACGAGTGGCTGTTTGTTCATCCCACAGCCTAAAAAAAAAGGAGAAAGCAAATTCTCCTGAATAACCCCCCAATTCCCTTCTCATTGTGAACAGCTCGACATGGGTGAGAAAATTTCCTTTTTTACTATGTCTGTGGTGAAATGTGCTGTTAAGACCAATTTCAGCAGAACTAGCACAATTTAATGGTGATTTATGCATTGAAGCAGGTCTGACATTTAGATCCCGGCTTGGTTCTTTATTATAATGTTACCACCCAGGCCACCTCTAAATTCAGGGGGAAAATGGCTTTTTGACCAAAAGGATATTTTTGCAAAGGTGTTTTGTTTTTCATTAGTAAAGTTTAGGATTCTATGAAAAACAAATAGCCGGTTAAAAATCCCCAGCCCAACACAAGGGTCAGCCAGTGAAAGACAGCACTGAATGTTTGCAAGCCTTTATGTTTTCAGCCCTCGCAGGGGAAGTATATACAGTAAGTAAACCATAGCTCCTGCAGTCCTTGCAAGAACGTCACGTTTGGGTAATAATGGTAATAATTTAATGATGGCAATGGCAATGTCAGTCTTGGAGCAGGTCAAATTTTTCTGCCCAGCAGCAGGGAGTGTGTTGTAGATATACCCATAACCAAGATCTATCAGAACAACTGTAATGTATGTGGGAAAGAGAAAGGTATACACCGACAAAACAAATTTCAACAGAGTATGCCAGACACCTCCTAAATGGATGCTGGGTGTCCAAATTGTTTATGCTAAGCCTTGAAAGTTGCCCCCTTGACATGTGAGAAAGGATCTTCTAAATGAAACAGAAGAGATCAGGGAGATAGTGTTTAGTTAAGCAGCTGGATGCTGTGGAAATTATTAGTATTAGTACATTAAAGTCCTAGCGTCCTTGGCAATTTTCAGTCACCCAGCGCATGACACAGTGAAACAGTGGTATAAATGTGTTACCAGTGAGAGCTGAGCATAATAGCAGGCATTGTATTCTCATCATGCATTCAGCAACACGCTGTAAAAATTATCAGAGGAATATGTCAGCAGGATGTAAGCATTTGCTAGTCATCTGTCTTTTGGGATTTCAGCCTGGCAAAGGCCCTCAGTGACATATCTTCTTACTTCCCATTATCAATACAACGAGTATTTGAATATTTCCATATAATTCGTTCCGAGGGGAATATAGAGGATGTGAGAGAGGGAAGAGAGGCTGAGATTACTGTTTTACTCGAAGTAGGTTTCTCATCTCCGCCCCCTCCCCCCCCCATCATTAAATTAAAAAATACCATCCATTTTGGGGAATGTTTGATATGAAACAAGTGGTGGAGATGTCATTACAGCATTTTTCTTCTTCAGAGCTCTGCCCACCAGGGCCCACAATCCCTGCGCAGAGGGATGCTGGCTTCTTTGCTTTGCTGTCTTATGTCAACCACTTTTTTAGGGAATTTTTGACCATGGTTTCAGCACCTGATTCACAACCCACTGTGGAAAAATAGAGGCGAGGTCCTGGTGTATAACAAAACACCGGATGAAGATCCTTCCCTGTCTTCTCCTGCTGAGAGGGGTTTAATACCAGTGAACGTGAGGCACAGCTCCCAACACAGACAGACTATTATGCACTCTCAGGTGGCGAACTCCATCATCGGGAAGTCCATCTCCATCTCACACTGCTACAAACAGTGGTTTAAAGGCCCTCTTCAGTGCTTCAGCACGGCTTTGTTGCCACAGCTCAGAGCACACGCCGAGCTCTTTGAGACAGCAGCAGCCAGTGATAAACACGGAGCTAATAAGGAAGTATCTCATGAAGGTCCTTAGTCATCTGCTGATGAAGGAGAGCTACCCTCAGCGCTCTAAAAAAAGAGTAGCTTTTTGTAACCCAGGACCTCTTGGGGAGAGGAGGAATAGGAGTATTTGTGATCGGATGCTCTCTTGACCTGGTATTGTTTGCTTAAGTTTGGAAACTTGGCAGCCTTGAGCTTTCATTAAATCTTGATTTTTGTGTATTTACAAAAGGCTACAGGAAGAGGTATAGCAGTTTTGGCAGAGTTCTCTTGCTGATTATTAACTGTAAATTTTAAAACATGCTTTGTGTCTTTTGTAAAGTAGGAAAATTTAGCCCTTCTTCGCCTTTAAGTCTTTTTTGCTTTCCATATCCTTTCAGGCTGCTGTCGAGGTTGTTCGCGTTGAAGTGTGTTTTGCCTGGAAGAACCCTTGCCGTGGTGTTGCAAATGGGCAGCAGGCTCAAACTCCCACTGACGTTCTGGGGAAGAGATAGATGGTTTAGGTTAACTGCCGTGGTGATCTGTAGATGGCTGGCCTTTGTGTCAGTCCTTGTGTGGAAGGAAACCTTCGCTTTACAAAAGCAGCTAAGCATGCACTCTTGATTTTAAATGCACGCATTTTCCTCTCAGTCTGTACCTTTTTATACCCTGCAAAACATCTTTTAATCTTTTCCTGGTTTCCCCAGTGCCAGATTCTTGATCACCTGGTGCACACCTTAACATTTTCCTTGACTGCTACTGAATCCCCATCTCGTTATGAGTTGTCTTGTCCTGGAAAGCTCTCAGCTGCCTTCACCTCACCAGGCAGGCTTTGCAAGTAAGAAGCAGTAGAGAGGAAATGAAGTGAGGTCACTCAGCTTTGCCTTCTTATTCATTCCTTTGGTTCCTTTGCACTTCAATAGTCAGAAGTGGGAACATAATTTTGTTGAGACCAAATCATAATAATGAGATTTTTTTGAAATCTCTGCAGCTGGATGTTTATATTGGCACCAAGGTATACTTAATGCGTATTTTACAGACCAAAGAGCTAATTTTGAGAATCCGCTAGCAGCATTTGAATGCCCCATCATAATGCCTGCATTTGTAAATTGAGGCTTTGAATAGGTGTGATTTAAAAGCTGAGGGAATTAGATGGTCTTTAGACCAGTGCTGCAAGTTTAGGGCCTAATACAAAGTCCAGTGGAAAATCAATTCTTCTTTCCATTTGCCTTAATGGACTTTTGGATCAAACCCATATTCTTAAAAGCATTTGAGTGCATGAATACTGTCAGGTTTTTAGACAGGTTTCTAATTTGTGAGCCTGAGTGGTCTATATACCCCGGGTATATAGACATCTGCAGATGGGGACTTCTGCCTCCGACTGACTGAACCAGAGTCCACGTACGCTTCTATTAAAAAAGGGAAGCCCTCTTCAGCCTGATCTAAAAAATCCCATGCTTTTATTTCATAAGTCAGTTATTAAAGAAATTACACTTCAGAAATAAGAATGTAAAAAAGCAGCCCACCTTCCACCTTTCTCAAGGAATGCTGGAAGTTTGGGGGAAAAAGGGGTTTTCCCTGTGCGGTGGTTCTGTACTCTGAAGTTTTGAGATCCTGCTCTGAGCTTACCACTGCAGTCGCGTGGAAACTGCCCTTGCTGGAGTGCCACAGGGACCGAGAGAGTATGAGCAGAGAGCCCTGTACAAGATAACAAAAAGTTTCCCTGTGTTAAAATAAATAAATAAATAAATAACATCAACAGAAGCACTACTAATCTACAGTATTATGCTATAGATCCTTCAAACGTAAATGGTTTATTACTTTGCCTGTACAATAAATTCACTGCAAAAACAACTCCTCAGATTCCTTATGTTTTTAACCTTGGCCCCGACTGCTGAAAATGTTCTTTATTTAATGCTTCAGCATTCCTACTGCTTGGCAAACTTATGGTTCAGCACATAAGGGGAATTTGATTGAAAGGCTGTGCTACATTTAGGATCAAATTCTCAGTGCCCAATTCACTCAGGAGGCAGCAAAGCTCAGTGAAGGAACTGCTAAGGTTTGTGAAAGCTGAGGTTCATTCTGTTGAAAAGCAGTTGCCTTTTTAGTTGGTGCAAATTGGCAGAAACCTTCTCCAGCAAGTGCCTTGTTGATCTTGTCCTCTGTTGGTGTGAAACCGTCTCCAAAAGTGTTGGTGCCTCCTAGACGTGCTGAGAAGCCCCCAGGAGCCGGGATCTGCCATAAGGTGTGGGAGGGTGGCTATGCACGCTGCATCTTGCACCTCCTATTTATGGATCTATGCGAATATGAGATAATACAGCTCTGCAAAAATGTCATAGACATTTTAGTGCCCTCCGTGGTGCATTTGCACGTGCCCACAATGTAAGGAACTACCGATAAAATACTTTATCTTCTGTGTTGCAGTCTTACACGTGAGTTTGGTTGTTTGAACTCTAGTTTGGCTGCTGCTGGCTACTTGATGGTGCTCTCTTTTTCCTTACCCACTCCTTTGCATGAGCTTTATGTCAGAAATCAGAAGTAATGAAACAAAGAGAAGATAAGATACTTGCATGAAGGAAGTCATGGCCATTTGAAGCTTCTTGTATGGCTTATATATCCCCTTTTGTTGCATTTGATTGTTTGGCTTGAGGCAGGAAAGGAGGTAGGAAATTTGCATGAAGATGGAATTACTTCTACTCTTTNAATCTCAATTCTTTCTGGGTGGTGTTTTTTTTTTTTTTTTTTTTTTTTTTTACTGAGGCCTAAGGGCTAATTTCATCAAGGTTCACTTAAGCAGGAGGCAGCACATGACGATCAGCTTTCCAGATGCTGCATGTGGCTTTGATGTCAACCTGTGCAAGGACAGGAAAAAAACCACAGCTCGCCTGCACAAATGCAGGAGACATTCTTTGTCTGGGACTTTTGACAAAACACTCTGGCTGCTGAGGAGGGTCTGCTCTGCGTGTAGCCCTTGGATAGCCTAAAGGAGGCCTGAGGAAGTTTAGGGAGTCTTCTCAGTTCTGTCATGATGAAATAGTACCTTGGCCCCCATTCTGAAGTGCTTACACGCTTTGCCAAATTTGAGTCGTAAGCAAATAATGAACCTGTATCACAGGCTTGCTCCTCATCTTTAATCATTCTTGTGTATAAAGCGCTTTGATGTTATTTGGATGGAAAGTTCCAGCTGTAAAGAGCAATCCTTGCTCTTATCAACAGAGTGTTTGCAAACCCTGTCAAACTTTTATTTTAGGGGAGTTTAAAACTAACTGTCTTTGTTTAAATCTAAAGAAAAATCTAAAGAAATTAAGTGTTCTAGCACTTGTGCCAATGCCTTGCTGGACACAGAAGTACTTACAAACCTCCAACTGGCTGTCCAAGTCCATACAAGAAGTTAGCGATGAAATAAAGAGTTTCACCACATTTTACCCAGATTGTGTCCTGAGAACTGTGTTACTTTGGCTGTAACTGCTCCGCCACCAGGGAGGCAAAAGCAACCCCTCTGTTGTTTTAAAAATAACTTGTAACCTTTCAGAATTATTATGTTACTTCTTTTCAAGTTAGGAAAAATCCAAGTTTCAGTAAAAACGAGGGCTCAGGGGAAGGTGCACAGGGGAGTTTGGTGGCCAAACTGCCTTGAAATTCAATAGAAATTGGGTACTTGAACGCCTTCCGTTTCTTCTGAAAATCTTAGCCTTAGTCCCTGCATTGCAGTGGGGTTTTCTGCAGTCTGGTGAAAAATTGTTCCCTTTCAGAGCTAAGTAAATCCCAGTGATTTAAATCCATCTTTTACATGTGTTTGGGGGCAGGGGGGGATGTTTGTTTATTTATTATAGGATACACTAGCTAGCTGTCTAGCTTCCACTGGCACAGCGAAAGGCAATGAGAGACCCTATTCAAAACCAGTATTAGTGGTGGATCAAGGCTGCAGGGAGCGCCTGCAAATTTCATAAAGTACAGAAGGGAAAGTTGCCCAGATTACTCTTCCCTACTTTTTTTTTTCCTTTTCCTCATACACTTTCAGTGTAATTTTGAACAATTGCATACATTTTTAGTTGGATTTTATTAGTTCTCTCTTTTAACTGCAAGGCACTGGCTTTGCTTCAGAGTGGGAATTGAGAAGTTTGCCAATACAATGCATCAGGAGTGAACACTGAGGAAAAATCTGGGTGTTAAAGGGCTGCTTTGTGTCTCATTTTGTCTTGTCCCTGAGCCAGTCTGTATCTGGGTCGTTCAAGAAAAAACCCTGAATGATCACCAAGCAGCATGGATGTTCAATCGATTGATTTTTTTGCATATTCCAGTTGGTTTTTGCATATATCACTTTGCAGCCCAGCTTGCTTACAATAAAGGGTTTCTATGAAGGGTTGTGTGGCCATCTGGTCATGTCTAACTTGTGTATGATTGCTCTGGAAAAGCCAAGTTCTGATTAGCAATTTTCCCTCTTTCTTTTTTTTTCTTTTTTTTTTTCTTTATTTATTCTTTTTTTTTTCCTTTTTCTTTTTTCTTTTTTTCTTTTTTTCTTTTTTTTTTTTCTTTTTGTTAAAAGCTATTTAATCTTGTGGAAAACTTTGGTTTTAGCTGTGGGCAATTAAGACAGCTAGTTAAAAAACACTTTCAGGGCAGCTTTTGGCTTACTTTGAGGTATTATGTCTCTGCAGAGAAAGCAGGAGCAGCTCCTGCTGGGCACAGCACTGCTGATAGACCATCAGGATCCATTGGCGAGGCCGCCTGTTGCGATCGAAGCACCGCAGCCCTGGCCACAGAGGACTAACACAGCTTTTAGGCGTCTTTGCGTCCTGCTATTCCCAGATTAGTTGACTACTGACCAAGCGTATGTCAGCCTTCCCGGGTTGAATTGCTGGGAGCAGCTGTAGGGCAAAGGGAGAAAATTAGGGAACAGTTTGTCTGCATGGATTAGTACAGACTTGTCACATCTTGTTGGCTTGCCTCGTGGTCCTTCATGCAGCGTGGTGCCCGGCTGTGCCATCTCAGCGCCTTGGGGGCACAGGGTGTCTCAGGGGGCAGAGTGATGTGCCGCTGAAGCCATGCCCTTATAGTCTTAAGGTCATTTGACTCATTGTGTGGGGGGTTTCATTCATTTGGGTTGAGCGGGCTGTTAGTAAACTCTGTTGGGCTCCTTCCTTCATTGTTAACACCTTTTCCTTTTTTCTCTTGCCCAAAATTAAAAGTAACTCAGCACTGTTTTTACTTACCTCAGCCATTTTCTCCAGCAAAAGTCTGGGGATAAACCCTTTGGGTGGAGAAAGCAGCTCTGAGAAGCCCTTGGGTGGTGCTTGCTTCATGCCACCTCGTTGTCTTTGAGATCGGCTCACCCTCTCTGGCCTCTGGAGAGGGAACCTTTGCACCTTGCAATTCCCACCAAATCCTCTTTGCTTCTACTTCCAGCTGAATAATTTATTTACAGAAATTGTCTTTTCAGAAAAATCTGCAGGATGTGCCCTGAGCGCACCTATGTATTTTTAAAGAGCTTTTAGCTGATTCCCCTGGTGTGAGTGATGAGATTGATTAGAGGAATAAAGACCTGTTAAAACAGAGAAGTAAGAGGTCATTCATTACCTTATACCACCGCATACTGCTTGGTTTCCAGCTATTAAGAATACATGAGATACGGGGCTGCTGGAAGTGGACACACAATCCTTACTTTTATACTAATGTAGACGCTAGACCATGTAATTTCATGGTGTCCTAAAAGTCCTGCTTATATTTTACACGCTCATGTTTTGAAATGCAATGCTGTCAGCCCTCAAGATACAACGGATGTTAAATTTCAGCATTTGTTAAATTACAAATAATTGTCACCACACCGCTCAGCTTTTCTGTGTAAGGAAAGAGCCAAGCAAGATTTCCACATTAACCATCCGAGCTCGGTTGTTCCGTGCCTGTCAAGTAGCGGAACGTGCTCAAGTCCCCCATCACATTTCCACCCCTTTTGCGGCTTTGTAGATATTTATTACCAGCTAAGGAAGTTTGAGGACTTCAGGGTAACCTGCTGGAAATGTGTGGGAATGTCTCTCAATAAGCAATCTGTGACTGCTTTGGCTTAAGGTAAAATTTAGCATCCAGGCGAGCCTGTAGAGGAATAAAGGAGTGCTTTCTTTCACCCTGCGGTGCAAGGAGCCGGGGCTGGGAGGTGAGGGTTGGAACAACACCGACAGTGTTCCCGGACACGCGGCTGCCTCCCCTGCTGTAGTTTTCCACAGTGGCAGAGAGAGCTGAGCAATCTGCAGAGGCAAGGCAAGCCTTTAAAGGAAAATTATGTGCATAGAGAAAAAGGAAATAAGGCAGGGTAGTGGCTCCCAAGCCGGCATCTTTGCTGTGTGCCTTCAGTCAGTCTCCAAGCAACCGGCAACGTAACAAGGACACAATGAGTCAGACTCAAACAGTGCCATTTCTGCACCTTCATGTAGAGGTCTGTACATGTTCAGTCTCTACGAGTCCAATCTTAGCCTCTGTGTCCACGCTGATTTCTTAAACACCCAGAGCTGGCAGGCACCCTGCATGCTTGGTGCAGGCTCCTCAGCCAGGTCTCCAGCTGGAGCAACTGGGTTGTGGGTCATCATCCCCACTTCTGCCAGACCCCTCTGCAACCACGCCCAAAAAATACAGTTTATTTCCTGAAGGTTCCTTTTTATTTTGCAGCTTTCCCAGGACTTTGTGCTGAGTCCATTCACCTTTCTGCCATAGATTTGCATCTTGCCTGGGCTTTGAAATGGGAAGGCGCTGGAGATGCATCATGATTTGTCCCTGAAAAGAGGTCCCTGAACTTTTGAGTGCTCCTGGGGAGTATAGGCGAGAGATACACAGCGTGCTTGGATTTACTGGCCCCATCTCGGAGGTGATGTTGGCAGTACCTGTGCTTGGCACAGGTAAGCGCTTTGCTGAATGCCCGGTCTTGATGCCGCAGACAGCACAGCTTGCTGTTCGGCGGTAGGAAAACACACTGGGGTAGTTTCATCTATTTTAGGTGCGTCATTGGAACCAGCTCAACACAGATATAATAAAAGCACACTTCATGGCAGAGAGGAAACTGCTGAAAGAGAATATTGTTGCAAAAAAAGCATGAAGGAAATTTCCACTGGTCGCAGAAGCCCAGCTGGGTGCAGTGTCCAGTGGTACCTTCTTCAGTACCCAGTACTATTCTCTTAGAAGACATTAACATTTATCAATTTTCTTTACAGCCAGGGCACTTTGGATGTGATTGATAGATGTAAGAAGTCAGAAGTACAGTTCGCATTGTTTTAGGTCTGAAAAATATTAATGGACACATCTGCAGCTGCTGGCTGGCCCTGAGCTGGGGTCCTGCAGGGAGGCCACTGGATATGGGGATCTCCACAGCTCCTCAGAACTGACTGTTGGCTCTTGTAGCTCCGGTCTCTCCAAAAAGCTCCAGCAAAAAAGAGTGGGGGAAAGAAGAAAATTAAAAAGTACTATTTATTAATTGCTTTGGTTCATTTTCCCCTTTCTATTTGCGTTAATTGTGCTGGGCTGGTAACAAAAGCCAACCCAAACCAGCAGCACTGTGGAACTGGTAATTTTTAACAAAGATGGCAGGAGAAGCACTTGGGATCCCTGCAGTATTTTTACTGAAAATAAAAAAAACTCCTCTTCACAGTAAGTGTTGGCCCTCAGGAAGCAAGAAGGCCAGGGAAGAGGCCTCCACCACCAGCAGTACAAGGAGCGCCCACTTCATGGCGTCCTCCCAAGGGCTTCTTGCTGGAAAAAAACGTGCAGAGACACAGGTTCCTGTCCCCTTGCACGGGAAGGAAAGAATACCTTTACAAAACCTGAGGATTTTGGCATGGGTAAAACCTGAAGCCTGGGCTCTCTGTGGGATGCACTGGTGTTGCTGTGTTGGCTTTTCGAGGGAATTAATCGTCAGGTATACAGTGCTATATGTCCTCTCCTTGACAGTGCTGGACTGCCATGGTAGTTAAAACCTATCGCCTCTTCTGAAGAGAAACGCTCCCTTTTGGTTAGGGATTGTAGCAGCTTAGATACCAAGCTTAATTTAGGTAGTTTCTAGGTCTGTTAATTTCTACATACTATGTTCTTACCCATCTGGCCAAGATTTGTCATTTTCTTTTCTTGAATGATGCAAACTTTTTTTTCCTCATCTGGGGTGTCAGTTAAAAAAAAAAAAAAGAAGGTTTTTCTGGAAAATAAAAATGCCTTTTGAGGAAATAAAAAAAGTTTATGTATTAAAATAGAAAACTTTACTTTAAAACACTCAGCTGTGAGGTTGACTCAAAATAGATTTGTTAACCATACAGTCTTGATCCAAACCAAAAGATTACACTTCATGGATAAAGATTCACGTTTATTTTGTGAGTTCTGGTACATGTTCTTTTCATATGCTGGAATAAAAAAAAAGATTTATTTTACCTTTTCCTACTTCTTTCCGCCTCTTCCATTCTTTACATTCACCTTTAGTCTCCATGATCTATAAAAATAACTCTAATTCTCTTCTGCTGTGGATAAACCAGTAGCTATTATAGACTAGAAGAAAAAGGTCCTTTCATATTGTTGATATTCAGTGTTTGTGTAATTGCAGTAGGGCTTTCTAAAGGTGTAATGCAAGTAGAGTTTATTACCGCGTGAGTCTTTAATTGATGTAGTAATATTTTTTTACAGCTCCTTATTTTTATGTTTAAGGGTCCCCAGACGCTTTGATTTATTGGCATTGGTGAATGATTGATAAATGATTGAGGTTAAACAGAAAAACTGAAGCCATTGTATGAAATAGAATCGGTGCCAGAATGACCATGCAGGACCCACCAGTATATTTAATGTGAGGCATACTATACAACTGCTACAAGCTACAGCCAGAGCTACCACAAATATCAACTGTTCCCTGGGAAGGGAGAAAAAAAATAATGTAATAACAATAAGAGCAGGGTTTTTTTCCTGCTAATCAGAAGTGTGGTTTGTTCTGTTGCAGTCCAGCTTTTCATTGCAGTGTCTCAAGGTGTTTATTTCTGGCATATCGTAACCACAAAAAAAAAAAAAAAAAAGAAAGGTTACAGACAGGGTTTTCGCAGGCGCCTAAAGCATTTAGGCACCTAATTTCTGTGACATTTGGATGGGAGTTTGTTATTTTTGTCCCTTATGCTCCTTTGAAACCGCAGACAAGGGTTTCTGTTTCAGGCTTGTTGAGCCTGCACAGCTCCCACTGCCATCGGTCACTAGTCTGCTTACAGACAGATTTTGGGCTCAGGCAGAACCTGTACTTTTACATTAGTCCTATTTTTATCCTAAATTACAAACTGTTGCACTCAGCAGAGTAAAAAGTAACGGGTGTTTATTCCTGGGTCTCAGGGATAAGCACGCAATGCCTGTGTTGAAGAGGGAGCAGTCAAACACCACAAAAGCTGAACAACAAGCATTTATTGTCCACTTTTCATGTGCCCTTGGCTTGCCACTTAATTCCTAACTTTTAAAGCTCCTGATATCCCTCCCTCTGCTGTACATTTAGGCAGGCAGTAGCTCGCGGGACAGGCAGTGGGTTGCTCCTGTGGTGCTGAGCCAGCCCCAATGGCTTGGC
Source organism: Pedionomus torquatus (assembly GCA_013398155.1). Classification (NCBI taxonomy): domain Eukaryota; kingdom Metazoa; phylum Chordata; class Aves; order Charadriiformes; family Pedionomidae; genus Pedionomus; species Pedionomus torquatus. The sequence goes on along the minus strand of VZRU01018732.1, from coordinate 112,001 downwards.
ATTGGTGGTAGCATTTCGTGGAGCCATGCGGATAAGCGGGAACAGGCTGTCCCCACCAATTCTGTTCGATGGATGAGCGGTTCTGATTCAGGCAAAGCAGGGAGACCAGAACTACCTGCTTCAGCAGGAGTCCCCCATTAAACCGAATGAAGCGTGACACAGGCCTGCACCCTGACAGGCGCCAGCTGATTTCAGCTGGGATCTGGAGCAAGCCCAGCTACGGCATATGTTCGCAATCAAAAAGTCATTAAAAATTCACATTGACAAGTTACTCGGCTCGGAGCTCGACTGTGAAACTGTGCGCTCCGGCCCATGCGGTAGCTCAGGCTCAATGTTCCTGGTAATCTTTCCTAATCCTACGAATCTGCAGGCTCTGGGAGAAGGGTACTTGCTCTGGTTGGATTTTCATTTCCTTAATCTTTAGGGAATGATTTCCCTTCCATGAGGCTTGGCGCAGATGTCTTCTGAAGGGCTTAGCTCTGCACATCATCTTTCTTGGCACACATTCTGATGAAACTCACTGGGGAAAACCAAAAAAAAAAGAGTAAGTAATTTTTCCCCTATGTTAATCACGTGGTCCAATGCAGTCATCTGTTTTGGACTCTGATTTTGGTTGATAAATATAAAGGTCATTAAAAGGGTTGTGTATGAGCCCCCCACACACCTCAGGATGCAGCCAAAGGAAATCCAGAGGAAACAGGTCATCCACAGGCACCTTAGAAATGGAGTGAGGCACATGGTAACATGTGATGAGCTAGATCAAAACAAGTTTATTATGAGTTTATACAACACTCTGAAAAATAATTTGATACCGAAAAAGCAACAAATTAGAGGTTGCAGTAATTTGCTGTTGGCAACCACACTTGCGCTTGGGTGCACCATGATTGACAGGTCCTGCGGGCTTTCCGTGAATGCCGGTGCCACTTGAAAGCACAGTGGGCTTTGCCCTTCTCTGCGGGGAGCTCAATATTTCCCACTAAATATTTCTCTTGGTCCTGCCCTTCTCTTACAGAGCATGCCACCAGTGCCTGCTTCCTGAGGGAATGGGCTCTCTCTGGTGGTCTCCCGTAACAAATCAGTAGGGCTTTCCTTCTTGTTTCCTACATGGTGACTTTCACCCAAGGTGGAAACGTAACTGAAGTTTGTTCAGTCCTGTTTACCAAAATGTGTGTGCCACCCTCCTGTCACTGCTCTTCCACAGGTGCAGACAACCCTTGGAGGAAATAGAGAAGCGGGAAAAGATGTCAAGAAGTCAGCTTTGATTGCATCCCAGGGAGAAATCCAGCCCTGGAGCAATTATTTAAAACCCCAAATTCTTAGCAACTGTGGTATGACAACTCTGTGGTATGACAGTCTTTGAAAAATGAAAATCATTAAGTACTCTATCCTTGCTCAGAGTCGAGCTTTGGATAAATTAGCAACTCTTCAAGGCACAATTTTGTTAATCGCCGACAATTACATACTTTGTTTTTACATTAGGCCAGCTGTGCTGAAAGTTCCTGTGCCTTCGGTGCATTTTCCATTCTTTAATGGGCTTGGTATTAAACCTCAACAATCAAGAGCTTGTTTTTATGTTGGAAAAAGTTCTCTGTGTGATCTTTAAAATTAACTGGGTAATTTTAGCTCCTCGGTATTATTTTCAGAATTTTGTTTGTTTATGAATCCCTTCTTCCCTCATTTTGGTTATTCAAATAGTCTTTTTGACTTTGAGGTTATTTTTATGTGACAAACACTTACTTGATCCCAGAAAGAGATGCTTCTAGTTTGGATTAATGCAGGTCTGAAAAACTTGGCTGCATACATTTGGAATATTAAATGGTTTGATAAGGTGTGAAAATAGGTTTTTAATGTTTATTTGCAGATCAGTTAAATGCAGCGTAAACCAATTTCTGAGTTTATTTACTCTCACGCATTCATTCCGGCATGCAGACTAGCCTCACTTTTGGGATGTGGGACAAGGACAAACACAAGACTGTGCAAACGAAATGGGTGTGTTTGCCACAGCTGAACACGCGGTTCCCAAAGTTCAGGATGTGTAAAAATACGCAGTAAAAACAGTGATGGCCTGTGCCAGGCAGACAGTGCCTCTGGAGGGTGGGGCTCCCAAATGCCTGTGTGGCATTTGGATTTCTTTCCTTTCTTTTTCCTTTTCAGAACGGGGAATTGGCACAAAGAGGTGCTTTCCACTCCCCTGAATTAAAGAGAAGGCGTGCAGCAGCTGAGGGCACTGTGGATGTAAGGAGCAGGTTGCTCTCAGGGGAGAACTGTGTAATAACCAACTCAAAGCATTGATTCTGGGCTCTGCAGAGTTAGAACAGGCAGAGAAGTCCTCAGCACTACTGAGTATCAATCCCACAGTGACTGGCTCGTGGTGGCCACATCCCAAGAGGACTGAAGTTCCTGTGTGCCAAACCATAGTGCCTGGACAGGAGGGGGGTGAATGGGATGTCCCCTTGCACCCCAAGGTGTGCTGGGCTGTCCCTTGGACCTCATTGGACCTCAGTACATCTGTGTTTCAGGAGGAGCGAAAAGTGTGGATAATTCCCCCAAAGAACTGGAGTATGCACGTCCAGGTCCAGTCATCCAGTGGCTCTCCCAGACTGGCTCAGTAATGGAAAGTCAGCCAAGGCTTTGATGGTTGGACTGACTCATCCTTTGGAGTGGTCACCAGCAGACACACACGGTGTGACCTGCATGAAGCGAGTTTGGATGCCGGTTTTTATCACAACCATGTAAGGTGCAGGCTGGCACCTTTGCCTGCTGAGCGAGCACAGAGCTGGCTTGGGGTTAGTGTCTTCTGACCATGGCAAGGGAGAGAGGGAGGCGCGCTGCCATGCTTAATGTCTCTGCCTCCTTACTCTCGTAGCTCTTGCAAACCTCAACTACACACAGGAGGTAAAATAAATGCCCTATTGAGAGGACATTATTGCAACAGTGAGGCTTTGCTCCTCCACAGAATAACTCTTCGTTCTCCTTAATACCCAGTGCAGGAAGTTGGTGCTCTTATATCTGAGTAATAAATTTATGGTTTTCTGAGACCCTCCATAAAACGAAACCTGCTGTGGATCTGGTCCAAAGCCCATTTGAGGGAATCACATGGACTCCTGTGGATTTGGCGGAGTTTATGAATCAAGCCCTATAGCTTTCAGTATACAGCAAACAGAAAACACTGTGTTACTATTTTTGGTGTCACTTGCTCTTAGATAGCCCTTAATAGGGGAGCGGCACCTTCAGCCAGCGCTCTTCTCCAAGGAATTACCTCTCTGCTGTTTCAGGAAAGCAACTTCTGTTCTTTGGAGTAGATTTTTATTTTTGGAATTTCTGTAGTTAACCTTTTAAATGAAGAAACTCTGGTGACTTTTTCCCTCTCACTCGCCCCAGTCCTTATCGTCTAATATGGCAAATCTCTACCATGGAATGAAATCCAGAAGAGCGAACATGTGTTTGCGTGTGTGTGCGAGAGAGAGAAAGCTGATCTCTCTTGCAATCTACCAGTGTGGCAGGTGGCCTACTATTAGTTCTCCAGTTAAAGCACTAAATCTTGTTAATATTGCAGTCTGAAATTTTGTTCATGGTGCATCTGTTAAATCACCCCTTTAATCTCTTTTACTTCTGCAAAATAATTTGGCCAAGAAAAATTTGTGTACTTTTTTCTCTATACTTGTCGTCACTAGTTTAAATATAGTATATTTTGAAGTCATGTATTTTACATGTAGCCTCAATGTAGTTTTAGAATCTTGTACTTGCTTTTGCTTTGCACTATAGTTGTGCATCAGGTCTCTGATCGAACTGGAACATAGCTTTACTTTGATTTTCCTTTTCTAAATACCATTGTTAAATTACAGACCTGAACTGAAACCTGATAGGATTAATGGTTGAGGTTTTTTCTGATTTAACTTTACCATGGAGATGCTACTCTGCTTCTAGGGATCTGCATGCAGTCAGTGCTGAGTTTTTTCTGAGTTTCATGTTAACTTAAGCTTACCTGATACTAACAAAAGTTTTATTCTACTGACTCCAGTTGATATTTGAGGCTGGATGGATATTTCTGAGGGGAAAAGCTTCCGCTTACAAAAAAATCACGCTTTAACTACCCTGCTTTGACTATTCCTGGAATATTCTTTCAGGCCTTTCTGGCATAGTCTCATCCTGAATTCCCGACACACTCCATGAAATTATGGTCAGATCAGGGAGTTTTTCCCTGTGGATATGTCTGACCTCTCTTGCCCTCATGCGGAAATGTTGCCAGACCTCTGTAAGGAAAATCCATTCCCACTCTACAGAAGAAGAAAAGGTGCTCATCTCTTAATGGTATCTTTGGTACTCTTTAAAACCTGTCAGTTGATTAGATGTAGATTGCCTCTTGCCCTGTGGCTCTACAGCTCCTGACTCAGTGAGACCTCAATGAAGTTTTGGGGAATCGTTGGGCGACGTGAATCTTGATGTCTTTCCCGAATCATGGAATATCATTGCCTGCATATTCCACACTCAAAAATAAGGTAGCTTTACAAATAGCCAGAATGTAAAGAGGTCTAAGGGTGGTTTTTTTTGATGCCAAACACTTGTTCCTGTTGCACACTGGTCTTTATTTGCTCTGCAGCAGCGCCTGTGTGCCACAGATCTGGTCCCGTCATTCTGGATCCTGTGCACAACTACACAGAACAAAAAAATAGGAATCATTTTAGGATGATCTCACTTGGTATTCCAAATATTGGGGAGGGGTGGGGGTATTGTTGTTTTTTTTTTCCCTTTCTAAAATGATAATGAATTTCTGATTTTGTTTCAGAAGGGCTTTCCTCCTCTGTTTCAGCACCGAGTGTAAGTGTCTCTTCAGCTACTCTCTACCCCATCCATTTCCTCACTTAAACTGTCAAACTGAGAAGTTATTGCTTCGTATTTGCATTCTGGAAATGTCACCGGAGCCCGCAAGGCATTAGATTTTGTGAGGATTTGTTCAAACGTTTATCGCTGACTGTTGCTCTAGGGGGATCATAGTTTTAGCTGCTGCTGGCAGAGGAGAGGCCGGCAGGCTGCCCGCATCTGTTGGAGGCTGCAGCTTGAAAATGTCCTCTGTTGCCTTTGCTTTTGGTTTCGGCATGCCTACAGCTGATAAAGCAGAGCCCAGCCAGTGAGTACTTGTGTTCTCCAAGCTCCGCGTCCTTCCCTTTGTGGCAGCAGCGAGGTTGGAGGCATGCTGCCTCATGAGCGGGTCTTAAAAACGCAACTTCTTCGTTAGAGACAAAGCATCACCTGTGGTAGGCAGTGTGTTTAGGCTGAAGGGTCCTGGGATGTGACAGCCACATGGTGAGGCAGACGGGCAGGTCTCTCCTCGCATGAGGCACCGCTGCTTGGCAGCCTTGTATCAGGGCAGATTCGGGCACTTCTCTCTGCTGACTGGGGCGCCTCGGTCATATCTGCACCTCATTTCCCTCACCTGTAAAATGTGGATAGCGGTATCTGCTTGTATCAGAGGAGCTTTGTGAGAATGAACAATGGATTTGAAGGGAGTAATGAGAACGTTTAGGTAGATGTGACTTTCATGACCTCTAATGATCTAAACAGCGATTCTCTGTGTGTGCAAAATGCTGTCATCGCATAGGTAGGTAGAAGTACTTTCCAACACGCTGTCAAACTAGATATGCTGCTAAATAGCATTCCCCTGCTTTTTAGCTTTCAAAGGCAGCTTTCTTGTCCTTGCTGCCCATCAGGACTATCTAGGGACCAAGTAAAGCACTGACTGGATTCTTAATCAGTCAGTAGCAAGAACACTATTTTTTGTTTTATATGGCATTATAATGCAAGGATCTGAAGAAAGTGCTCCTGCTATTAATTAATAACACTTAACCCCACGGGGTAGATGGTAATTATTATATTAATGTACAGGTGGGGAGGTGGAGATTCAGAAGGGTTTGGTGGATGTGCAGTGCCACACCCAGTTATTACATCCCATGTCTTCTGGCACCCTGTCCCGATTTCCAGCAACAGACATCCCATTCGATCCCTCACACAGAAAAAGACAAAAAGCAAGCTGCTAAACTGGTGGGCTTTTCACAAATACAGGTTTGGGGCTATGTCTTTCTTATCCTTGGTGCCTCCCTCAGAGCCAGAGACCCCAGCGTGAGGAGGACTGCATGTCTACTCATGAGATTGTTGGCCCAAAGGCTTTCTATATGCAAGTATCTGCTCTTAAAGACCTTTCTGATAACTGGTTACAGTGCTAATTGGGGAAAATCAAACCATCAGAGAAATGATGCTTAAAACTGCTCTTTGGAAAAGCGCAGCAATCTGGTCCTTCTGGGTTTCATGTGGATTGGCATGGTAACAAGCATCATTTCTCCCTTTACTACCTCCCTCTCCCCCCAACTTAAACTTTATGTCTGCTATAAAATGTTGTTTGAGAGATGCTGTCACATCCCTGGCGTGATGACATATCACAGTAGTAACACAATAGGGATTGTAAGTGTCTGAAGCGAGGGAGAGATCTAGGGAGCAAATCCAGAGGTGAAACCAATGGAAGATTTATTTTGCTCCCATGCTCACTTGCTGTCTGGAAGAAAGCTCTGCCACAGCACCACTGAATCACTCCTTATAGCCAAGTTTTATATTAATAGCTGGCTCAAGTCAAGCTTAGCACAAGCAAGCACTTTATTTCACTCTGTCTGAGACACACATTAACCTTGTTCTTCTTATAGGGTTAGCCCCCGTTTTTGCAAACAGCCCAGAAGCTCCACTCTGGAGTCCAGGACTGTGACAAGCCCTTGCACCCCTTCCCTGTCCCGTGCTGCTGCAAATTCTTTGCTGCCAGCTGCTGCACAGGGTTATTTTGCCCTGTGTGCTGAAGGGACATCTCTCCTCTCCACTGATGGAAGTTGGATGCTAAGATTGTCTCCTGTTTTTCCAGAGGAAACTGTGGGCTGATGGGGCTTTTGCCTCTGCTGGCATCCAGAGGCATGGCAAGAGGGAGGGACCATCTCCCCTTAACATCTCCCCTTAAATTCAGCCTCTGCCCAGCTGCATCCCCAGGTGCCACCCTGGTGTGCGGAATGACGGGATGGATTCTTTCTTTATCCAGTGTCATGTCTTGTGTGCTGGGTACAGTCTTTCAAAGGGTGGAACAGGAAGGTGATTTTTGCCTCTGCTGAGGCTCTCTGAGGGTGATTGAAAATACATAGTTTGTGACTTGGTCCTTTAAACTCTCAGTGCAGTCCCCAAGGGCCACATTTCCCAACCATTGTTAGCTCCCAAATAATAAAAAAAAATTACTGAGTTCCGTGATGTAAAAACAAAATGCCTAAAGATGTGTTTGCTTTTATTTCCTGTTGAGTTTTTAAGGCTAAGGCAGTGCTTTTCACATCTGTGAGACTGAAAGCATCAGTCTGCTTTCAGACTCTCCCCTGCTTTCCCCCACCTTGGGTGGCTGGTGAGTCTCATTTAGGTATGTCAGCCGGGTGGGTATGTCATCTAGGTAGCCTAATCCCTTCTCCCAGCCACTAAGGCTGTAAGAACATATTGGTGTTCTGAAGCTTGCTATATAATTGAAGCAGCTGGCAGCAATGCATTTCCAGATTCCGGGTCTTCAAAATGCAGTCTGTGTTTGAAAAATTGAAATTAATAAACCCAAAATTTTGCTGATCTTCAAGAGCACATATAAACCAGCTCTGACAGAACCATTGGTCCTTTGTAAATTGAATTCTCGGAGGTTCATATAGCTGTAGAGGCTAAATTATAATCAGTACAACTCTCATGCACAGTTCCACTTTGAGAAAACCAGTATGTTTATAAAAGCTAGTTAGTGTTTGGGTTTTTTGCTTCTGTTCCTCATTTTGTCTGTATTGGCTGCAGGAAAGAGTGACATTTTGAAATGGATGAAAGACTGAGTAGTCCCTAAGATACCCAACACAATCTGCAAATATCGATTAAATCAATGAAGCAGCACAAGTTGTTGTTGTCGTGCCCAACGCACAGGGAAGTCTACAACAGTCAATCATCCAATTTTACCTGCGTAAATGAAAGCCTCCACGGACTTAGGATGCTCAGACTACACCCGCTTTGTAGCCCTTTCAGTCCCTTAATAGGCTGGAAACTGCTTTGCAGTGGGACATTGGGGCATGACTGCTCTGCGAGAAGGCTTGGAGCTCAGCTCCCCAGAGCAGCATTTGGCTGGTCATTTGGATTGAAACAAATGACACATTGAAATTACCCCTCCCCGCTCCTGCAAGATTTCAGGCAGTCTTGCTTTAATTTTGTTTGTTTGTTTATTCATGTATTTAAAGGGGGGAGGTACTTCAGTGCTCATGAAAAGCCGGTACCCAGCAGGACTGAGAACAGCCTGAAACGATGCTGGCAAGTGCTGGGCATTTCCTTCACCCCGCCAAAGCACCCCAGGCTTTCCTGACAATAATCCTATTCCTCTCCCATGCCCTTCCCGGGCAATGGTTGAAAATTGTACCTCTGTGTAGATTTCTTGTTGTTGTTTTTTAACTATATAGTGTGTATGTGTTTTAGTCTTTATTAGAAACCCTTAAAACGTAAATGAAACAAGAAACAACAAATGAAGCTTATATTTCAGGCAGAGCTGGGTTAAACAAATGATCGGTCATTCAGCTGGAGGAGTGAATATAGTAGTTATAAAAAGCAGACCAGAAAACATACAGAACTGCTTTAGAAAAAGAAGAGAAAAAAAAAAGCCTGAGACGGTGGGAAACAAAGAGTTATTCAGTTGATCAAGTGATAGACGCAAATGAAGGGGACAAGGAGTGCAAGACCTTGTGTCGAACAGCATTTCATTTTAAATACTCCAGCTTAAGCCTGTTCATTGGAAGGGGGTTTATATTGGGAAAGGCAGGATATATTACTGTGCCTATCAGCAGTGACAGGGCATAAAGAGCAGCAGTGTTTGATCAGGCTTTCACAGGTAATGTAATGTTTCCACTAGGAATTAAGCATAAAACTTTTTTTAGCTTTTATAATGCAGAGGAGGGGGAGACTTGTAGCAAACAATAGTTTAGTGAATGCTTGCAGCTCAAAACAGCACACTAAAAAGATACCTAACAGTCTTACTGCTTTATAGGGGTAAGGCAAACCTCCCATCTGTGCACAGACCTGTGTGATCTGTGCCAACGTGCAGCAGCCCAGGACACAGAGCTGTAATAATTTTTAAAGCTTAGAAGACAACTGTACATGTTTAAACAAAAACCATAGACCAGGTATTATTCATATGACTCCATAGTTTTGTGTTAGTGTGCCCAAATGAAGATGAGGGCATACACCTGTACACATTCGGGATGAGGAGCCGTCTCTCCCACGGACTGTATATGCTGGAGGCTGCTCAGAGCCTGAACAGAGGCGCCACATTAGGAGCAGCCTGATGGAGATGCAGGACTCAGAGAGGAGCTCTTCCCAGGCTCTCAGTGTGGCCCTAAACGGTGCACTGCTAGCCAACTCCTGCACTCTTTGCTGTAGTTAAATTTCCAGAAAACCAAGCAATGGCCACAGGGAAGGCTGAAGATTTGCAGAACCCAGGTTTTCTGTCTTGGTGTTCCCTCCCCCGTAAACACTGGAGAAAAGCAAGCACCTGAAAAGCACATTTTTTAAATATGTGAATGACTTAAGACTTGCAAAACGAATCTGCAGACTTTCAAGGGTGTTGTGCAGCAATCCTGCACACAGGATGAATTTTCTTTAATTAAAATCTTGTTTACACAGCCCATATCAAGTCAGTGACAGATTGGCTTCAGTGTGTAACAGATTTTAGAGCTGATGGATGCCCTTTAACCCAAAATTTCTTCTCCAGTGGGGATTGCATGGTAGCAGACTGAGGTGAGTGACATGCAGGAGAGGAGGAACACTGAGCCTATCCCTTCCGTTGGCTCCTTCCCTTCCTGCAGATTAGGAAACAGCTGAACCAGGTGGCTTAACCTCTCCCAAGGTTTTGTTAAGCAGCAGGGTGCAAGGGTCTCTAGAGAGATCTCCACCAGCTCTGAAAGGGCTGAATGAAGTCCAGGAGTCATGTCATGACATGCAAGATAGTTGGGATAGGAGTTTTGCACAGTTGTCATTGTTTCTAGTGTCCAGGATGCCAGTATAGGCATCTCTGCATAGTACTGTGTTGTGTTAGAGAGAGGCACAATGTCTTCTGTGATCCTGGAAATAGAGATGTGCCAGGAGATACAGTCTTTCTAAGAATGGAATTGGATATCCACAATCATCCCTCCCTGCACGGGGAATCTTGGCCCTTAGAAGCCACCCAGTTCGCTGCGGTACTTTCTTGTTCAAGCACAGGAGGATGTGCAGAGCACTTATTCTTCTGCCCTGACTGTCACAAGCCACAAAATACATCAACAAAATACATCTCAACGCCATGGTTTGAGAACTATAAGGGAACAGCAGAAACCACAAGCGTGGTGACAGCAGAAAAAGAGCCTCCACCTCAAACATGGATGGTAGCGTTTCCAGCTGTAGTAGCTCTGAGAAGAGATGTGAGGACCAAAGAAGGAACAAGAGGAGAATCTGGCTACTTTGGGTTTTGTTTTTCCCATGATCGCTAAGCTGGCTTCTGGATCGCCAGAACTGTTTTCTGGCACTCATGTGTTAAACTTTCTAAGTTTAATGCTGAATTATTTGAGCTGGCATTTGACTTCCCACTGAAGTATTTTTAAAGAATTTCTTTGGCTAATCCAAATCATATGCTAAAAAAGAAAAAGGAAAAAAGCTAAAATACAGAGTGAGGGCTAGAGGATGGAACAGCAGACCAAACCAGAGTGAAACCCAACTAACAGCATTTAATCTTGGTTTTAGGCATGTAAATGGTAACACTGACTTTAGCTGAGCTTCATGACACTGGGGTTTAATGGGTTTGTCATCCACATGGAGAGAGAAGAGATCCCGAAGGTGGATGTCTTGTGACAGGAAAGAAGTTAAAAGTTTTCTGGAGGCAGAACTGTACAATAGGCATATATAAGCATTAGGGCAAAATTCTGCTCCAAAAGAAGTCATTAGCAACCCTTATAATTACAAGGTATAAGCTATGTTTCTTTAGAAGACTCAACTTGCATTTACCTTTACCTTTTTTAAAAGGTGCAGACTATTTCTTTTCTAGTCTAAGACAGACCAGTGTATTTCCCTAGGTATGTCCCTACTCTCCTCTCTAAAGATTTCCACTTATAGTTTTTGAAATATTGGCAAGTACGCAGAAGACGTAGGCTGTGCTATTGCAAAACCCAGCACATGTCATCACCAAGCAATTGCCATACAGGTACCTTAAATTAGAATTAGAACTGGCTTGGTGGTAGTTGAGCTGAATACTTGATTTCTTCAGCTGGTTGGCCAGTCCACAAAGTAACAGAAAATGTATCTGAGGTGAAGAAAAGGAAGGGGTTTCCTAAGGGATGTGAAATCCAAAATGAAGGGAAATTAATTATCATTTTGTTACTCAGCCCAAGCTGAGTGATTTTTTATGGAATAAAAAAATAATTTTTTTGCATCCTAATTTTCTTTCTCCCACCAATGACTTTAAAATGTTTTGGCCCGAGGTATATTTTTAAGGAAAAAAGAACAGCTGAGGAAATCTGCCCTTCTTGCTAGGATTTCTACAGTCCTTTCTGCTTCCCTGGATGCTAGTTATTCGTCCACTTTGCTTTGTTTTCTTTAGGGAAAAGATGGAGATGATTCAAGTCTTTTTTAATACAAAAATTATAATTTTAAGCAATGAGTAAAATGATTTGGCGTGTCACTATGGTTGGGTGCATATACTCTCATATGTATTGCCGAGCTGTCTGGGCTCTGGCATTAGCTTCTGGACCTACCACCTATAAAATCAGGCCAAGTTTTGGTCAGATAATCTAAGGGCTGTTAAGATTTCCAACCTGTGCTATCATGTGATGACCCTGCGATACTTTAGGCACTCGTTTAATGAAATTAGAAACTTTGGCAGGGCAACATATTCCCATCACCAACACAAACAGTTGATACTTGGAAAGCTGTGGTTCCAATGAGTGGTTCTCATCTGTGCAGGCTACACGTGGAGGAGGAGGGAGTTCCTGCAGTTACATAATAGTAGCTCTCAGAAAAGATGATTTCTAGAAATGCTTGTTTGTTATTGCTTTCACAACTTGAGAACAGAATGAGGGCATTCAATTTATTATGAAAATAAAACCTAACAAGAAGTGCTTCAAGTATGAAAGCGTGGCATGTGAAAGAACTGCTTAGGAGCAGTGGCATTAGCCTAGTTTCTTGCTTTACTACAGCTTGCCTAGACATAATTGAGGTTGAAAAGCGCTTGTTTTTCTTCTTCTAAAATATAAAATGTTTAACAGAAGTGGAAGACAATTTTTGTGAGAAGTGTAGTCCTTTTTTTCAGTGCTGTCTCAATGTAGATCTATTGTCATGTGTCAGAAAGAGACTTGGGTCATTTCATTACCTTCTTGGTCAACAAATACAGGTGACATTTTATAGCCTGTGTTTTGAAGAAATGATGTAGCAGTTCAGGAAGCGGCAGATACTTTATTCTTCAACTTCTTAATAGTGCTCCATAATCTAAGTTCTTCTCTTTCACTTGTGACCAGGGTTATTTAAGAAAAACAAGCCTTATGCAAACTGATATAAAACCTCTGCCAGAGTAATAGGTGAATAATTTACTGGTGTTTTAAATTTGAGAGCAAAACTAGTATTTTCCAAACTCCCATTTCCATGAGTTAGGCATCTGGTATCTGGAGACCACAGCTCTGAGCAGAGGCTGACTTTACTACGAAGGACTTGATGAGAGCTCTGAGGCTGGGACAGGGTGAGAAGCTGAGGAGCGGTCCCGAATCCCGGCCAGGGACGGCTTTTGGGATAGCTGGTGCAGGAGGACGGGGACTTTGCCAAGGGATTGTGCTTGGCACAGCTCAGAGGGGCAGAGGGGGAGGGTGGGTGAAGGAAACCATTGGACTCGGGAACTGTTTTCAAACCCTGAAAGCAGACCATGGTTTCAGACAATAATATTATTCAGCAATGTGAATAGGAATTTGTTCCCACTTTTATACACATCCATGCCCCCACTGCAGAAGGTGCTGTGTGGCAGAACAAGCAATGTTCAGCCAGGTACTTAACCTGTTTGCTGCTGGTTTCATTTCACGAGAACCCCATGATGCTGTAGAGATGTTGTGATTCAGAGGCTGAAGTTATGTCCTGAATGTGAAAAAAAACCATGGAAAGCCCTCAGGGTGCCACCAGCAGACTAGCAGTGATGCGTGGGGCTTGCACCGTGCCCTCCCAGAGGTTTTAGCAGAGCTAAACATGCTGTTTGTGCCTGACTGAGAGTCCCACAGGACACTTAACCTCAGCAGACCCAGCTGCACTTGTGCAGGCATGTGTTGTGTGCCTGGGTATCTCTGCTCATCTTGTAGCGCTGCTTTGGGGCTTGTTGCCCTGCCTGTATGATCACATGCCTCCCGAACCATTCCTCGACACCCCAGACCTGAGAAACCTGCGGCTTTGCTGTGATGTGGAGATTTTATCAGTGTTTTATGTGAGAATGTAGGATTATTTGTAGGATTTTTATTAAATGTAGAAGTTTTATCAATTCATTATCTTGTGTGAATGTGGTTGCACTCAGTAGGTGCAGAATTTATTTAACTTTATAGCAGTAGGAGCAGAGGGCTCATTTGGATCTCATATCTGTGTGTGCGCAATCAGCTCCTCCTTATAGACTGCCTGATTAGGCGTGATCTTGAGTCATTATTATGTCCATTTAGGGCTTCTGAATTGAAGCTCGATGGACATGGACAATCTCAGTGCTGTGTATTCAATGGATAAATATGTATTTAACTTCTCCGAATGTGGAATGGGGTGCTCCAGAGACACTTGGTGGTTCTTGCTCCACAGGTGACCTTCCCAATGCTCCTCTCCATCCACAGTGGCACAGGAACAGCCCTTGGGACAGGCTGGTCATCTCATGGTTTCACTGGCAGGAGAACCTAAGCAGGAGCATCCCAGCAACGGATAACCCACCACTGGGCAGCAGCTATGCTGCTGGCATGGTGTGATGGGGAAAAGACTGAGGTTTGGGAAGCTACCAGGAATGAATGAGGCATGGGCAAAGGAGGCTGCTGCAGCCACCAGCTCCAGCCTTGGAGTAGGCTCAGTCTTCAGCCTCCTGGAATTGTCCCCACTTCTCCCTCTTCTTCATGCTCAGGCTGTTTTCCCATGGGCTGAGAATATATTTGTTCCTCCTTTTGCCTTTACCAGTGGTTGTTGAGGGAGGGAGGCCGGTATTTTGTTTTTAATTCCTTCAGGAGCTCAGTCCTCATTGATACTTGCCAGGTCTGAGCTGTTAAAGCAGAGACGTTTTGAGCTGAGTGCAGAAATGTCTGTGGGGGGAAAACCAGAGCTGGTTGGTTTTGCTTTAAAAATAAAATAAAGGTCCAGCTAAAATTCACCCATGGGCCAAGGAACAAACATGATAAATTGCAGCCCAGAGGGTAATTCTTCTGGAAAGGTAAAATCATCTAAAAATAGCACCTTAGAATGAAAGTGCTTCATTGACAATAACTACAGTGTTGCTACGGTGATGCTGGAAAAAAATGATCGTTGATACTTAGACTGCCACAGAACTGCTCCCCCACCCTCCCATGGCATGAATCAACTGCTAGTATTAAAATTACAGACAAATTTTGTGTTATATTTCAATTTTTTGCCTTGCCTGAATGCTTTTCTGTTCTATTGCACGTCCTGCAGACAAATGAAACAGCATCAGAGAAAGGCATTGAAACAAAATTTATTGGTCAGCTCGGTGTGATCTATCTACGTTTTGTCTCAGTTGAAACTCGGTGCTATTCCTTTTTATCAAAGCTGTTTGCTTCAAGAACAGGGAGCCTGCAGTCAGAATGAGACCCAAAGATAATAGCTTGATGGGACCGCTTACAGTTTTTTCTCTCCTTTTTTTTTTTCCCTTTTGCCTGCAGCAAGTGAAAGGCATAGCACCGGTGAAATCCGGAGCCTTTTGTTTCAACAAGTTTCCAGTTAAATACCTCCCAAGGTACACGCTATCCTTCTTTGTGCAGATTATGAGAGATGAGAAAGTTGAAACTCCAAATTTCTTTTAAGAAAAGATGGTTTGGCACCAAAGAGTTTTTCTTTCAGCGTACGTACCGACAACAACAAAGCTGGGTAATACCCTTTTGATATACTCGGCCCGTTCAGGCCCAGTTTGGGGGAATCTGAAATGCAACACGGCTTCAAAACATTTGGGCTCTGCGGAGACTGTATTTGCAGGCAAGTAAAGCTTCACAATCTTTTGTGTAGCAGCTGAAACCTACTTAACCGCCTGCCTTAGGTAAAACTGGTAAATGGCTCTGTTTATACAGCAGCTGCATCTCAAATGTGATCCATACAGCTGGCGGCACACCAGTTGCAATGTAGATGATATTTTAATTTCCACATCAAATGCTGTCTGTAATTTGTGGGGCTTTCCTTAGACAAGTGAAGCGATATTAAAGCACACAGCGGGTACTGTATGATATTTTTCTGCCTTCCTTGAAGAGCTTGGAGTGTGCGAGTTATGCTGTAGACAATGTTGTATGAATGTGAAAGAAAAATACATCCATGTGGTCTTAAAATTAAGTTTAATGTCTAGCTGGATATAGAGTCTCTGACTTTCTCCATGTTGATGTTGGCCTAGAGCCATCAGCATGCAAAGAATTGCTTCTATATGGCACCTACCCTTACCTAATGAAGACACAGCGTAAGTCTCACGGGTGCAAAAATTATATAATTAGACTTTCAGAGAATTTGTAGCCCTCTGAAGCTAGGAATTAAATTTTATGAAGGGTAATTTTGAGAGTGGTTGACTGGCAGTGTGGGAGGGTGGGGTGTTAGATGGCAGAGGAGCATGGTTTCATAAGCTGGCTTTCTCTGTCTTTACTGCAGGACAATTATTGGTCCAAATTGCATTGAATTTGGAGGAGATGGAGGCATCAGAGATGTCACATTATATAATCATTTCAAACAGTGACTCAAACTCTGTTTTTTCTGGCTGGAAGGTTTAGCGCCCTCCTTTGTAGCTGGTATTCCAGGGGTGAGGAAGAAAAGAAAGTAGGGGAAAGTGAGGCTAGGTTTAGTTTTTCATGCTGTAAGCGGTAAGATAATGATGGGTTCTTATCATGATGAGGTGACGAGTGAAAGGATTCAATTCACAAGAGCATTATAGGGAACTTAGAAAGAATTTCGTAGTGCTTCCCTCCCCATGTTTATATATAGCATATTGCTTTTGTTCAGGTTCACACAGTGTTCGGGTGTGAAAGGCTGTGTTTAGAAGGTATTGTGATTAAGGTTTAAAGTTATAATGAAAAAACTCCCTCTGACTTCAGCAAGCTTCGGCTCAGGCTTACAAGGCAGAAAGCTCAGACACGAGACCTCCCTCATACATCCTAATGCTCCGACACAGATTGCCCCAGCCGATAGTGCTGGTAACGGAGAGCAAAATTTGCACTTCTGAATGTCATCCGATGCAGATCTGCTTTGCTGCCTGAGGGTACACAGAGAAAAACAACATGCCAGGGGACAGCAAAATTTGGCACAGCTGCCGAGATGGGATGCAGAAGCTGGGAGCCATGCTGTCCTGTCCAAGGAGGTGGTTTCCTCTTCTGGCAGGGTCTGAAATTCACTGGGAGCCTTACACAGTGGCAGGATACTGGCAGGCAGCTCTATTACCATCATGCCTCTTTGAGAGGCAGCTTCTTCCCAGCCGCTGCTGAAGTCCTGTTGGTCTATGCCACTCCTGGCTTGGGAAGGGGGAAAACACATCCCATTGCTGTCCTATGCTGCATTTGCTTTGCTTGCAGCCTTTGTAGCTCTGAAATGGAATTGGATCAATAGCTTGAGACCTTAAAATAAGCATTTTAAAGGGCTGCTAATGTTTGAGGAGCTGATCACTGCCTGATGTAAAGGTATCTGTGGTGGTGGACCATACTCTACCCTCCATGTCAAAAATGCACTGATTATGAAATTGCAGGTTTGGTGACCATTGTAAGTAGATCAAAAGAAAGGTCACAGTGGAAACTTTTTTCCTAACTGGAAGCTTAGTTCCTATTAGAGATGGTGTCGGTGGGAGGTAACATGTAGATGGTGGAGGAGTCAGATTGCTGAACCAGCTTCAGGTGCGGTTAACCAATCCAGCTCATTATTTGCAATTCATCTTATACAGTCTTGTCTTTTCAATGTGTAGGTAATGTAAGATGGTCTGTCATTTTACGAAGAGGCCACAGTTACAGTCTTCTGGAATCATTGTCTTGATGTGGGCTAGAGTTGCTGAGTAATTTGCGTGTGTGTGAAAAAGAGATTCTGCAAATAAATGACCCGACCTTTCTGTCCTGGAGAAAGCTCATGCTTAAAGAGGAGTAGGTATTTCAGATCTGCTTATTTTACTTATGGCAGAGCAATTGGTCTAAATGCATACTGTGTAATGTTAGATCCCTTGGGGATCCCTTCGAAGTATGTTAAACACCATCTACATATTTCTCCTCCTTCCCTTAATAACTTACTGACTTTTATCGATGTATATCATTCCTTTCTCTTCTCCTTTGATGATAAGTGAGTTTGTTTAGCAAATGATTGCCCTATGGTGGCCTCTTAGCTCTCCTTACCAGGCTTTGAAACTAAACATTTGCTCAAAAATTTGTAAAAGGTGTACTGTGGTGTTAGCTTGAAGCTTGATAAGCTTTGCCCACCCTTGGATGAATATGTCTGAAGGAAAAGTAATTCTTTTCTTGTTCTGTGATTGCTTCCAGGAAATGGAACAACAGAGACCCTTTGTGAATAAAAGCCACTGAAGAGTTAACTCCAGGCTTTCACAGGAGTACGGGAAGAGTATTTTTCTAAATAGAGGATCAGATACTTGAAGAGAAGATAGGAAATGGCATGTGAAATTAATTTCTCCATGGAGGGCTAGCATATAATCTCTGACCTCATTTAAGACTCAGAGAGGTCCTTTTTTTCTTGTAGGCTGCCTCTTCTGAAAGTTTCCCCCTCTTTTATACATGCGTATACATATGAAACATGTGCCTGACACAGAGGTGTGTTCTCACCCTAAAGTCCCAGTGTGGAGTCACATTTTTGGAACAAACAGCAAGGACCCCATCGGCTGCAGTGGGTCATGCTCCACTGAAACACCTCCCCAGTCTAGCTTGAGAGGCAGCCCGAACTCTTCCACTCACTTTGAAGCAGCACATGGCCATAGGGCAGCTCTAGTGTGGGCAGAGGAATAGAAGCAAAATGGGTGCAAGTCAAGCAGCTTTCAGTGGGAATGATGTATCTCAGGCTCAGAAAATGTGTCTGCTTCTGTGTCTACATTATTCTTCACCCTTTTTGGTTATTTCGGCAAAGGCTGAGTTGGGGGCAAGTGAGGGGCAATGAGGACATGACCTAGCCTCCTCCTGCCTGGAGGCTGATGGGCTTCTTCCCTTGAAAGGACCCCCACAGGCTCTATGTTCCTGTCTCACTTCCTACAGTAATTACCATGGCTGATGTTAAAGGCCTGTAATATCCAGTGCATAAATTGCTGTGGCAGAATCATTGCATTTTATATCCACTGGGATTAAACTAATCTGTTGTGTTTCTTTGAGAGCCCAAAAAGTATGAGCGACTCTTTCATGCATTTCAACCTCCTTTACTAGAGGTTATCTACAATTTGTTTTTGAGTCTTGCTGCACACTCTTATAAAATAGCAACCATAAAGCACCAGTCTGTGGTATATTCATGTGACATACTATGCTTATGCTGTGGTTAGCGGGGTTTGAGGAATGTGTAAACAGATGTCCTTGAGAGTCATCTCAGCCTTGGGCACTGAAAAACAGTGACCTCTCATAGAGTGAGATGCAGTTATGTTAATTGTCGGTCTTTTAACAGCTCCAGCCACTGCACTGGATAGTTCTCAGGTGTGTGAAATATCATCCTCGTGTCTTGTGTTTCTGCAATTGAATTCATGTAACGGAGAGCTGCAGGTGGGCTGTAGACTGAGATTTTATCTTCTCTGCAGCATCAGCTCCAATGATTTTTGAGTCCTTGACCACACATAAAACCTGCCCTTCCGGAGGTACTGGTGCTTAGGAGGTGGGGCAGCAGCCCCCCCCCCCCCACCCCGCTCCTGGGAAAAAATTCAGATATTCATAGA
>VZRU01018732.1:55941-92832 GCA_013398155.1 Pedionomus torquatus | reverse complement strand
ACCAAGAGTCCCTCTCCAGCTCTCCTGTAGGCTCCCTTCAGGTCCTGGAAGGCTGCTAGAAGGTCTCCCCAGAGCCTTCTCTTCTCCAGGCTGCACAGCCCCAGCTCTCTCATCCTGTCCTCATAGGAGAGGTGCTCCAGCCCTCTAATCATGGCCCTCCGCTGGACCTGTTCCAACAGTTCCATGTCCTTTCTCTGTTGAGGACTCCAGAGCTGGACACAGGACTCCAGGTGGGGTCTCACAAGCACAGAGTGGAGGGGAAGAATCACCTCCCACGACCTGCTGGTCACACTTCTTTTGATGCAGCCCAGGATACGGTTGGTTTTCTGGGCTGCCAGTGCACACTGCCAGGTCATGTTGAGCTTCTCATCCATGAGCACTCCCAAGTCCTTCTCCTCAGGGCTGCTTTTCCTTTGCTTTCAGGTGCTTTCTGACCCTCACTGCAACAAGGGCCCTGAAAAGATCATCCCTCTCTCAAGTAATGATCTTGAGTGTGCCCAGAAAGACAAACAGGACTTCATCCTGTTGACTGCTAAAGAGCTACTTCGGGAAGCCCAGAGATTAGGTGATATTCCCCTACAAGGGCTTTGCTGTATCTGGTGCTCTGTGTGATGTATCTGTGAGGATGTACTGTCTCAAGTAAAGTTTTGCCGGATGGCCACTCAAAATCAGCTTCAGCTGAGCAAGGCTGCCAATCTCAGCAGCAGAGGCTTATCTTTAGTGATCGAATCCAGTGCCAGAGCGTTTCATTGTCACAAATGTGACTTTCGCTTAATAAGAACACTGAATAGCGATATAGACGTAGCTCAGGCTTTCAGTTGTAGGTTTGTAATTCTGTGTAAGTCTCTGTAAATCTTATGCTCTGGCTGAGTTCCTGACAATTTGATAAGGCTACAAGCACTTACTCTCACAGACAAACAATAGCTTTGCTCTGATCCTTCTCTGGTGTTTAATATGTCTTTTTCTAGCCGATTGCACCCGGAGCAGAGGCCACCTGCCTTCTTGGGTTAGGCTTTAGCACTGAGTTTGGTGTCATCCCAATATCATTGCTGTCAGCCTTGAGACTAGTTATTCCACTGGAAGCAGCTTTTCTAAATGTAGTCATCTTAGCTACTTTCCAGAGAAAAAAATAACAGTTTTCCCCAGAGCCCCTTTTTTGTCATTCCATCTCAATGAAACTGACCTTATTCAAGCTTGTGGAGACTACAGATCCACATTTCAGAGCCCCAGGACAGAGGCAGTACAGTTAAATACCTGATCATTAAGAGGAACCGACCCTAATCAGTCAAGACATTGGCTGGTCTCCAGCTGGTTTCACGTCCCTCCCTTGAATTCCAAGAGATATACTGGTCTGCTGTTGTTGGCCTGTCAGAGGTGAACTTCATCTGAAGGGAGTCTCCTTTGAGCAGTAACTTATTTCCTGCAGTTGAGCTATATCTGGGAACATGTTGATCTTGATTTGACTGACAGGTCTGTGAGTCAGTTTTGTGAGTTCAGATTCAGAAATAACTCTGTTTGGTTCCAAAAATAAGAGCTTTAATGTTGCTCGTGACATGAGACCTGCTGTCCCCACTCAGTCAATTGACCGAAATAGTCAGCATCCTGAAGATCATGCAGTTTTGAGCCTTCATTATTGTTCTTGCAGAGAAAACCTCTTTGTATTCTGTAAGAATTCAATGTGTTTGCATGTGATCATGTTGGTAGAGTGCTTAAGGGGATTAGCAAAAGATCTTTTATCACGGGTAGCTGGCTAAAGGAAATATTTCTAGAAGGTAACGGTCTCCTTAATCTTTGTCATTTTCCTTATATTGATTTTTTTTCCCAAACTAATTTAATTTGCAACAATTTTCTGAGGGTGACCCTGTTTTCTCTATGGAGCCTCTCCTGTTGCCTTAAGGCAAATGCTCCCTTGTCTCTTCTTGGTTCCATTGCTATTAAAAGTCATGGCCATCACTAATTTTAAGTTGAATAGGGCTGCATGCAAGAATTCATGACAAAAAAGTCAGCCTCTCAGGACTTAGGAAAGAGTAGGATTAAAGATGCCTGGTAACTTTAACACAGTCCCTCTGGGTGTTATAAAACAGACTTTGATTGTGTAGTTTTATGTGGCCCAAGGGCTTTTCTAACTTGAGCCAAAGTAATGCGTAGCTCGGGCCGATAGCCAGCATGGCGTGTGCTTCAGCTTTCCTTCCTTGTTGTTCCCAACATCCTTTCTTATACAAGAGGTGTGATCCCCATTTGGCTACTGTTCTAAGTGTGGGAGCTTTTGTTTCCATGCTTGCGGCGTTGCCAGTATGTTATAAGGGGAGGTTTCCTCCCGGGATGCACTTTCACAGACATTAGACAGCAAATACAGAAAGCAATGTATGGCAGTATAATTCCTTTCTTGTCTACCATGTAGGCAGTATGGCCTGTGATATGGCCATATGGACACTATGGCCATATCACTATGGACAGTGCAAAACTAACATTTTGGGAAAGCTGTAGCTAACTGTCCCAGTAACTGGAGGACAGTTCTGTACTTATCCATCCCTACCATTATTTTTCAGGACCTAGAAACAGGCTTTCTTTGAAGCAAAAGTTTAAGGAGACAACCTGGCTAGCCCTAAACCCCTCTGAAACATCTACTTATTTGAGAATAGTGCTTGTGTATTGAGATTATGAATGCTTGGTCTGCACAAGCTATGAGAAGACAGGACTTTGCTGTCACACCTTGGAGATGTGGAATGAACTTTCTGTGAGGAAGAGGTGGGCAACGCGACTGCTCTCAGCCATGCCTTGTGACAGAGCCATCGCTGGAGCCAGTTAGCATTGGTGGCTAGCAGGACATTTGGCACGGGAGAAGGGCTAGTCAGATGGTGCTGGCTCTCCTTACTCTCGCATCTGGCTGTCAAAGAACACTCCATAAAGGAGCAGTAAAATACATGGGCTGCTGCCCAAGTATGTGATTGCTGTTTTGTTTGCTCATGGGAGTCAATGTGGTTGTACACATCACAGTGTAGGAAAAGCTGGTGCCCTGCAACAGGGTCTCGAGCTAAAGCCACGATGAACCTGATCAAATAAAAAAATTTGTTATTGTCCTGAACTTCTGCTGACTTAAGTGATTAATTCCACTGACTTTATCACCTCAAGCGAGCCCTTCTCAAGCGTATCAGCAATCAATTTCAACAAAGGTTCCTCATATTCTTCACAAATATGCAATTTTTCATCCCCACTGCTTAGGTTGGGTAGGTGAAAGCTATGAATTTCTGTCTACTGCAGCACTGTTTCTTGGCCTCTGTCACCAGTTTGTGGTGGTGCTTTAGATAAAAAAGCTTTCTTCTGTAATTTCTTTAGCTTTTAAAGGTAATAACAGTAGAGGAAGATGGCAGTCTGGAAGCTACTACTTTTTACTTGACATCCACATGGCAATGTTCTCAGGAGTAACACATTTGCCCTCAAAACGTGGGGATAATTGCACTCTTGTGTGTTGAGAAGCTAGCAGTCGCATAAAGAGATGATGATGATTTTGTAAGGGCCTAAATGTTTCTTAGCATGTTACACAGAATTAAGTAACTTTTTCTATTGCTTTTAGTAGATATTTCTTAAAAAGCAGAAGGCACAAAGCTGCAAAATGGCAGAACAGTTGCTTGATTTTCACAACAACTAAGCACAGGTTTAATGTTAAATGCACACTTAAGTGCATGGCTGCATCGAGATGATGAGCTAAGTTGGAGACTGATACTTTCTCAAAAATGCCAGTAAAAGAACTTTAATACGTGATTTGTTCAAGCCACTAACTCAATCAGCTGACTGCCACTTCTTGGATGTGTGCTCTGAAGTACACAGTGCCGGTAATGTCCATCCATACAAATAGCTCCCTTCTCTCTCCTGAATGAAAGGAGAAGCTTATTTCAGCTTCCAGGGTGATGCCAGTTGGAGTGCTGAATGTCTCAAATGGGTCTGTGTTACTGGCTATGTCTCTGATTTGCTTCTCAATCAGTTGTGATGAGAAGAATTTACCTTTATCAAAAAGAGTAAATGAAAATCTGCAATTGGGCTTTGTGAGTTAGACTGAAAAAGAAACCTAAAATAGCCAAGGACTGCATGTGTAATGGTTTTGATAAAATGGGTACAGTTTAGTATTTAATTTAGGGGGATATGCTGGGTGGCAGTGAAAGAGCTTGTAAAATGTTTAGGCTTGGTATAATCTGCCAAATAGTAATTTCCCAGCAAGGAAAAAATGTAGCCATGCAAAATTCAGCAAGATTTGTTGTTGTTGTTGTTTCCATGATTATTTTTGTTGCCAAAAGTCCAGTTTGATCGGGAACTTTCTACATGCATTACTGTACCAGACTGAGAGTACGGTAATATACATGGAGTTGGGTTTTTTTTTAAGCTTTACCCAGTGGATTTCTTATTCTCTTGTTAACTAAGGTGAGAAGAGTTTCTCTGAAGCTGCAGAGCTGCTTTAGTGCAGGGCAAATAATGCATCTGTAGGAAGAGGAGAACTCTGTGCAGTCATAATGTGGTGATGGGTGAGCAAAGTCAGATGGTGGGGTAGGAGGTTCACACCATCTGATACAGACCTCAGCCCCTTGGAGTTCCTGGTAGGAGGTTTTGATGGAATGGAGGAATGTTCCTGGGTTCACTGACTGTATCCAGAGCTTCTGCAGAGCCTGGCAGAAGGGACTGCTCTCCCTCCATGTGTCCCCACCAGCCACTGAGGGTGCTGACAGAGGCTGCCAGTGCTCCAGCTGGCAGGATTATAGAATTGTGGAATGGTTAGATTTGGAAGGGACCTTAAAGTTCATCGAGTTCCAACCCCGCTGCCATGGGCAGGGACACCTCCCACTAGAGCAGATTGCCCAAAGCCCCATCCAGCCTGGCCTTAAATACTTCAGGGATGGGGCATCCACAAGTTCTCTGGGCAACCTGTTCCAGTGCCTCACCACCCTCACAGGAAAGAATTTCTTTCTAATATCCAATCTAAATCTCCCCTCTTCCAATCTAAAACCGTTACCCTTGTCCTGTCACTACACTTCCTGACCCACCTGACCCTCACCAGCTCTCAATCATCCCTGTCCGCCTGGCAGCCTTGGGGCTAGAGGTGGAGGCCTCTTCACAGGACCTTGTCCCAGAATCCAAGGTTCCAGCCTATCCAAATCCCATGGCACTCTTCAGTGGAAGGATGAGTGATCCATCCTCAGGGGACCCACCAAACCCGCAAACAATAAGTCATTACAGTAAAGCACAGAAGAGCAGCAGGTCAGGTCCTCTTTTGCTTTCTGTAAGGAGGTCTTAAGAGGAGTTTTTTCAAGAGGTTTTAAGACTATGATCCAGTGCTTAGCAGGTCCTGATGGTACTCACTGAATTTTCTGTGCTTTGGATGCTATTGCAGCTTCTCAAACATACCATACCAGCGCCCTGCATCCCCTCCTGCCCAACAAAGGG
Source organism: Pedionomus torquatus (assembly GCA_013398155.1). Taxonomy (NCBI): domain Eukaryota; kingdom Metazoa; phylum Chordata; class Aves; order Charadriiformes; family Pedionomidae; genus Pedionomus; species Pedionomus torquatus. The sequence continues at coordinate 87,399 of VZRU01018732.1, read as the reverse complement.
AGATGTGGTGTGGTGGGCAGTGATAACGCCGAGCAGTAAAGAGCATTCAGGAAGCAGTCAGCAGGCGCTGCATTGCTGTCATGAACTGCTAGAGATGAGCCTTTGAGACATCAGGTGGTTGTTCGAGTAAGGAGAGACGACCGAGGAACATGAGCCAGATGGGCGGCTGCTGTAGTGGAGCCTTAGTCTGTGCATCAGTTGTCCGATGCTTCCTCCCCAGGAGCAGGGGTTGGGTAACAGGGATGGTGCTGTTGATGTCCCATCTGGATGTGTATGTGAGGGAGGTCATTCAAATTGCATGAGAAGTCTAGTTCAGGTAAGGTATCATTACAGTGGGTTGTTACAACAGTGTGAAACAGGCTCTTGACTACCATGAAACAGGATTCTTTGTAGAGGTCTAGCATCTAAAACTCAATCTTACAATGGCTTCCAAGTGAGTAAATGTAGGACTGTATCTAACATGAAGGCTTCCCTGCACTGAACTAATTACAGGATCAATATTAAAACATGAATCACCGTTTTGTGTGATTTGTATCAAGAACAACAGAAATAAATCAAAGACCATGAAGTATTTAATCTTCTAAATGCTGTGAAAATGTGTATTATTTTCCATCTCAAGCGGCTGTAGGAATTGCCAACTGCATTTTGTAGGAGAGGAAACCTGCAGCTGAGAGCTAATGTTCCTTGCCCAGAGCTGCAAAAGGAGTTGGTCAAAATGACATTATTCCCTAGTACAATTATGCTAAAAATTAAAATTTTGGCATTAAAATTAAATGTGCCCTTTTTGACTTTGATGGGAGGCAGCCAGGATGGGAGACTTTCTTTTCTACCGTTAGCACTGAGTCCACTCTATCCCAGTGCCTGGAAGTAAATGAAGAGCATACGTCTAAGTTATCAGTCTGTTCATTTGGTTTCTTTATCACTATGTTCACCTGGTTCCTCTTGTGTTTTATTTATTTAATTACCTGCCTTTAACTGTCTGTATTAAGGTGGTTCTGCCCACCTAGTCCTTGGCAACATCCCATGTGACACCTTCTACTGGAGAACCTTACCCTGGGTATTCTTCCCGCATAGGTTCTTCAAAAACCTGTGGGGAGGCAAAATAACTGATTTCACTTGTTTACCTTCTCACGGGGCATATTTACCAGATCATGTACTCCATGGACCTTCAGCCTGAAGGAGTAATCTGCCTTCCAGGCAACGTTGCACAAGGGCATCTTTCAAGAAGCTTCATGGGAACTTCTGATGCTTGCCATGTCAGACAGTGCAGAGGGTTTAACACCGACTCTGATCACTAACACTGGCATGACTGGGGCCTTGTTGTCCAGCAGTGCCCAGTCCCAGCCTCATTCTCATAAAAATTCAGGAAAGTACTTACATTATTGATGGAAACACCCCAAAATGAGTGGGCTTCCTCGTGAGACTAAAAGATGGTAGCGAACACTTTGTGTTCAGCATATCCGAAAAGGATATCAGGTAACAGACTATAGCATTTATAAAAGTGGGCATTAGTTAATGATACCAGTGAGGCCCCGGTTATCTGGTCCCCTCTGAGAAGCACTGCCTATTGGAAGGGGTTTGCATATGTATTTAGGACTTCTGTGCTTGCGTTAACTTGCTTCCAATTGCATAACAAGAGTTATGACATGGAAGTTGCTGGTATTATTGGCTAAGTGAGAATTAATTAAAAGGGACTTACGGTATCAGTTTTTCAGGCTGAAAGGGAAAGATTTGCTGGGATGGGATAAGTCCCAAAAGCAAGTCTATTTTATCTAATGTTGGCTTTATGAATCACATGCAAAAAGCATTGATTTTTGTATTGGACATTGTACTTCATTCACCTCATTTACCTAAGTACTCTTAAAGGCAAAAACTTGGTAAACTGACTTTGGACAATAAATCACTGGGATTTGTAATCTATGGTATGCCAGGGTTAATTGGCTGGATCTAGGGAAGTATCTCCATCCTGCTTCTATGATTCTCCTGTCATCATTCACAGCAGTATGATTGGCACTGATTTACAACCTGGTTTACTCATGTGGGTCTATAAGTCATGCTGTTCCTATCCTCAATTCCTCACCAGTCTTCCAAGAATATCTTCCAAACTCCTCCTCCATCCGCTTCCTCAGCTGCTGAAATACCTGGGCATAGCAGTGGAAACCACTTATGCATTCCTGCCACAGAAAGGTCCTCCCAGGACCACTGGGGAAACTTGCTAGGTGGAGAAAGGTTATCACAGCCTGAAAACAGCCTTCAACTTGAGTTACTGTGAGACTAAATCAGTAATTTTTTTGTATGTGAGGAAGGTTTATGTGTAGTCAGCTAAAAATCTTTGAGCTCTTTCTCTGCAGGTTCCGTGGGCCAGCCACACTGCAGATCGTTTCATCACTAATCCTAATGACTTGCTGAGAGCACTGCTTGCATTATGTTTTGTGAATATTGCTTTGGGCAAATAAATCCACCATACCAGAAAATTTAGTGCATTAGAATGCATGAGATTTATAAAGGTTTGATGAAAAGGTTAAAATGATGGGTAACATCATCTGTTTTTCTTACTGAAAACCCAAAGACCAAAAAGGCTTTTAAACTCAAATGTATTATGAGAGTATAAACCAAAACATTTTGCTTTTTAGAGCAGAGAGTGCAAAAAGCTTAACAGCAGGCAAAGGCAGCCAGGCTCTGCTCTCTGGCCTAGAGATGAACTACCGTGGCACAGATTGCTTCCCTCCAGCTCACTCGCCTCACCTCCAGACCAGGACAGCCATTTCCAAACCATCCAGATGGCCCAGGTCACGGCAAACCCTTGAACACATACCCAGGGTCTGTTTGGGAGAGGGCTGTGTGGTGCTGACAACAGGGATGGACAATGCAGACCAGTGCTCAGGTGAAGGGATGAGTTTGTCCAGCCTGATCAGTATATAGAGTAACTTTGGACTTGAACCACTTTCAGCTGAAAAAGGCTGGCATATTAACACACTGAATTAGGTAGCTTCATCAAATTGTCTCAGGATTTAACCCATTTTTACTATGACTGCACAGTATATGACATATTAGTGGTGAAGTAACTTTTCCATCACTACCTTGGAAGAAAGAGCAGGGCAGGACAAACCTTGCCGATTATCCCAAGTCTTGCTATGCTGTTGGAGCATTTCAGTCTAAGCAACTCATCCCGTCAGCCAGCGGAGAGCACAGGGGTAATAACATGCAGATCACGAAGGCGCTAAATGAATGAAGCCTAACGTGGAGTCACAGTTACAAGAGTGAAGGTCTGTTTTAATTACAGCGTTCAAATATGGTGGTAATGGACAACCTTGTAAATCTCTCTTAGAGTTAGGTTTTTCATTACGTTTTTAATGAAATACTGATTACCCTGTGCTAATTGACATGTGCCCTGAGCAGACATAAGCAAATGAAAACAATCTGGCAACTGGCTGCTACCATGCATTGGTACGTCCAGTACCTTCCTCGCTGCTCATTGAGTGCAGGCTGGTGGGATGCCAGGGATGAAGCAAAGTGGTGGCGGTATTACAGGGCCTGTTCCATGGATTTTACTATTTGAGGTGCCTGTCATCTTTTTCCTTTCTTTCTCTTCTATTTGCAAATTATCTTAGTTCATTTCTAGTACCTACTTCACTTACATTTTTTGTTTGCTGACTTGTCTGGGCAAGCAATGGTTTTGGGCAGCCAAGTAAAATATAGTTGTCCTCAAGTCAACTGTTGGTGAATAGATTTTGTATCTGTCTTGGAGGGTTTTTATGAGAGGTTTTCAAGCTCAATTCCTGTTTATGTCTATAGGAGTTCTCTGCTTGCTTCCAGGAACTGGATTTTGTCCAAAATCACCATTTTTGTTTAAGATAATCAGTGTATTTTATTTATGGTATGTCTATAGTTGAAATGCAAGTACTAAATGAAATAGTTGTAATTCTGAGAGTAGGCGCCTGACAGCTTTCATGAGATTGACCTTTCAATTGGACCCTTAGTCCGTAGGATTGGTTGTGAATTAAGTGGTTGCTTTGGTTTTAAATGAAGATTTTCATCCTAGGCATATAAGCCCCAATTTAATCTTGAGTCATCTCTTAACCTGACTTTTAGAAAGTCGGGTTAAAAGCCCACTGCTTGCTAAAAATTAAGCTACTTTAATTTATATGAAGTTGATACTTGATGGTTTGTTACCCACTTTAAAATATATAGGCCATTATCTCTTGCAGTGTAAACACTGTGGAAAATGTCACATTTAATAAAAACTGTGACCTCATGCTCAGCCTTATTTTAAATGAGTTTCATTATTTTACTCAATATATTATTTATTCATGTATTCAAATATATTTATTCAGTGAAGGCAGAGATATTTTGATTAATTCAAAGACTAAATGCTCTGTACTTCTCATGCAAATTGCCAGGAAAAAAAAAAAAAAGGTAAAACTCTCTTTGTATTCCAAGGGCTAAATGCATCATCAGAATGTAATGAATGCCGCTGCTTGTGCGCAGTCAAGTGAGGATTCATGTTATCATGAATCTCTTTCCGTGGCTTTTATTATTATAGCAAAAATAAAATTCAGCCCATGGGTTATATATCTGTTCGATGCTTATTTACAGGCCCCATTTAAATAGAAAGTAGAGTAAGTGGTCAGATGAGCCATGCCAGTTACTCAATTGAGTCTTCACAGCATGACTCCAGTATGTCGTCACTATTATTTCTACAATTCTATCAGCTTTGCCTTTCTCGATTGAAATTTAATAAAATAAACAAAAACAAAAACCTGCAAAGTGAGGCAGGTGGGATTTTCAAAAAGCACTTGCCATCGTATTAATTAATTTCCCACCGAAATGGAAAGTTAATCTCGTTGACGTGACTTTGGTGGGAGCAGATCTCAGGCCGATACTCAGCAGTGTTAAGCACACGGAGCAGCAATGTGTTGTAAAGTTTGCCCAGCATGACAATATACCCAGGCTCTGGGAATTTGAGCAGGGAAAGACATCTAAAGGGGCTTTAGACCAGGCCTGGTATTTTCAACTAAAATCACTTATAGAATTTCCATAGACTTGATTTATCTTAAGAAAAAAAAGCCTGGTGAATTTGTTTTTTGGTTTGGGTGTTGTGGTTTTTTTTTTTTTCCTTTTCTTTTGGTTTTAATGCAAAATACTAGTACTTTCTGTCCTCTCAGTGCTGTGGCTGAGAGTCAGCTTGACCCAGGGCATTCTCTGGCCCCTTTGCATGGGTTCCAGAAAGAAACCCGATTTCCTGTGACCAGACCCCCTCCAGGTCTGGTGACAGAGGGTGACACTAAGGGTGCAGCAGCCACAGGCTCTTCTCCAGCTCACACGCAGTTGAGCCAGGGTTAAGGTCTGGATGCCCAGTGACCAGGAAAGCTTATTTTGCACCACCCTAATCCCACTGCATCCCCAGTCCATCCTGAATCTCCCGCCCATCCTGTGGTTCCAGATATCACATTGCCGTGAAGTTGCGTTACGTGATTCCCCCCATCTGGTGGATCTGACCTGCATGTCATGCCTGTGAGATGTACCCCAAATACCTCCACACAGCCTGCTGTCACAGAGGTTGCCAGTCACATCTCTGGTGCCGGGCTCAGATGCGTAGCAGGCTGCTTGCCCAAAGGGCTGGCAGTTTTGATTGGACCCTCTTTGCAGACACGGCTGGAAAACCAGTGACTCTTCACGATGCAGAGCTGTGCAGAAACACTGGCAGTGGCACGGACCAGGCATTTTTTCCTGAGTGCCTTCCAGAAAACAGCCTTTCCAGCCGCAGGGCCAAAATTTCTCTCTTGGATCTCTGTCCTCATCTTTCTTTCTCATGTTGTATCCCATCCCCAGGGGGAATTTCCATTGACATTACCCGATCCTCTGTGTGTTATGAGTCTGAAAGCAGAAATTTTGTGCTCAGGTTTGCCAGATTGTGCACACACAAAAAACTGACAGCCTGCTGCAACATTGTACACATCTCCAGCAGAAACAGTGAGGTTCTTGTTCTGGGTCTCCACAGATCAGCCCTTAAACACCAGTCTGAAGATTCTCGCATCTTTATATGCAGCACCAGGCCAGTATTCTGTTTTGTAGGAATTTTGTAACAGCATGGAAATTAATGTCATTATATAAGATTGAAATTTCCAGAAAAAATGCCTGTTCCCCTTACCTATAGAAAGGCCTCCCTGGTCACAGTGCTGTACAGACAGGCAGTAGTTCATCTGCACCATCAGCAGAGCTGCTGATATTTTTAATCAAGGTCCAAATTAGAACACTGCAGCACGAGCATTTCTCTTTCACTTAAAATACATGTATTTCTGGATTGTATCAACAAAATTCTGCATTACACTGAATAGATTTTAACATATGAAGCGCAACAAGGCAGTAGCTGTTTCTCTGTCTAATAATAGATTCCATAAGCTTTAACAGTAAGTTCAAAGTATCCATCTGTCTACCAAGGCATGTCCTTCACATGGGATTTGCCCAAAAAGAGAACTTTCTGTTGCAAAAATGTGGTTACAGAAATTGGATTGCTACTGAGAGCATAAAATAACAGCCTTGACGTGAACTTCCCCTTGAATCCTGGTGACTGAAGTGGCAGAAAACATGACCCATAAGGCTGGAAAATATGTCTTCAGGTCAGAACTTACCAACCTCAATGTCTCTATTATGTTCTTCAAAGCGAGAGGGCTTAAAACAAACACCAGCACGGCAGGAGGCACCTGCAGAGCACTGTCGGTCTGTTGATGTAGCCACAAATTCTTCTCATGTATTTACAGTCCTCAGTCACATCACGATGTAAACTTTCAGGCCTGGACTCATGTTTAGGATATCAAGATCATTGCGTTTCTCATTTTGTAATTCCTCCCATGTGAAAACTTCAGGGTGAAACTTAATAATAAAGCCTGTAGGCAGCTCTCCTAATAATACACATCTCCTTCGTGTTAGCGGGTCGTCTGCTCAGCCCTCGGCAGGGTGCGTTGCATCCTGCAAGACTTCTCATAACTTTCTCAGATGGGTATTTTTGTGATAGCTACTGGACAATTCCCATCATTTGAGATTGATGAAACACAGCGGCCTCATAGATGTGTAGAGATTGGAAACGTTTGTAGAATTTTTTTGTTTCTTTTTTTGTTGTTGTTTGTTTGATTGCGGGTTTTTTTTACAGAAGGCTGCGGTGCATTCCCTCATTGTAAAAAGTGTCACTTTTCTCTGAAACTGCTGTTGATGCACTAGCGTCTAAAAGGCATTTAAAAGAAAACCTTTCATATTTGGCTTTGCAACTGAAAGAATATTGCCATGAAGAGGCAAAGCATTTTAACGTTATTTTGCCTGTATTCTTCCCCTTGCTCATTTTCTTTGCCTTTTAACTTGGGTCTACTCTGTTTCTCCATGACTCTTATTCACCATTGGAATTCTGGTCTCAACAATCAGCCCTTCACAGCTCTGGACATTGCACAAACACAGCAGAGGAAATTCTGAATTCCTTGAAGTCACTGGCAAGCTTGACATTAATTTTCATAAGGCACATGATCCGAACCACAGTCTTCTTGCAGTGAAATGTGGACAAGGTAAAAAATTGTGCTGCGCTTAATTCCAGCCTTGTCAATGGCAAACACATTTTTCATCGAGCGCTGAACTCAGTAAGAAAATTGGAAGTGTGGTGCAGAAGGGGAAACTTTGGACTAGAAACCGGGAAACCTTTATTTTGATTGTCTTGTTACTTTGGTAGATTTACTGCTTGCAAAAGCTGGTGTTAATGACAGGAGAGCCGGACACCGTTGAGTGTTAAGCTTGGCTCTGCCATAGACTCACCATGTCAGCACGACCAAGGTTCGCATTTACTGAATAACGTTGACATGCTTCACCCTGGGACTGAGATTGTGTGGACCACGTCTGCTCCTACACAGACATAAGCTGTCTGCTTGTTCACAAATATCCCAAATGAAACGCTGCTGCTTTATGTTTGGATGACAGATGAGTCTGGCCTACTCATGTTTTTGTTGGCGCTATTCACCTATTCAGTGTGCAGCAGTGAGAGCACTGCTGGCTGCTTTTTTTTAATTTCTAAGTAAAATAGGTGTTTATCTGCAGGTCATTCTGGGTTAGATATAAAAGATAGATTAGTGTGACTAACTGTAGTGTAAAATACCGTTGTCTACATTTTGACTTTTAAGAATGGAGCCTGGGAATAGCCTGTGGTTTCTTGACTTTGTTAAGCCTCAGAGGGAGCAAGCTTGCATCATGCCTGATGACCACAGCCAGAACTACTTGAGTGGTTTCTTTGATATAATTAGAGCTTGCTTTTAGCTTTATTCACTTGCTATTTAAAGGTCCAGTAGAGGAACCGATTTATAAGCCCTCTCAAACTTCACGTAAGGTTCAGGAAGGCCATGAACATGTGGAAGGCAGGGCCATTAAAAAAAAATAAAATAAGGCTATCAGCATGTGCATTTTAAAAACACATCTATAAATTTTCTATCCAAATGTTGCTATTCTTTGCAGTAGCTGTATAGCTGTGAGCTGCCTATTGTATGACTCTAGTGTCCTTGAACATAAAATTTTGTTGCATACATAATTTCAGAAAGTGTTTTCCTGTGGTGCTAGTGAACGTTTTTAATTATCTCATCTCTACCCACCCTGTCTGATCTCAGACGCAGAGCTTTTCAAATCTTCATGAAGTGATGTTATGTCCCTAGCTGCATTCCCACGATTTCACATATCCACGCATTTCATTTATTTTGTCAATTTGGCACCAAACCCATCAGATTGGCCAGTTCTGGGAAACCAGATGGTTAGAAATGCTCAAGGGTCCATGATTCACAAAACACCAGGCCTGGTTTTCCACAGACAAGTTCATGAGTTTGGCTCTTCCAGCACCACCAAGCTCAGAGGACAGGTAGTTGCCACTGTCTCCACCAGCTTTGGGGCTCATTGCAGGATAGGCCAACCACAGCTTTGACTCTGCCTGATGGCTCTTCGGGTGTTTGGGGTAGCGTTGGATGGGTGAAGGGAACCATCGGTGCTCCTTTCCAATGGCACAACATGGAGAATCGGGCTCCTCTGTGGGCTCTTCCTCTGCTGCAGCTCCTTGTGGGGGGTGTGGGACAGCCCAGAGCCCTCCTCCAGCCATACATCCCTCTTCCACTGGTGGTGGTGCTGGATCAGGGCATTCACCAGCCAGCACCACAAAAAATGGTCAGGAGTTGAACACAGTTCGTGTATTTTCTATAAAAAACTAATTATAGACTTCATTGCCAAGTGCCAAATCCATTTTTACCTCTTCTGGGAGCCATTCAATAAACTTTATGTTCTGAGGTAGTACAAAACCACCGTAGTTTAATGCAGTATTTTATGTGTCTTCACTACATTCTAACACCTGATTTTTGCTAATAGTCCAGTGTGGATTTTCTTTTTCTGTCTAAATTATATTAATAGGACTGAAATGCCCTATGACCTGGCATTTCTCTCTAGAGGTTCACTCCTCCTTCCCCAGGAAGAAGCCAGTATTTCCAGGAGCGGTTGCCTGTACAGAGTTGTCATCTTGAGAGCCATGGGCTCAGGGTGTGATCAGGCCAGGTGACATCCCTGCTGTACCATCATGCCCACGCAAACCAAAGGGGCGAAGTGTCCTGTGGGACACTGTGGCTCCTCCTCTGACCCCACCATGTGGTAAGATGAGCCCTGTGACACCCCCAACACAGTCTTGACCCAACTTTGCATTGGCTCTTCATTGTTGTTGGGCACCAAGGGCTGCTCCCATGTAGAGGGTCTGAGCAGACCTTTTGCTGGAGCAAACACTCTCAAACATGATTGCCTGCCGCATGGCATCTGTAACTCTGAGCCTGGGGACCTGCCTTCAGTTACAACATCTAAATGCCTCTGTCTGGGAACTGCTATTAAAGAAAAGAAATAGCACAGAAGGTAAGATTTTCAGATGATTAGCATCTATGCTTATACTGCTTTCACAGAACCATAGGACTCTGTTAGTGCAAGTCCTTGGGCATAAACCAGAGCAAACCATGCCTAGAAATGAAAAGCAACCCTACCTAAATGAAAACCCCATCCAAGAAACAAACCCACAGCGAAACAAACTCAGAATTGAGGTTGTCACAGTGGTTTTCATTCAGCCTGTTTTAACTGACCCATTTCCACATTTACAATCCTCTGGATATGGATATATTTAGTCAAAAAAGTGAAGGAAAAAAAAAAAAGAAAAACAAGGAAACATGAACTTTAGTAGACTATCAGAAGAAATGCTTCTCAACAGAGAGATGCACTAGGTTTATAAAACATTTTCCTTCCCAACAAGCAAATGGGTTTTGAAAAACCATAGTTGGTTGAATATGGCACACTATGATACTCCCCGGCAGGAGGAAAGTCTCTAAATGAAAACATCTTTTCTAGCTCACAGCTGTGGAGGGGAAGATTTTGAAAGGCTTTAAGAGCCATTGGTGTAGTAACTCTCATAAGCAGTTTCAAAAACAATCATCCCTGCAACACTGCAGGTAACATCCTCTAACACCAGGATTTAGGATTCACCATCGTCCTCTACTGATCAAAGAAGCTGTTCAACTTCTTCTGGCAGTAACAGTTCGGCCCTATAGCATTTATCTGTGCCACTGGCTGAGCAATAGGATTTCTTCAGGGAAGTGATAGTGGGAGTTTCCAGCTCTTAAGAACATCAGAAATTCGCAAAGAGTCAAATCAAAAGCTTTTGGAAATCAAGAGAAAACTTTCCATTTTCTGCACTGGCTTTTCTGTGTGTTCTTTTCCTTTTGACATTGCCTGATACAAAGGGGAATTAGTTTCTTGATAGTACAGCAGCATATTGCAGGCTCTGCATCTTGGGGTTTTTTTTTTAATTCAGAACAACTCTGCTTTTATTACATTTGTGTTATCTCTTATTTTACTACAATCTTCTTTGCATTTCATAAATATTAATTCCCCAGACAGTCTCTTTTGTTTAGTAGTTTTCATCTATCAGGCTTTTCTGTTTCCCTTTCCTCTCTTGTCCCAGAGAGATGTCATCCTCTGCCATCAAAAGCAAGAGCGTCTCAAAGGAAGCTTTTCAGCCCAGAGATGTAGGAGCAATATTTTCACTACGTATCATTTTTGTTTTCTTCTCTATGTTCCTTCCCTTTCACTTTCTAATGCCAGAGCCAGGCTTTGATTTCACCTGATTCTTTTGAGGGGCCTAATGCTTTAAAAACATCTTCACCAACTTTTCCCCTTCTGTCTTCCAATGGACACTTTAGAGCATTCATTTATCTTTGTATTGACATCTTGGTACCAGACTGTGCTGCCAAATGCCATTCAAACCCAGAGAGCTGTTCCCAGGCAGCCTGTGATTTTGTAACAGTTTAGAGGTTTTCTTCATGGTATCCCTCAAACAACTTACCCTCTAACGACTCATCTTCCTTCATGCTTTCCTTCACCTTCTCTACTTTGTTTCTAGTTGTTTTTAATGCAGACAAGTAAGATGTGTTAGGCTGAAGGAGGTAGGCAGAGCTGTAGTACTTAATTTTAGCTATACCCACTAACCAGCTTCTTAATTCTGCTTCTCCAGATTGGACTGGTTTGTCTTAATATTGTCTATTTCACATAAACTGTATCCTTCTCATGTCCCTGTTTCTTGCAGTGAACCCAGTACTTTTCCAGAGAAAGTCAAATGCTGCCTTTTACTTTTTGCCATGGCCTTTACAGATACATGAACTTTATATTTTTTTCAGTAACGTACAGGTTGATTTTCAGGGGTGTTGTAAACTCATATTATTAAATTAAAAGAGAACAACACATGTGACCTTTCTTTGTATTTTCAGTGATTTTTTTTTAATCCCAGAAAAACAGCTTGGAGTGCTCTGACTGTACTGAACTTGGATGATTTTCCATTAGATCTCAGTGGCATGTAAGACAGTCATTTTGATAAACAGAAACCTGTATGTGTTGCTGCAGTACATGCTATACATTTTCACAACAGGCAGTGCCAAATATCTGTTAGTAATTTCTCAGAGACACCGACTTGATATGGAAGTTACACCCAATGGTGAATCTCACAAGTGTTGGTCAGGAAAGAAATCACAAAGAGGGAAAGATGTAAGTCTAAACCAAAGCTATGAATAGCTGCCATCTCCTACTACCAGCATTCTTCACTGCCACAATTTCCCAACCTGAATTATGAGATTCCAGTTCAATCCATTTATTTAACCTTTAGGTAACTGGGAGGACTAGAAACTTCAGGGAGGACAAATATTTAAAGAGATACTCTGTTCTGAAATTCTCCCAGAGAAGTAGCAGGCACCAAGGCTTCATCCCCCATCTCAAAATATGAGCAGAATCACAGAAAGTTGAAAGTGCTAGTAGCATCGGGTTGTTTTGCCTTGAACTGGGCAGAGTTGCAGTTGGGCAAGGAGGAGGTGTTGTGGGAGGACAAGGTTCAGCTTGTGAAGGTGGTAGAAAAATGCATCAGTGCTAGACCGGTTCTTTGTGGCTTGCTTCTCACATCTGGAAAGCTGGGATGATGCATTATGCTTTGAAGTTTACAGATGGAAAAAGACCAGATAAGTACTGGGTATTATTTTTATCTCAGCCCTCAGCCTGCAATAACGGTTCCAGATGCAGCATCAGGAGGAATTACCCATCCTGCCAGCACCTGCAGGTCCCTCTGCATCTTATCGGAGGTTTATTTGGGAACCAGCATTTATTCCCATTCAGTGTGCACAGCTGTTGCCTTCAGTCCCTAATGAGGCAGGTCATAGCTAAAATATGCCCATATTTTAGTGGACTCGGGACTGTTCCATTGCCTCGCCATGGGGAGCAGAGAGATCTCAAAGTACTCCCAACAAGCCGTAATGTTAGGCTACAGTTGTGCTCCTAAGATTTGCTGATCTCAGTTGATGTGCAAAAAATTAAGTGGTGAGGGGAGGGCGAGAGGGGCCCGATCCTGTCTGCAGTGTTAGGGGTGGGTGAAGAGGGAACAAAAAGTATGATGAGGCTGATGCGTAGGCTCTGCATAGCCTAGCTGGCTGTTCAGCAGTTCAGTTTTTCTCAGCTAATCTTGGCAAGTGTTTTCTCCTCCTTGAAGTGGTATGAGCGAACCTGCAGGTTATCTCTGCTCAGGTGGTCCTTCTCTCTCCGGAGCTGCAGACAACAGAACATGAATCATTAAAAGCGAAACAGGAGCAGATGTTCTGCGTCAGGTTTAAACTAGTAGTGTATAGTAGCTGCTTTATCTCAATCTCCTAAGTATTCTCTGTGTGTTGGAGCAGCCTCTTACTCATCCTGTTTAACATTCATGTCTTCCTTTGAAGAAGTTTGCATCTCCCCCCTCTGCTCCCAGTCCTCCCTGGGTTTGAAAGTTAAACTTGAGCTCTAGCAGTATCGAATGCAGCTTGCAAAAGGGATGCTGGAGGGGTTAAATGAAGAGCAGCCGAGGAGAGTGAGGAAGGAGCAGTGAGAGGCACAAGTGAAAAAGAAGCTCAGGCAGAACGAAGAGCTAAGGCTAACCTTAAAATAACTAGGATTACTTTGGACCCTGTATCGCATTAGCCAGGGGCTGAGAGAACACAGTGGTGTTAATGAGTTTGGGGGCCTTGACCACTTCTGAAGAGCGCTGAAGGGGGAGAAACTGAAGCTGGGGGCTTGCGCTTGCACATGCATAAAGAGAGGTGATGGCAAGCTGGAAGAAGAGAGCACCCAGGAGGACAGAAGAAGTTGAATGAAATTACATTTTGTTCCTGGAAGCGGTGAATCCCACATACTGCTTTCCCCTGTGAACAAAGCTTATTTTTAAACAAACAAAGGCAGAGATAAAGTTAGGTCACGGAGCAGGAAGAGAAGGGCTCTAAAAACAGTAGGAAGAGTTGGGAAGAGGCTTTGTGAGACTTCCCTGCTTGTGCTAGCTGGGGTACACAGCAGTTGGAAAATATGCATGGGGATGGATTACAGGAGTGCAATATAGGGTTGCAGACACCTGATTAAAAGCGTTTAAGTGTGGTCCTTGAAAGTGGGAGCTTCACATGGTGACCTGTTCCAGCTAGGGAGCTGGGAGGGATCCAGAGGGATTTAGAAACAACAGGATAAGCAGACTTCCACAAAATCAGTTTTGTATTTGAAATGCAAAACTAAAAGGGTTGAGAGCAGTTGGATGCCGTTGTTAATCTCTAGGTCAGCTGTGCTGGTGCATCTCTTAAAAGGCAGGATATGTTCAAAGAGCAAAATCCGCTGTTAATTATGAGCGTGTTTTGTGAGAGGCATTTGTGCCATGGAAGCCTTCCCATGAGGTGAAGGGCATGGCAGTGCTTGGCAGCTCTCCCTGCCTTGTAAAGACGGGTCCTGCAGTAGACAACGCTGTGAGATGGAGGAGGAGCCAGTAGATCATTCATCGACCCAGTGGGTGAAAGTTGCTGCATAGAGAATCTAAAATAATAGCTCTCTTAGCTGGAAATTTTAGTTTAGGTTTACTAAACCTAAATTCTCCTTCAGGAATTTCAGCTATTCCAGGGCTCTGTGAGCTTGTCACTTTTCTCCAGTCCTAAATCCATGTCACCTGTCAGCTCTAGAGAAGAACAGACTCCATTCAATAAGCCAGAACAACATCAGCTCCCAGTGTTTCCTGGGAATCATCGGGTGCTTCTGCTGTCGTGATGGAAATCATCAGAGAGGTGACAGCAGGTCCCAGGCACCCTTCTCAGACCACCCTACCAAGCAAGACCAGCAGCAGCACATGCTTTCCCTCCACTCTGCTACTGCGTTTTTTCACTCCCACCTGCTTGTGTGCTGCCTGGAAACACTCGTGTGCCCTTGTCTTGACTGACATAAGCCAGTGTGCCCACCAGGTGCTTCCCACCAGGATGTGGGCAGGGCTGTATGTATACACACATGTGCTTATGCGTATAGGGAGATGTATGCATCCCGGCCCAGCTTCCTAGCGGTTTTTGTTAATCAAAGAGAAAAAAAGTAGCTTATAAAAACAAAAAGCCCTGAGAATGGTAACAAGCTCATATGGGTGGGCACACAGAAGCCAGTGGTACCTGTAGGCCAGGTAGTCAGTTCCCCTGTAAGTCTCTTTCCAAGGCTGCAGTTCCAAAAAGCGGCATGGTTGGATGTAAACCACCCAGCACTACATTTTACCTGTGCCAAAGGGAAGCTGCCCCTGCAAGCTGCTTAAGGCAAAGCGCACCCCTCTGCCCTGTGAAGACCCCGTGGGAGGGGGAACAGCGCTGGCCCTGTGTGTGGGATGGAGTCATCGTGGTCCCCGCTGCACAGGAGACGGCACGTTTCCATTGAGGGCATGCTCTTAGCTCCTGTCACCTGCTGAATGCCTCCACTCTCTCCTGGCTTTCACACTGTGTCCCTTTGGGCCACAGGGCTGCAGGTTGGCACCTCTCCGCCTCTCACCTTGTCCTGCCGCTCTTCCAGAGGACATATCTCCCAATCTTTCAGTGTGTTCCAGGCTCACAAATGCCATTAGCACCTGCCTAGCACTGCAGTCAGCTCAGGATCCGCTTTGGGGAATTTTGCATGCAGAGCAAGGGCTAGCTGAAAACTCTGTCCTGGAGCTCCTTTTTCTGCTGATCTTTGCTGGCACGCTCAAGCTGCAGGTGGGACAAGGCGGATGACAAGGGTACAAGAGCAGCGAAGAAGCAGCCAGCCTTTCCACCAGATAGAGAGGGAACTCATGAGAGGCTGGCGCTCGTTCAGCATCCGTGAAAGGAGCAGAGTGTCAGGATACAGAGCTTGGCTGGAGTCGGAGAAGGATCCCGAAAGCAAGAGCTCAGAGTGGCCCTTTTCCGCTTGTTTTCTTTGGGAAGTTTAAAAAAAAAAAAAAAAAAAAAAAAAAAAAAAGAAAAGGCAGGGGAGGGGGAAGATGATGTGCAATTTCTTTCAAGTAAATGTTGAGGGAACAGTTTCAAAAAACTAGCTGCGATTTAAAGAAATACTAAGAATTTATTCTTAAATGTAAGTTAACATTTAGTATGCCATCACTAAATGGATCTGTTATTAGATGAGACAGAGAACCCTTAGAAATCACAGTAAACACAGCTGTAGAGATGAGTAAAATTAACAAGGCATCATGCTAATAATCGTACCTTCCAGTTGTCTTAAGTCGCTGATGAAAGTTACTTTTAATGTTGCTCTTACGCTCCAGCATAAGGAGGTTTAATGTGGCAAGTCAGATGCTTAATAATCCAACCAAGGCATTTTTAGGTTTGTCAGGATTTAAAGGTTACCTCTGGGTGTTTTCTGTTCTTTTATTGCTCTGCTGGGGTCTCCCCCGCTGCGATTCAGAGGGACCAAGGGAGACAGGACGTTTCCAGCAAGGGCCTGGTGGTCGGTTCTGCAGAGCACTGGATATTGTCGTCTGTGTAGAGCTGGAACAGTGGTTGGGACATGCCAGCATTTGGGAAGAGGTGTAGGTGGCCAGCAGAGAGGGCAACCTTATGCTTCCCGGAGAAGCCTGTGGTGGAGTCATTTGTGGCCAGCTACTGGCAGTGAGTTTCTTTCAGTCCACAAAGACTGAAACATCTGGAGTTTTTAACAAAATCAGAAAATACTGCAAAAGCAAACAAATCCCTCTCCTGTGTCACGGTACATCTTCAGTCTTTAGCTTTGGTCCCTCTTTGGGTCTAATCCTGACAGCGTTAGGGTTGGGCTATGTGACTGCTGCTGGCTTATTTGGGACTCAGCATCCCTCAGGGCTGGAGCCGCTGGTATTTATTTCAAAGTAGAAGAAATTAGACCCAGGAAGCTACTGGTGGAACAGGCTTTCTGTGTTAACCTAGAATCTTATTTCTGTATTCCTTCATTCCACACAGGAAGGTTTCCTGGGAAGCCTGTTGTAATTAAGGTTATAAGTGGATGCTAGCATTTTAATAGACAGGGCCTTTTGTCTTTTCAAGCAGGGGGTCATCCAGTTCTTTTTGTACAGCAGCAGAAAGGTGAAAAGTTGCCGGTTAACTGTAATTAAGGCTGTGGAGAATGAGCAACCCTGGTTAGTCACCTTCTGTGAACATTAATGACTAGCATAGACAAATGTGCCAGAAGTTACCTTGGAACAGCAAGGTTTAGTCTGAGCAAAATATAACTTCACCAGGGGGGAGTAAAAGAAATTCAGTGTTAATTTGTAATAGCTTAGTCAAGAAGAAAATCCATTATCTAAAAGATTGGGTATTTTGCCAGTCTGTGTCCAGATAGATTCTTTCAAAACATTACATGGTAAAAAGAAAAAGTCAGACTGAGATAGGAGATGAAATGTGGTTTTGCTTCTGCTACTGACCTGCTGGGGGGGTGAGATCAGCTCTCTCTTCTCCCTCCCCTCTGGGTCTCTGCGCCGTCCGGTTAGACAAGTGAGCCCCATGGGGGAGAGCTTGCAGCAGGATCATACAACTGTCAGACGTGATTTCTGCTGCTCGCAGCTCCTCACCTTAACTAAAACAGCACGGCATTTCTTGGGCGGGAGGCGGGGGGTGAGCCTGTATCCCTGGCTTGCAGGAGCAGCCTTCACCTGAATCACTCAGAGATGTTGGAAGGGGACACCCCACAGCATCCCACGCAAAGCGCCTGCCCTGATTGTGGGAGACTGGGACTCAGCACAGCTAAACATGTAATTACGGGGTTTCCCTCTCCTCCAGCGGTTTGCTGAAGCCTATGAATTATATCTAAAGAAACCAGCTATGCAGCAGCTATCTTCTGTTTTTCCTATTTGGGTTTCAAAAGCTTTGGAGCAATATTGGTGTGTTACATGCTGAGTTAAAAATTGGAAATGTATTGCCCTGATTTAGCATGGGACTGAGTAAATTGTATTCAGTTAAAATAGCAGAGATCCTGCTGCGAAGAAAATAAGCATTTCTACTTGACTGTGTGACACCTAAGCTGCAACCCAGGGGTACAGGAGGACGATTTATGTTACCGAGAAACCTATTAACATCGGATGCCAGGTCAGAGCTGCCAGGGTGAGCAGGGCATGTGTGTTCCGGGCAGCTCCAGGCGTTCACGCCTCCTCCACCTTCTCTACCATGTCTTGTGCAGGTTCTCACACAATTTCTGTCATGACAGTGTCTGAGCACCTTTCTGGTCTTCACCCGCCCTGTAGTTGGATGTTGTTGTCTTTTCCCGAGGGAGGTTTATTTCAAAGCAGTAGCTGGCCTCTCTGCCACTGTGGGTCTGCTGCATTTGCTGAAAGCCTTGTTCCTGAAATGAGTAAAATACCGGGGTTTGCAACAGTGAGCTTAGCTTCCAGAAGTCACCAGCCCAGGTTTATGAAGCTTAAAGGACCCACAAGGAGACACCTGACTCTTTTGGGTAAGATCATTTGGGTTCCTCTGACACCTTCTCAGCAGGTTTTTGAGGTTCCCAGTCCTGGATATTCCTTGTTCTGCTTCAGCACATATGGATCTCATCCTTTCTGTTGGGATTTTTCCTACATCTGAACTGATTCTCTCCTTTTTAGCTTTATTGCTACTTGTCCTGACCACAGTGAGTCCAGACAGAAGATTATTCCTTTCCTCCGTTTGGAATTTCTTATGTGTTCTTGTATTTACGTATCTACTTCATCCTGTTTTCCCCCTCCACCCAGTTTATTTCACCCCTACTGCCACAACTTCTTGCAACAGAGGAATAAATATCATTTTTTTCCATTGTCTCCTAGATGCCAGCTGTGTTAAAATGCAATTTCTTACTCTGTTTTTTAAGGGCTACTCCCAGCTCCACCCCGGCTGACTCCATGCATCCCCAGCCCAGTGCTCCTCCTGGTGCACCATTTGCAGATGTCCATGGCATGCCTTCTCCTAATCAGTTCTCAAGCCTCTCCTCGCAAACCACATCTACAGCTCCCACAGTGGAGATGTAATAGGAGAGTACAGCAGCTATGGGTCACTCCCTTGGCTTCGAGCTTCTCCACACATGTGCTTGTCCCCAGGCTTGAGTTGTCCCAGTTTGTGATTCATCTGTGGCTTGATTGCAACTTGGGAGTTGTGAGATAGACAGTGGAAGTCCCTTTGACCCTATCTGCACTCCCTAGTGAGGTGGAGGCAGCTCTGCAAGCCTGGCCATCTCCCAGGGGACCAGCTGTAGGGAATCCACAGCTAGGGGCTTCCCCATGAGAGGCCAAATGCAATCGGCTCCCCCCTCAGCCAAGAAGATCGAGTTCAGCCTCGTACTCTCGGATGTGGCATGCTGTTGTGTCCCGCTGCCAGGTCTCCACTCCCCATCCCTCACCTGCCTGAGAAGCAGACCCACTCCTAGGCCACTGAAGGTTTGTCAAATCAGCCCTTAGCACAATGAATTCCATCAAAAGTGATGATAGCTAAGGGGCTCCTGAGGGCTACTTAAGGCAGCTTTGAGTGGCCAGTGGTTGTTGTCACGTCGAGGTGAAACATCCATGCCTGGGGATCAGGAAGGGTTAGAATGAAAGATCGTGGGTACGTCTGTGTGTTACCAGGTTACACGCATAGGTCCAGAGAGCCCCAGCTCAGCTCCAACGATCGCATGCGCATATGTTGGAGGGGAAAGGCCAGAAAGTTTTCACTTGAAAATTAAATTCATAGGATAGCCAGACCTTTCAGCTTTTTAATACAAAGAGTGATTTATGGCTGCACTTAAAGAATGAGCCAGGAGCGGACAAATTCATCACGCGCTGTCCTTTTCTGTCAAAGCGGCGGCACGTCGCTTCAGCAGCAGCGCGGGGAGGTCGGGCTGCTGGGATCAGAGCCTCTGCTTCCGGAAGGCACCACCACAGCTCTGTTACCCTCACCCCCGGCCAGCTGAGGTCCCAGCCCTGGGTTTCATCTGCTTCTTTTTGCTGTGAGAAAATAATATTAAAAAAAGGAGAACGTATTGGCCATCTGCCAAATTGCCCTTCTCCGCCTCCCTTCCAACAGCCGGCATCAGCCGCTGGGAAGAAGATGCAAAGTGCTCTTTGTACATGCAACACAAGGCTCCAAACCTGTCTTCTATAAATTAAATCCCAAGAAACCCACCCACATGAAGACTTTTTTGCTTTAATTATTCCCATCTCGAGGCTCCTCTGGCCTTCCTGATGATTTCTTAATTCTTGTGTGTATTGCACTTAAACTTGGTGGCTTTGATTTTGCCTGCCCTGTGTTTGTAAGATTCCCTCAAAGCTTCAGAACAGCAACACTCACAAGAGCATGTCCTTCACCCCATGTGGCCAGGCCATAGGTCTTTCTGCCTGGACTTCTTGGAGACTTCCAACTTTCAACTTCCAACTTGTTCAGAGAAGACATTTTATGGGATGAATACGTTCATCTTATTAGCCTCAAGCCCTGCATATTGTATGAGTCCTGGCATCAAATAGTTTCTGGCAGGGAGAATGGGAATGGACGGGCTTCCAAAGAGGTTTGGGATTATACAGGAGAAGGTGGCATTTAGAAAGGGGCTTACTCTTTTCTTCCTGAATCCCTGCCTTAGTGTGTGACAGAGTCTTGGGCTGATTGAAAAGCTGGTGTCACTTCATGTCAGTCTGTGGTTTTTCAAGCAGATTTTTGCATCATATAGGCTCACTGTGGTACTTTATTTTCTCTCCAAGGCAAAAACGGTCAATATTTAGTGACCTTGTGAAGTTTTCCCAGGAAAGCATTGGCACCTGCAGCTGCATGGGGGTCTGCTGCCGGCTTTTGACTGGTTTAGCGTCGTTTCTTTTCTAGCACCCAGATCGCGTACCTGGACAGAGAAGAGGAAATGCCAAAGTTGATGTGGGCTTGGGCTGAGTCGTTATTCAAATAATTGTACCCTCCAGAGCTGAAGTAATGCAGTTGCTGAATTGTTTCATCCTTCCCTTCTATGTGCGTGCACACAGATGTGCATGGACAAGGTTGGGGATGTGCCAGATGTACACAGACAAGATTGGGGATGTGCATAGGAGGAAGGAGGGAATGAGTGAGGCAGTTTAGGATTTTTGACAATATAGTGCTAGCAGCTACAGCGTATGACTGCTTTACTCTCAACAGCTTTGATCCTCCTTTTCATAGCCCCGATGCATTCTGTACAGTGAGAACTGATAACGGCACTGTTATCTTGGGTTGCAATACTGAGAATTAAAAAAAATGCGTATTTAGTCTTATCTTCTCTGTGGGGCAGTAAGTTCAATGCATGAAAAAGAGAAAAGAAAGCAGCTTTGTAATATTTCAAGAATTTTCTTCAGAGGATATAATTTGTCTCTAAAATTTTCTCGCTTAGTAAAAATCTCCTAAAAATCTCTGAAGTTAATATTGGTTTTATTATCTTCTATTATCCAGCCACTCTCTAGAGATGTTTTCATAGCAAATTTGTATTCCAGTTTGTCTGTCTGCAAGTTGTCGGGGAAGATCTTAAGCACTTCCATCTCCAGTTCACACGATGTGCTTTCTAATCTGCTTTATTGGACTCTGAACAAATATTAATTGAGGTTTTGGTGGGGTTCTTGTTTGAGTGCTGGAAATGTTTCAAAAAGTTAAGACTAATATGCTATAAAATGTGAAATAAATTGAAGTATGAAATATTGCAAAGCTATTACTTAAAAAAATTTATAGCAGTCCAGGTCTGTTTAATAAAATCCCTTTTATCCAAAATGTAGTTGTTCTTTTAGATTCAGTGTTTTGATTCACATAGCTATAAGTGTCTGACTGTCATCCGTAGAAATCTGCAAAGTGATAATTATTTGTGAGGATTTTAGAAATGCTTATGCTTGGGCTGTCAAGTATGAAAAATTGCTGGTTCCCCTATATTGTCTAATGCTGAGCATTTTCAAGAAAACAATCTAGAACTTGGCATATGGAATGTATATACACAAGTTATGGATAAAAATTGTAAAAGCCAAGTATTAAAATAGTCTAAAATACGTTTGTAGCTTCAAGACTGTCCATCAAGGTTGCAAGAATCTTATTCATGCTTTTTATGTGAAAAACAGGATTGGAAGTGTGCTTGCATGTAACCTTATGCTCATGAAAAACCCTTAAGCATTTGGGAAAATATAAATAATACCGAGAAACATTTTATATACTGAATAACAAACACCTCCTAGAAATCGGATGGTGTGGTTGATGGAGTGGGGGAAGGAGACCTGATAATACTGGAGAGATCTTAGTCCTCCTGATGTCACAGAGCAAGGACCATTACTGATCTCTCTTGATGTCACGTAACTAGGACTGTTAGTGCCACCTATAGTTAGTCTAGCTGACACTTTACACTTTAAGACCTTCAGTGGATTATGAGCTTGTGCACACACCTTCTGAACAAATACTATTAAGAAGAATTTGGTGCAGATAAGCTCTGGTTTTTGCTAAGCTTAAGAGTGCTACTGGAGACACCCAACTGGGTGTTCCCCAGAGATGGGGATGGTTTTTATTGATAGCTGATTTTTTATTGGTGGCTGATTTTTATTGATAGCTGCTTGGACCACAGATAAAGAGGAACACTGTGGCAACTTACGCAGTTCTAGCATAGGACAGAAGCCAAACCTCCAAACACAAGTGTAATTGAAGAATTAAAGACAGATATAAAGCCTTTGTAAATGCAGAACTGAAGAGAAAAGGCACCTTAGCAGGGCATGAGAATGCAAACCTCATTCACAATATTTATCCTCCTTATTCCACACTACACTAATTTGGATAATTTTCCCCTTTAGTCTGCCAGACCTAAATGTCATGTTAATACTCCCAGCATAGGTTGGTTGTGAGCCTGGTTACAGTAATGTGCAGAACTAGAAGCAGCTGCAGGCAGTGCAATAGAAGTAAATAAACCCTGCCTTATAAGTGTGGGGGATACTTCTTTGCACACCATATTTTTTTTATAACAACACAAAATTTAATTATTTTTTTCTTTTTGAGTGCCACAAGTATTTCCATGCTTCTATTTAAAAAGTGCTTTCAGTGCAGGTACCTGTGAATTGAATTAGTCTCTGCTCTTATTTTGCAGTACGCTACTATATTCAGAAAAAAATCAGTTAATTAAAAATGTCCTGGCTTTAAATCTTGACCTGTTGCTCAGCCATCAAGCTTGGAAAGGCTGTCAAAGATTATTTTATCCTGCTGTGCCTAAGTAACCAGAAGAAAATACCTCCCATCTCATTACTGTGATTTACCTTGAATAACCTTTACATGTTATGCATTAATGATTGTCAGTTAGTCAACATATATATTTCTGGTCAGTATATTCTCTAGTACACTGCTCCCCATACACCGTACAGAAGACATTCACATGAGCAGAATGTGCTGGAATTGGCTTTCCTCCCTTATTGTTACTTTGGGACTGATTGGAGATGAGAAGCTTCTGGGACCAAAGTGTGCCCAAACTACTTTTTTTTTCTTCTTATTTTAAGTGCCACTGAACTTGGGAGCCTCCCGCTGCTCGTGTCACCTCCCAGTTCAACTCAGTAGCTGCAAAAAAACCTTTGATCTTGACATGCTCTTCTTCTCTGTCCCCTGTTAAAACTTCTGCAGGAAAAAAAAACAAAACACACCATGATCAAGGGCATCTATGATGTTGTCAGTCCTTTCAGGGAAGAACACATGCTTTTATCAGATGTCTTTCCAAAACTTTTAATGCCCAGCTGAAGTCCAAGTCGAACTGTGAGAGGACAGACCTGAGTGCTGGCTTTATCACCATCCCTATGCTGCTGTCAGGGTAACCTGCACACACACTTAAAAGTGCCCTCTCCCAAAGTGGCAAATTTAGGCCATTGCTTGTTTTGGCTTCTTGAACTGAGCAATCATCAGGGACCTCTGGTAATAAGCATAGATAGAGCACCTGGTGTCCAGGCAGCAGCTATGCTCTCACAACTCCACTGTAGCCACATCTATAAGAGCTTTGGGGCGAGATAGTCCATGGCCTTAATTGTTTGACTTGCCCTTCACCATCCGTTGGTTTAAAGATGTCTGTCCCTTGGATCTTATCTCTCTGGCTGCTTAAATCTGTAGCGTGTATTTTCCTTGTTGGTTGTGAACATATTTTCATTGGCCAAGTGGACCTCTAGTTTAAATGAATGTATTTCCAGTCTCATGTAATCTTACTCTTTTTCCAGTTTCCCTCAGCAGCTTCAGGAGTGAAATTATTATGTGGCTTAAAAGCCTTGCCTGTAACTTAAAATGCGGAGTCACCATATTAGCATCAGATAACTCAGTGTTAACATATATTTTCAAAATATCAAATTGAAAAATGCTGTTACGATTATCTTGCATGGTGCTGTAGGCTCTAGGGACCACGGAGCATGTGCTCTGTGGTTTGCAACCCACAAGGAAGAGATTGATGGCTCTTCAGAAACACCGTTAAATGCTCTCTGGTGCCTTAACTGACTTTTCATCAGCTTTCATGTCACCCACTCCTTCAGTGAGAGGGTTGTTGCCACTGAGCCTCAAGGAGGTGCAGCAGGACTCTTTGCTGCTATGGGAAAAGCAGATAGGTCCGTTCTTCCAAGGTGCATCAGGTGTGTTAGTCAGCTGCAGAAGAAAATGGGCTTTGATACAGTTGGCATCATCCTAGGACAGTCAGCCTTTTTTTTTTTTCCCAATAAGCTGAAGTCAATAGGCAAAACAAAATATGGAAGTAGACCTTTCAAAACTGTTATTTCCTGCGTGGTTCTCCATCCATCAGCTGATGGCTGGTACTGTAATTTGTGAGAAGAGGCCAATAGCTTTTTAGTGTTACATTGATATTTAATATGTGTTCTCTGTGCCACTAGACAGGCCAGAGCACGTGCAGACCCTGGGGTGTTGGTGTATACTTAGTAAATGTACCTGACCAAACTTGTATGCCATTGCTTCATACTTCTTCCACGTTAAAAAGAAGGGAGACAAGTACCACTTCAAAACACACAAGTATCATCTTTTAAGTGAATTTAATGTAGCACAATCTCATTTGCAATTGCAAATACTATGACTGCATTTTCCCCCTTACTCCAAGTGCCAGAAAATCTCATTAATGGTAATGTATGGGGAAGAAGTGCTTAGCCTATTGATGTAGGAATGAAATCAGGAGAAAAGCACAGCTCTGCAAAGATTCATGTGCAGATTAGGGTCTGAAGCAACCACTAGATTATCAAATCTGACCTTCTATCTAATAAAAGCCATAGAATCTCATGCACTTAATTCTATATTAATCCCAGGAACAGCAACAGAAAAGCAAATACAGTACGTTAACATGTTGTAAAATATATTCAGGGGTTTTATTATTTTTTTTAACTCTAAAACCAAAGGCAAACAGCAGCACTGTGTTATATGATACTGATCAAAATCTGCAGGAGAGTTTTCAGCATTTTATCTGTCTGCAGAGAATTTGTACATGTGTTTGCATAGGGTTTTGTTCCGTTCTTTGAGACATATTCACTGATAACTAGCCAGGATAGGGCTGAGCATTAGGTACGGTTCTTTCTGAGGACAGCATAAACTGAAATAGGGATTCTATTTTTTTTTTTTTTAACAGAAAAATTAATTTTCTTCAAAAATCTGTGTGGTCCTTGACAACTTCTTTCTAACATCCTATTTTGGAAACTCCCTGCAAGTCAGATTTCCTGGGAAACATAAAACACATTTCACGTCTGGCTTCTCATCTCTTCAGCTATAAGACAAAACTGCCCTTGAAGTGCACCTGGGAGGTATTCAGGGGAACACCACACATGCACAAAAGACGAGCCAAGCTGTCTAAGGGAGCTGCACTGGGCTACTGCGTGTTTTAACCATTAGCCAACATTTGGCTGAACAGAGGAGCTAAGAGATGAGATGGGGAAAGTGTCAAGGAATTCAGAGGGAAAGCGGTGGGTGGCACTGTACAAAATACAGCGGTCTCAGGCTTGACACATAAGTGCTGTTCTGAAGAAAACTGCTGTTCTGCTCAAGTTTGAGGTGCCCCTTGGTGTTGCTCATCCCACAAGAACATTCCTCTGCAACCCACTGCAGCTCAGAGGAAGGGAGAGTCTCTGCTGCTCATGTGTGGCAAAAGCTTTTGCTGCCCCTTGGGTGGGTGAAACCCAGGCTCTTAGGGCTTATCTGTAACAGCACAGTTTCTATCTCCTTTCCCTCCAAAGCTCAGCAATCCTACAACTGGCTTGGTCTCATCTTGGGGTTTGGTTTGGATTTTGCCTATAAAGTGTGTTTGGATCCTATTCTTTCAGAGCTTTTTTAATATGAACCAGGACTAACTACTAGTATTGAAAGCAGAGATTTGACCCATGGCTGCGGTAACTGGAAGTTCAGTATGAAGTGCCAAACTGGTGCAAAACCATTTGTCAAGGGTCTTAAACTATCAAGGGGGAGGACCCCTATAACCAAGGGTATACTCCCCCCTAGCAAACGTATAGAATCTACACTGCCTCAGCTGCTTGATTGCAGAGCCCTGTGATTCATGCTAATCTGACTAGAAGGCATCAGATAGACACTTCTGAAAGGCTCAACATTTAAGAAGGAAGGAATCTCAAATCTCCTTATCTATCCAATAGGGAGGTCAGTAACTGCCTTAATACTTGGCTTGGAGGCTAAACTAATTATTGTGCATAAAGCTCTTTGAAATCCACAGGTAAGCGGTGTTAAGTAAATGTAAATAACATTACCAAAACCCTCCCCCTCTTGCTTTTATTCAGTGTATGTAAAAAGGTGTTTGTAGCAGTGAGGGCAGGGCTGAACAGCAAAACCTGGTGCCATGCAGAGACACCTCAGGTGGCTCTGAGTAACCAAGCACAGGAGCCCTGTGTCAGCAGGGTCCTTTGCTTGGGCTAATACTCTCCATTTCCCAGAGGAGCTCGTTACTTGCCTTAACAGAAGCTCTTGCTGTTGTCACTGGACACAATCTGGGCAGGAGGTGGCTGGCAGCAAGACCACGGCCACCTCTAGGCAGCTGCCCTGTGGGCCTCCCCAAGACAGATTACAGCCTCTAGAAAGCAGCCAGTAGAAAGTTAGGGTGCTATTAACAAAACAATAAAGGGCTATGGGTGAATGTAGTGCTGTGTGCGTTAGAAGGCCATGCGCTCCTTCTTCCTCTGTCTTCAAAGAGACAAATTTACAACTAATACTCTCCCTGCTCCTCAAACGTTCCCCTTTAGAAATAGCAGGAATCTCCGTAGGCTTAATTTCTTCTGCTAAGGTCATAGCCAAGAAACAAGCCAAGATTATTAATTCTCTGGCATAAAAGACATTGGCAACAAGAGCACGTGTCATTTTAATTTTGACAAATTTTCCAAATCTGGTGTCTTCCCACCCCATCTCAGCAGCAAAAGGTTAGGCAGGTCCAGCACTGCTGTAGCCATGGGATGGATTGCAGGGCAGCGAGAAGATCCATTTTCCAGGACTAAGAAAAGTAGTAACCACTTCAAAAGATGAAGGTGCTGTAAATACACTAGCCGTAAGGCTGCGTGAGTGTTTGTGCTCTTTTGTGTTGGCTTCGAAGCAAAGCCCTGGACACTTTCTCTGTGAATAGCATTTAAGCAGCATGTATCAAGAAGTTTGGAGACAAAAAAGGTTTATCTTCTGGCATAAGAACAGTTTTACTCATCCACATAATGAACTGTTCTATACAGTCAGTAATCTACTTTTCTATGAATTTGTATTATATGCAAAAAGGCAGTAAAGTTTCCTGGCCACTTGTCTTACTGGTGCCTGTGCTTTTCTTTGCAGTTGTCCAACACAGCAATTCTTCATCAGATTAGACGAGACCAAGTGACAGACACGTGCCGAGCAACCAGTGTATCTAGCAAGAAGCGCCGTGTGCTGACACCCAATGATCTCAAACACCTGGTCGTGGATGAAGATCATGAAATGATCTATTGCTATGTTCCCAAAGTGGCCTGCACAAATTGGAAGAGAGTCATGATGGTTTTGACAGGAAGAGGCAAGTACAGCGATCCGATGGAAATCCCAGCCAATGAAGCCCACGTGTCTTCGAATCTGAAGACCCTCAACCAGTACAGCATCCCAGAGATCAACCACCGCTTGAAAAACTACATGAAGTTCCTCTTTGTTCGTGAGCCTTTTGAGAGACTGGTGTCAGCCTACAGGAACAAGTTCACCCAGAAGTACAACACTTCCTTCCACAAGCGATACGGCACCAAAATCGTGAGGCGCCAGAGAAAAAACGCAACCCAGGAAGCTCTGCGTAAAGGCGACGACGTGAAATTTGAAGAGTTTGTGGCGTATCTCATCGACCCCCACACCCAACGAGAAGAACCCTTCAACGAGCACTGGCAGACTGTGTACTCCCTCTGCCACCCTTGCCACATCCACTACGACCTCATAGGAAAATACGAAACGCTCGAAGAGGATTCAAATTACATTCTCCAGCTGGCAGGAGTAGGCAACTACCTGAAGTTCCCCACCTATGCAAAGTCTACGAGAACTACTGACGAAATGACCACAGAGTTCTTCCAGAACATCAGCTCCGAGCACCAAATGCAGCTGTATGAAGTCTACAAACTTGATTTTTTAATGTTCAATTACTCAGTGCCAAGCTACCTGAAATTGGAATGAGGGATGGGATGGGGGGAGAGAGGGGAGAGAAAGCCTGTTTTATTTAAGATTTTTATTTGTCATAATAAATATGGAGAATGGGTTATTTTGTAAATTAATATTTTCTTTTTTTGAATGATGCTGCGAGCAGCACAGTCAAAGTTATTTAAATCAACTGTAAGAAAGGACAGCTCTCTTTGCAGGGTAACAGGATTGTGACGATCTAGCTGTAATAATGAATAATACTGCTACACTGTTTAAAAAAATGTTAATTGTGTTCTGGTGAATTTCATTGATCTTGCATTCCTCCAATTCTAATTAATGTTATTTATACTTATTTAAAACATGGTCTCTTGGTAGGTGTCACTTCAGCAGCAGAGATAAAATTTGGACAAAAGGAGTCTGGTTTTGTGGTTTCCTCAGCTGAGTTGTCTCTGGGTAGTAATACTCTTCCATTAACGCAGGTAAATGGGTCTTGATACCACGTGCTTTGAGAAGAGCAGTTGAAATAATTTCTTCAGAAAGTGATATTGCACTTAAGCGTAGTAAAAAATTCTGTCTTTCCAGCCCTGAAAGGGAAAAGTGAAACACAATTTGATTGACTCATGACATTTAAAACCCATGACTGAAAGAAATATGAAAGTATTCCTTGGGAAGAGAAACCATGAACTTTTTATAAGTCTGGACTTCATGAGTTTATCCAGAATATGACCAGTCCTATTATCTCTTAATTTGAAGCCTGCCAGCCCAATGAATGCAGATTTCTGAGTAGTCCATAAAAAAAATCAGCATTTTGAAAGCGACTATAGATATTTTTGAATGCCCAAAGCAATTGGCATTGACTTAATTTATGTCCAGGATGGGGCTGGGGGGAGCGCCGTCCTCTGCAAGTCCTGCCCTAACTGATCTTAAGATGGACAACCAAAATTGGCTCAAAAGACACCAGTCACAATATGTTGCTATAAAGGATGTGGTCATGTTATTTGAAAAGCCAGAAAGTCATCTTCGTGTCAATCTCTAAGCATGACAGGCAATAAAAAGGTCTCATCTTCCTACCATGCTGGTTTCATGGCTTTTTCCCAGGGGGAAAGGGGAGTCCTTTTTCAGTTGACGCCTAAATACCATTGACAGGGATGTTTCTGATTTCCAGTGGATTAGTATTTCATCTAAGTCAGCTCTAGTGTGAAACCATGACCTTTTTAGTGAAGATGAATGTCTCAGTAGCGGTTGTTTTGTGTGTAACAGCTTGTTGGGAAGGCAGACTGTACCAGGCGTAGCACACTGAGCAATTGTTTTGGGCAAGCAAGTAGTAATCTATTCACGGCAAATAAATAATGAAAGATGGGATGTCAGTGGGGCTCTGTTAGCCAGCTAGTGAGCAGAAGTGCAGGCTTCTCCAAATGTTTCCTTTAATTTGATGCAGGTGAGGTGTATGGCCAAGTAGGCAGCAGGTGCCCACCTGGGGAATGGTCTGTAGCCACCCCAAACTGTCCTGTCCTGGTCCGGCAGCGCCGGCAGCCAGCAGATGGGAAGAAGGGTGCAGAGGCTTAAGTCGAGGCATTTGTGGGAATCTAAAATCTGTTTTAAAGCTGATTGATTGTTAAAACGGGGTTTTGACTTGCCTGCATGTCAACCTTATTACGATCAAGCCAAGCCCTTCCAAAACTTACTGAAGATTTGAATAAACTCAGCTAAAGGCAGAGTTGTTTTAACAGTATTGAGCCAGATCCTGAAAATGTACAGTACGGTACGACAGTACAGTAGCTGAATTACATTCACTGAATTGTATTAGTCTCCAGGATACATGTGAGGTTAAAGAAGAAAAATAGGTTCTGTCTGATTTTATAGAAAGAAGTCACCGGATAAATCTCAGTGAAGAACACATGACCATAACAAACAGCAGCTGAAGTAATTTCACAATTGGATTTGTTCTTTGCCTGGATTCAGGTCGCTACTTTTTTTTTTTTTTTTTTTATTAAACAAAGCAATATGCATTGCCACAGGGTAACAACCTCCTCAACAAATTTCTGCTTACNGCTTCTTTTTTTTTTTTTTTTTTTTTTTATCATAGCCTACAAATAAATCTCTCATCCATTCTGGAACAGCCACCATTTTCATAACCCAGGTCCTCTTTATAACCCGGAGCGCTGACCTAGTGGCTGGTGAAGAGCTGGCTGGCTGCACCTGACAACTCCTGAATCCCTGAGCAGTTGCTGATCGCTGGCAGGTGTTTTGCTTGAAAGCAGGTTTGGCTCGTTTAGAGTATGCAGCGCTGTTGCAAGTGCCTATCACAGTGTGCCCTGGCTTTCTTTTGTTGGTAGTTCAGTGGTTATATGTTTGTTTAAAAAAAAATCTAAAACCTGTCTAAGGGTAGATTCCCCCTTCTCCCTCTCCCACTCTTTCCCACAAGCTATTTATGTACTTGTTTGGTCTTGTATCCGATAGTGCTCATGTTTTGGTCCAATTTTCTCTTCAATTAGTTGTTCATCCACCCAACAGAATGCGATGTGATTTTTTTTTTTTTTTTTCACTTAAGAAAAATGTTGCTTCAGAAAGTAAATATTTTTAAAATGGGGCGTGCTTCCCCCTTTCTTTTTCTATGCCCTGTCATCACCGCACTTTTATCTGTTCTGAAGTAGTCCCCAGTTTCACTGCTTTGGAGACACAAACCCCCTGTTTGACAGCTGTGATAGAAAAGCTTTAGGTGAAGAACACGTTCAGGAGAGCTGAGGGGTGAGCACTGCTCAAGAGGTGGGGTTTTTAGCAGCAGCTTTGATTACCCGGATTCTGCCTCCCCACAGAGGGCTGCCCTACGGGCAGATGCTCAGCACTGAGACAACTGATATGTGGATTTAAGTGGGTACTTAAAAGTCACTTGCTTTTTAAAAACCTTGATCCCAAAACTACTACAAACTGTCCGTTTAGTGTGTTATACCTATTTTGGGGCGCTGCGAATGGGCTGCAGATCTGTGTTTAAAATGAACAGCTGACATGCTGGATGTGGTTGTGTCCAGTGTGGTGAGCACAAAGCACTCACCGGGTCAGAGGA
>VZRU01018732.1:25699-55832 GCA_013398155.1 Pedionomus torquatus | reverse complement strand
AAAACTATCTCTTTCCACTGCATCCCCCCTCAGGAGGATGTTCAGGGTTGTTCACGCTTATCTCAGTGAACTGATGGCCACCACCTGCGGTGTGGGGACAGCCAGGGAACCAGGTTGGTTTTACCCCTACATTTTTGCTGTGTTTCCCAGGTGGAAGACAAGAGGGGCTGGTCTGCTCCTGAGTTTTGCCTTCCTCCTGGGTTCATTTCTGCTGTGGCCACAGCTGGTCCCAGGAGGAGGACAGGCAAAACTGCAGCCACAGCAAAATACAAAATATAGATGTGCCCGTGGGGCCACAAAGGCCACCCGGTGAGCTGCTGTTTTAGAAGGGTGTGCATTAGTTACGGTTGAGCAGCGGTGAGGGCAGAGAGGACCCAGGGGGGAAGGTCCTGCCCCCTGTCTCTGTCCCCAGCCCCCTCCAAGCCCCTGGGCTTGAGGAGCAGTGATCCCCATCTCTGAGCAGCCAGTGCCCCCCATCATTTGGCAGGGCCAGCACTGAGCCCCGCAATGGCCCCAAGCACCTTAACGTGGAGCCCGGGCTGGATTTGGTCCATCTGAACATGGTGGTGACTTCTGGGCAGTGGGAAGCTCCCCCCCACCCACCCAACACAAACCTGATTTGGTCCATGCTTCAGCCTCTGCATTAACCATGACCATTATCACAGAAACTTGCGAACTGCCTGAACCATACGCTGCGTAAGACACAGGTGAAATAAATAATCCCCAAGCAGAAGTGCTTTTAGAAGTAAGTTGACCCCAGACGTTTTAGGGTTTCACTGTAGTCTGCTGCACTTTTCAGGTACAAAAAAAGGGACTGTCCTTACTATTACTCTTGTTACAGAGAGTGTTATTTTCTTACATGCATGCACAATACAATGTGTACGAATAATTTAACATCGATGTGGGGTTGGATTTTTTTTTTAACCTATTTGTATGCAGTAGAAGGCTTGTTGTAGAAAAGTATCTCCTCATACCTAGATATACCGTTAATAAAGAAAAAAGCTAAATTATACATTGCCAACACAAGTGTGAACTGCTCATGAATCTTTCCTTAAAAAAGCCATTCAAGCCTGATTATTTTTCTAAGTAACTTCAATTAAATTGAAGAAAGAAAGTTCCTCTCTGTGTGCTTTATTTCTGGCTCATGCTCTCAGGGTGGTTTTTTTAAGGGTGGGATTTTTTTTTTTTTCTGCATAGCTTTGCTTTCTCACAAGGGTTATTGTGGCAGGACAAGCAGAAGACCCAAAATAATCTACTGCTATGGAGTGGTAAAGCTCCATAAAGTCACCCCTCTTGCTCCCTTCCTTCCTGAGTTCACAGCCAGCAAGGGTGAGGGCTGTCCATTTAAGACCTGTCGCTTGCATGCCCAGAAACATGGTCTCACCTAAGCAAGGGTGTTTTAGAGTCAGTCAGATGGCATAAACTCCAGCTGTCTGAGCTTTAGGCCACTTGCTTGCTCACATTCATGTGAATTTGCTAAAAATTTGCTTTGTGTTAAATGTTTTCAGCAGTCCCCAAACCTGTAAGGTTTCATTCATGGTTTTCACTGAGGCCACATCTAACCCAAAGCAGAAAATTCCAGCTGGGCTTTCAAGATGAATTTGGCAAGATCAGCACCATAAATTGCACTTAGCAGAAACATACATTCAGAAAATAACTTCAGCATTGGGACCCTGTTGTTGGAGGGGATCCTGGAGGTCAGCTGGGCCACACTAACTGCTGAGTGCCACCAAGACTATGTTGGCCTTTGGTTTTGGCTAGCCAGGACTTCATTGCCTCCAGTGATGGAGGGTCAGAGCCTCTCTGGGTGACCTGTTTCAGTACCATACTACCCTCCCAGCAGAGGTGGTTTATTTTCCTAGTGGCCAGTGTGAGACTCCTGGCTTTCAGCATATGTCCATCATCTATCAATACCAGAGGAAGACTTTGGATTTGCTTTTGGTGTAAGTTCCCTTCAAGCAGTTGTAGACTGCTGTTAGCTCCCCAGTTAGCCCACTTGTCATCGACCTAAATAAAGCCAGATCCCTTAACATGCCCTTTTGGTTACATGCTTTAGGTCACTGAATGTCTTTGGGATCCATCACTGTATCAGCTTCTGCATCTCAACACCCTTCTTGAATCAGGGAGATCCCCTACACTGATGCCATATTCTGGGTGCAGCACTGCCACTGTTCAAACAGACCACTTCATCTGCCAACCCCACTCCTCACAAGGCAAACGTTACTCACAATGAGAGCAGAGACAAAAGGAAAATAGGAAATGCGCTGAGTAGGTGTCATAGCACGTGGTGGAGCACTGGCTAACTAGAGCCCAAGCCTGTTCCCACCCTAAATGCCCCACCACCCTGAGCTCCCTAATTAATAGGCAGAACTGCAGCACAGCTTCCTGAAATCACAGCCAGTATTAAGAAAACAACCTTCACATTTCAAAACATCCGTGATTTGTTTCCTCTACAATCTCAAATCAGAGAAGAAGCTAATTAAGAAGGTCTCTAGAAGGACTTGATCTAAGTGAGTGATTAGCCTGGCTTCAGCCACTCTGCTGATTGCTCTGCCTCCCTTGGCAGGCAGCTTGTCAGGGCATGGGTTACATGTGCTTCAAAGTGATACCATCCTTTTCTTGGCCATACATGGGTCTAAGCAAGCCACTACACTGCCCTGAGATAGTCCATCAGCTTCCATAACATCTGTGTGTGGTGTCACGAAGAAATGAAGCCCAGGAGACATCCTCTGGCTGCACAGGGGCACTTGGGGCAAGGCACGCTGTGGGACCAAGCCCAGGCAGCTGCAGAACTCAACCATGGATAGGAGGAGCAGGGAGGCCTTTAGAAAGTTGAAATCGCATGCACACAAAAGGGAAACTTCAAATTATTGGGGAAATGGAGTAAGAAATGGTCTCTCCTCGCAGCTCTTGGATGCTCATGGATTTCTTTGTTGCTTGCTTTCTTGCTCTGAGAAGAGCCCAATCCCTGATGCTGACATAATTGGGTTTGCTCCAGTGTAAAAGATGCATGGGGATTTGTCTTTTTGGCAAGCCTCAATTTTTCCATTAATTGCAAATTTACAACCGGCCTTTCCCATTGGTACCCAGTGTTCAGATTCTGCTTCATGGCTGCCCCCCTGTATGCACCATCAGCTGCTGCTGAACAACAGGAGAGCCAGTGGCAGCAGGACATTGGCACCCGCAGGCCCTGGGTTTCCATTAATTACAAATTTACAGTCGTCACTTATCTGTGCAAAACTGATGAAAGTATCTCCTTTCACTGCATTCCTTTTAACCCTGTAAAGAGGTTCCCAAGAAGCCACGTTGCCTATCATAAGCAATCATGAGAATTTAAACAACTGCCTACAGGAGAGCTGGGGAGGGACTCTGTCGGGAAGCGCAGTGACAGGACAAGAGGTAACAGTCTTAAACTAGAAGAGGGGACATTTAGATTGGATACTAGAAAGAAATCCTTTCCTGTGAGGGTGGTGAGGCAGTGGAACAGGTTCCTCAAAGAAGCTGTGGATGCCCCATCCCTGGAGGTGTTCAAGGCCAGGCTGGATGTGGCTTTGTGTAACCTGGTCTAGTGGGAGGTGTCCCTGCCCATGGCAGGGGGGTTGGAACTCGATGATCTTTAAGGTCCCTTCCAATTCTAACCATTCTGTGATTCTGTAACAGTTGTTGTGCAGACATGAGCTCTGCCAACACTTCCTCACTTTTGATCGGATGAAAAGATATTTCATTTGATTTTACCGTAACTACAAAAAAAGCAAATAAATCTGGGAAACTGAAAGGAAGAGTGAAAAACAAATGAAACAAATGCAGCTGAGTGGAGACTAGATCATATGCTTCCCGACTGGCGGTGCTGTGTGTTTGTCACTGGCTATGTTACACATCAGCACATCGAAGATTCCTGCTGCCACGCAAAAATACCTGGCTTTTCCTGTTTCACTTAAAATTTGTCCAAAGGTTGAAAATTTTGAAAAATCAGAATCCAGTTTTATTCTTTGGTGCACTAAAGGACAACGTGTCTGCAATGGTTTACACCAGCTGCCAACTGAGCACCATACAGCCACTCACTCACCCATCCCTAGTGGGATGGAGGAGAGAACCAGAGGGGTCCAAGTGAGAGAACTCATGGGCTGGGATAAAGACAATGTAAGAGGCAGAGAAAAAGCCATGCATGCACAAGCAAAGCAAAACAAGGAATTAATTCACTGTTTGCCATAGGCAGGCAAGTGTCCAGCCATTGCCAGGAGAGCTGGGCTCCATCACACCTAACGGTTACTTGGAAAGCCAAACTCCATCACTCCCAATGCCCCTCCTGCCCCCCTTCTTTCTTCTTCTTCCTCCAGCTTTATATGCAGAGCATATTGTCATACGGTGCGGAATATCCCTTTGGTCAGTTGGGGTCAGCTGTCCTGGCTGTGTTCCCTCCCATCTTCTTGTGCACCTCCAGCCCTCACTGGTGGGGACGGTGTGAGGAGAAGAAAATGCCTCAATGCTGTGTAAGCAACTGCTCTGCAATAACAAAAGTGGTGCTTTTGTTAACACTGTGTTAACACTCTTTCCAGCCCAGATCCAAAAAACAAAAAATCACAGCCCCATCCTGACTACTGTGAAGAAAATTAACTGTCCCCCAGCCAAAACCAGCACAATACCCAAAAGCCACCTCCCCTCATTGCATGCAAATCTGTTTTTTTAAAAAACGTTTGTTAAAAGAAAACTATATCAACTTTATTTTCCCTATTCAAATGCTAAATAGCAGACCTTTTCCCCCATTACTTGAAATGTCAATCTACTAGAGTGCTCAAGCTTCCTGACTGTGAAATTCTACTCACTGTCATTAAATGGCTTCTGTTGGCTAAGTCAGAGGCATTTAGGACTGAAAATAGTGACCTATTAATGGAGAAAAAAACTGCATAGGAAATATTTTCATTCATTTCTAAGCTCTTAAAAATATTTTTTGCCAATATTTTAAGAATGTTACTGACTTTGATGTTGAAATGGTTTCTTTAGACCCTATGTTTTCAGTATATGCAGACCTGAGATAGCATTTCCTTACGTGTTTAGTAGTATATGTCCTCTCAGTATGCAACAAACAAACAGAGTATTTTGGAAAAGAAGATGTAGCATTTCAAGTAAAATTATGTGGATTTGAAAAAATCTCATTTCTTTCAGAGTTTTAATTAAAAAACAACTAGCAAAGCTGTTTTCCTCAGTATGGGAAAAATCGATCAAAAGTTTATGCCCCAGTTTCTACTTTTTCATTAATACATAAAGCTGTCAGGGTAACATACTGCTGAATAATAACAGTTAAGCTATTAAGCTTTGGCTTACTCTAAAAACTGGAATTGTGGCAATTCATGAGTTTTCAGCTAGCGAGAGGTCTCCATGCTGTCAGTGGGGGTTTGCAGCCCTACATCAAGTCAAAGCATCTCACCCAGAATAGACAAGAACTTTCTGTAAAAGCTTTTCCGAAGACAGGGTTTGGGCATTGCCTAAACTTTTGTTAAGCTCAATTTAGTCAGTTTTGATTTAGCAGGTAACTATTCTAGTTAAAACAGGTTAGTTTTATATCTAAAGTAGAGAGGTTGGGATTTTTTTTCTAAAAGTCATCATAGAATCATAGAATCATCCAGGCCAGAAGGGACCTCCAAAGGTCATCTAGTCCGACCTCCCTGCAGTTGCAGGGNCTCCCCATCTCTCCTGTAGCCCCTTTAAGATACTGGAAGGCTGCTAGAAGGTCTCCCTGGAGCCTTCTCTTCTCCAGGCTGAACAACCCCAGCTCCCTCAGCCTGTTCTCATAGCAGAGTTGCTCCAGCCTGCTGATCATTTTTGTGGCCCTCCTCTGGACCACGCTCCATCAGGTCCATGTCCTTCCTATATTGAAGGCTCCAGACCCGGACACGGTACTCCAGGTGGGGTCTCACCAGAGCAGAGTATGGTTTGCTCCATTAATGCACTCAATCACTGCATTGGTTTTTGCCATTTTTTGAACTTAAAAGAGATGACGGGGGGAAAAAGGAGGTCAAATCAGAGCAAGCAGCTATGCTATGGAGAGGCAAGTGCCTCTGTAAAGAGGCAGCCAAGTGAATGCTGAAATATTGAGACTCTCATTCAAGAAAAACCAAAATATTTTCCTTCTTAGAATTATAGCTCTATGTGATTTATTAAGAAATTTACCTCAGTTATATGGAATGACATAACAATTTAGCTCTTTTGTATTAATTTTATGACATACGTTGCTCTTTTATCATTCAAATGTTACTGCTGTGCATGCAATACAATTTTAAGTGCAATATGTATCATTCCTACAGCAGATGCCTTTAAGCCTGCCTTTTTCACTTAGGAAAATTCAAAACATTAAACCCACAATTATTTTTTTTCCAAAAAAAACCCCCAAACCCTCTAAGTCAACAGTGCAAGGACTAGAAGGAGTAAAATTCAGGTGAGCAATTAAGTCTGTATAACTATGGAAAAGGAATGGGAGGAAATTTAAGATGGAAAGTCTAAGTTTGGGGAGTCTACTTGTGAGATACTGAGAATCAAACTAGAGGAAATCATTTAAGAACACAGTGAGGTGAGTAATCTTGCTTTGCTTATTGTAGCGTTTTTTCAGACGACCTGGCAAATCTTTGCCAGGGCTATTGGAAGCTGATTAAAACCTATGAATGACTCACATTTAATGTTAATGAGGGTTTCCATGCTGGGGAATGCAGCTGGAGGAGAGGAAGTGAGCTCCATCCCAGCTTCTAAGCAGGGAGTTATGTGCTTTGCAGTGTCTGGATTTCAGTCTTATTTTTCAGCGGTGCAAAGATGTCAGGCAGGAAGCAGGTGAACGCTTCTGAAATAATTAGCTGGTTTAAGGTTTAAGAGAGTTCATGCTTGTGTGAAAATAACGTAACTCACATTTTTCCTTTGATCAAGTAAAAAGCCTCAGGATAAGAGAAGAGATTGATGAAGAGATGATGCTCACAACTAATGGTTTCCATCCACATCGGAGACCTTGCTGATGTGATCTGGGTACACGTCACGGTAGATGTGAACTGAATGCTGCCACGTGCTGCATCGCCAGATGCTCCCCCCCCTTTTTGGAGGCTGCCAGACAGTGGAGAAGCATCCTAAACCTGGGCATTCTACCCCTCTGTCACGCAGTGATTAATTTCTATCAAGTGACCATCGGTCTGCCAGACAGAGAAATTGTGGCTTCTTGTGTTTTTTGGATCAAACTTGAAAAATCTTATGTCATGACAATTTTGTTGTGAGTTGTGGGATCCCAGGGTGCCGTTCTGAGGATCCCAGGCCATACCTCCTTTTTCACAAGGGGAATTTAATTGGTATCAGGGCTACAACGAAGCCAGCGCTGCTCTACAGCCACTGGTGCCCCTGCCATGGCTCTGAAGGGCAGGCACACAGAGCCCCTCCTCGCCCCATGGGCAAACGGGACTGGGCTAGCTACTGAGCTCACACAGCTACCCTTGACATCGTAGCCCACCTGCTCCTGACCCTGAGGGCTCATGTTGGAAAAGGGACTACAGATTATCTAGGGGCTTTCAGAGGGCATCAGCAAACAGGAGACAAACACAAGATGCAAACACAAGATTTTGCCTAGTCCACAGGTATGTAAGCCATACCCTCCTAAACCCAGGAGAAACCAGGGCCGGGGGTGGGGGGGGAATCTCCTGTTTTGTGTGGTGGGAGATTTCTATGTAGGCATGAACAAGACTAAATGGATTGTAAGACTTGGTTGTTATCTAGCAGGAGACTTGACCATGAATGTATGTGAGGGACACACATGACCGTGACACGGCTGAGCAGCAGGGTATCTGCAGGTGTACCATGGCTCAGAGAACTAAAACTGAGCTTACACTGAACAGCTGGGTTCCGTAATATGCCAGAACACTGAGTGCAGTGTCGTTAGAGTTGAATGAGGATCAACAATCGGAAAGGTGAGCAGTTAGTTTTGTCTTGTGAATCCATGATATGAGTGGCTTCCTATGGTAATAGGACATTTTTCTGCTTCCTGTAATGAGTGCTAAAAATGTTCAGGTTTGTCGCTTTTAATGCCAGTCTGAAAGCTATACATATTCCAGAGGTATATATGCATTAATCAGCACTTTAAGTGCAGCTTCTGTATCTATTAAACATTTATGTAATGCAATAATCTCAAGTCAGAAGGACCTTAAAATATTTACATGTCTTAATAAATGTTTAAAACGCAATTTTTGTAGCGAACAGCAGAACTGGACCTCCTTTGAACTGGTGGACATCTCTGCATCTTCCCATGTCTCTAGTAAGGCATGCAAGTATGGAGAACATGGACTGCAGAGGTATCTGCAAGTTTCCATCCCACAGGAGGTGAACGAGGTAAAGGAGAACCTAAGCAGATTGTTGGGACGCCTTGCATGGGACAGAGCCAAGGTCCACGGAGCAGAGGTGGGGTAGCTCAGTAAATACCTTTGGGTGGGTCAGAGGAGCTCTTGCATGGACTTTTCCAAATATTCAGCCAAGTCTTACTGTGTACCAGTGACACCAGTGGGCATCTTGGTGGTGGCTCTTCCAGCCACAGAGCTGTCTGAGGCAAGGAATCCCCACGCGGCCAGCACTGCATATTCAGCACAGCGCCAATCCTATACAGTACCATGTTCTGTTTAATGCCAAAACTATATAGTCAGGCTTTGCTCAAGGCAAAGGATTTAGTTCTCTCCAAGGGGCGTCGGTAGTCATAGCTCATGTCAGTCTCCTGCACAGAACACATAACCAGACCTGGTAGCTAACA
The DNA here is from genome assembly GCA_013398155.1 of Pedionomus torquatus. NCBI lineage: Eukaryota > Metazoa > Chordata > Aves > Charadriiformes > Pedionomidae > Pedionomus > Pedionomus torquatus. The sequence goes on along the minus strand of VZRU01018732.1, from coordinate 47,068 downwards.
GAGCTGGGTTTCATGCTCTTTGGCATGGTAACCTTACAGCGCTTTAAAAAAGACTTTAAAAAAATGAATCAGTTTTCTAATGTGGGAAGAGAGCAAAGGCCAGCTGGAAACGAAACCTAGGAATGAACGCCTCTTTTTGTATCTGAATTCACAGTATTTTAGATCTTTCATTTTGCACAAATGACACGCAGTGTTTGTAAGGGTTTGTTTGTTTTTTTTCCAAAGGCCTTAATGTCTTCTGTTACAGAGGGTGACCACGGTTTCCAAACATACGTGAGAGATTTACACTACCATAATGCTTAGTGGCCCGGATGGATTTGCTCTAAAGAAGCAGCAATGGCAATCTCAAAGCGTTGAGATGAAATGAATGAAGCAGAGAGGAGTTAGGAAGAAATTCTTTCCTGTGAGGGTGGTGAGGCACTGGAACAGGTTCCTCAAAGAAGTTATGGATGTTCCCATCCCTGGAACTGTTCAAGACCACACTGGATGGGGCTTTGAGAAATCCAGTCTAGTGGGAAGCATCCCTGTCCATGGCAGGGGGGTTGGAACTCGATGTTCTTTAAGGTCCCTTCCAACTCTAACCATTCTGTGATTCTATAATCTAGTCTTCATGTGTATTAGATAAATAAAGACCTTTTTTACATACAATTCCAAATCATCTACGCTTTTGTCCACAAATTCAGATGATCCTTGGTACCTGAGCTGATCTCAGTTACCTAATGTGGTCAAGCTTAATAAGCTAATTTCCATCTCCAAACTCTAGAGATACTCTTCTATTTCAAGTGACAGCTACCACTCATCTCCCGAGAGTCAGAATTAATCAGACGTCTTAAATTTTCCTATGTAATGAGTTCAGTCTTTGTAATTGGTTCAGTCTTCCAAACAATCGAGATGAGGTATGGATACCATAAGAAAATGAAAGTAATCAGTTGTGTCAACAAGGGGAAGAACACTTCCTTCAAAAACTAACAGGAAAAAGAGGGTTTTGGATGATCTAATAACCATAGTATGAGGATTCATAGGAAAGCAGTGGACCATTGCTTCCCAAGTACAGAACAAGTACTATCACTCATAATTTCTGGACAGCGACTTAGAATGTCAGATTTATCTAAATGCAGTTTTACTGTAGATAGGACATAAGAACAATTTTGGTAATCAAAACCAGGAGATGACAGAAAAAAATCAGCAAACCTGCAAAATCTTTTTTAGATCCTGTTCATAGTAAAACTGAAAATGTAAATCTGAGAACTCAGAGATAGTAAAACTCACGGAACTATTCAGAAGTCAATTATTCCCAAAGATGTCTACCGTATAATTCATTCAGGACCCTATTTCACTTGCAAAAAGCAGATTTAAAATTATTCAAGTAAAGGACTTCCTTGACCTCACAGGACTTTTAGCAGCTCTTGAAAAGGAAACAATCTCCCAAAAGAGCACATTGAAGAATGCTAAGTAAAGGCAGAAGCAAATTTCAAGTATATTCTGAACTGAGAAATAAAAGCATAAACAGAGAATATGTTGAACTACCCTGCACATAAAATAAGCAACTAGCAGGACTTGAAATCAAATTATATTTTTAGCTGCAGATAAAGTAAAGCCCATCCAGCCCTGCCCATGCTGAATGGCTAAGGGGTACACTGCTGCTCTTGGGTACCCACCCAGAATATGGCAATCTTGTATATTTACTAAACATGTCGGTTCTGAGCTTTAATTGTGAATTATTCATGTTTTGTTACTACCAGATTCCCTTGACCATCCATGCACAGCATGCATGATGATAAAATTCTCATTGCATTCAACGGGAAGACTTTCTAACTGTCATGAGGCTTTAATGACAACACACCCCTCTTTACTAGTTCTTCCTCCCCACCTTTATATCCAGAAAGCTGATTTTTAACTTTGAGTACGTATGGGAAAAGGATAATCCAAAAGACAACTGAACAACAAACTGACTTGAATTGGAATGGAGTAGAGAATGCAATTAGAAAAACTTATTGTATCACAGAAAACCTAGCCAAAAATTAAAGAAAAATTTTACTAAGAGGCTTCACATTGCTTCCAGTACCTTCAGTCTTGATTTGAACATGGACTTACTCTTTTTAAAGCGGGTTATAATTCAATTACCATATTCTATTGCCTTTTTCTGCGCCTCTGAAGAAACTATCTCCTTTGCAATAGCAACTTTACCATAATAATAATAATAATAATAATAATGAGGTATTTCAAGCACTTCATTTCACAGAGTGCTTATACTACTGTTTCCCAATCTGCATCCTGGGTTATTCTTGAACTTAAGAGAGCTTTTTGTGATGCTCAGAACTGAAGTGAAATAGCAAATCCATTAAAAAGATGATAGGCCATATTTTGAGTCCTGATTCTGCAGACTATTCGACATTTATAAAGCCTTAATTCTCATGCTGTTTTAACCTTTGTAGAAGAAATGTCTAATTTAGTTGGCAAATTGTAAAAAGAAGTGAAATTAATTTGCTGCTTGCCAGTTTCTCATCAGCATTCTAAAAGCTGCAGTGAAACCAATATATTAAACACAGGAGTGAAAGGGGATATTGCAAATTTAAACATCACAGTTAAGCAAGATGTACAGTAAAGCTATAAAAATCAAAATATTGATCTAAATACATTAAAAGAAGAATCCTTGCCTATATCAAACAACATAATAAAGCTGTGGGACTATCCTGGCTATACAATCTCTCTAAAAAAAAATCTGGAGTCATTCAGTATCTCACTAGAATGCAAAGATGATTTCAAAACATTACACAGAAAAAGAAAATAAACCACCTGTGGTATGAAATGCTTCTGGCTCCAAATTTTAAAGCTGTGTTTAGTTATAGTTTAACAAATAAGATTGTCCCCTTCCACGCATGCTCAAAGAACGATTGAGATCGTCAGAAAGTCCTTCAGAACAGCAAATGGCACACATTTCAAATAACCCATCCCTACTTCTATTTATCCTAGAATTAGAGAAAAAAAAAAAAAAAAAAGGAGTAGACAGTAAGAATGGACATGCAAGAGCTCTCCAACAGTTACTCATCATCAGGTTACAGATAGTAACTCATAAAGGCAAAGCCACTGGAGCTGCTGGCTGTCCAGCTCATCAGCCAAACAAAAGTGGTACAAGAAGCTGCAGGAGGAGCTTTAAGATGTCCTGCAACTTAAATGAAGCGAATGAGTCAGTATGAGCAGAAGCCAAATAAAGAAAATGCTACATGCTGTCACAAAAGCAAATAGATGTGAACCAGCCATTGCCCTAATTAGGCTAGAAATTATAAAGGAAAGTTTGAAAGAATTTTCTAGCAGGGGGAAGAAAGGAGAACAATTAATTAACTTTAACATGGAGAGTCATCATTTTATCTGCAAGATTATAAAATGTGGTTGCTGTGATAACAAGAAACAGAAAAACATCTCAGGATGTCCCATTCAAATTGTATGCTTTGATAGTACAAAACCCACCCAATTTGTCTCTAAGAGAATTTTGGGGAACATTTCTTACCCACACATACAGTGAAATAATTGACTATTACTCAGATGCCTTTAAAAAAATCAGTTTGGTGGCGTACTGTGGAGAGGTTGACTTGACTAGAATTAAAATTGGTTTAGGGACTACAGCTACAGATGATAGATTCCCAGTACTCTTTGGTGCTTTCTCCCATATTACCCTCATTGTTGGTATAATATTCCCCATCAAACGTGGTAGTAAGAGCTTTTTACCTTCATAACACTTGGCAGCAGAGTTAGCAAACCCTGTAGGTTTTTTAAACGCCCCTTCCACATAGGGATCAAACCCCTTTCCACATCACAGATTATTTACTCCTTGCTCTTCCAAATGTCAAGGTCTTCTCTGCTTTATCAACGTTGTACTTCTTTCCCCACTCAAACTGCTCTTTAACCGTATCTTACTGAGCAGATTCTCTTTCATTCACTTCCACCATTCCCCAAAGTATCTCTTTTTCCACCTCTTCCCCACCTCCTTTCAGCACAAGTTACATTCTTTTCCCTTCCTGAAAAACAAGTTCAGCTATGCCCTTATATTCTTTTCACCAAACAACTTCCTTCTGCTGGCTGTTGCCTCTCATAACGAATGCTGTGTGAAAGTTTGAAACCTCTTTCTTTCCCATGATACGCATTTTGTGCTCTCAACTGTGCAGTGAACTTTTCTCTTCTTGAAGTACCAAATTTTCCCACTACACTTTTCCATCACTTATTGGTTTCATTCTCTTGTTATTCCAGTCTGTCAACATATTTCCCTTTCTCAAATTTCACTGATTTTGTCCCATTTACTATTTCTCCCCTAGTTCCACAATCTAAACTCCCACCCATTTGTCAGCAGACTGTACCAACAGTTGTTGCTTCTTTACTGGAAAAATATTTAACACACTAGGGATACTGTCATGAGAGAAGTGCTTGAAATGGCAGCTCATTTGATTCAGATGGCAGTTCTATCAGAATAAAAAAAAAATTGCATCTACATCTGTATCAAAAATGCATAACTGTTACTGAAAAAACCCCAAAAATTAAAAATTATTTATATCTAATCCATTTTAAACAATTTAATAGGAGTATTTCCCGCAACGCTGCATACAAGAAACTATTTTAAATAACATTAATACAAACTAAGAAAAGTCAGAGAACTTGAAGATAGAAAGATTTTATCTTTCACATAATAAAAGACGTAATACATAAGTTCATTCAAACAACTATATTATCATAACTGTAAGAAAAAGCTTAAATAAAAGTGTTTAAATGAGGGAGCTAAAAGTCAGGCATCTAAATCCATGTGTAGGCACTGAATAGCTGGTTTAATTTTCAGAATTGCAAACACTTTCAACTTCCACAGAGTTTAAGGTGATTGACATCTATAGAAGTTCCATTTACCTACATAATTTAATTCATCTGAGTAGGTCCATCAAATTAAAAGGGAGGATTTATATGCATACATCACGTGACTAATGTTTACAGGGTTACAACATATGCTGATATATGGATTTAGTTGTCTAATGTAAGTCTCAAAACTTAAAACTTTCAATCACAACATTTAAAATATGAGTTGTTTAATTAATTATGCATTTAGGGTGTATGCTATAGTCTTCAAAAACCTACGCTGTGAGGAACTCCCACTAGGCTTTAAACAGAGCAATTAGTACCTTTCTTCAAAGTAGCAACTGGAGTCCTCATGACCATTGTATTATTTGAAATATTGAGGTATATAAATAAATCATTCAGAAGCAGTCATTTTCCTTATTGACCATATTACTTCCACAGTCTGAAAGCAGAAATCCTGTAACCAGAGATTTCTGCTTAGAAATGGATGACTCTGGAATTTTTGAAGTTTGTGTAACTTCCTAAATACCTAAAAAAGAAACATATTTTTTTATATGCCAAGCTTTAATCAGGGATCAGTATTTACATTTGAATTGACACCTGTAAATAATTCCTTAAAATAAGGGTACTGGCCATCACAACACTATTAGTATCAGTTAGTTAAACATCTTTTCTGTTGCTAAGTACACTTTTCAACACAAGGACTTTTAATTATTATTGATCAGGTCAGTGTCACATTATTTGTCTTTACTACGCTCTTGTTCTAATAAGTCACAACAGCAAAATAATTAGGTTGCCCTTTTTAGCACAAAGTGCATTTCAAGTGCCTAATTTTATAAATGCTGATGGTCATATTAGTACACAGAAAATAAAGTGACAATCAGGGTTCAAATCACCATAACAGTTATTATTAATATCAAGTCTGCAGTGGTCAGAGACCTACGGCACTGAAATTGCAAGATAAGAACACATCATCAACTAATTAGGTAATGTCTATGAAACTGAAGTCATCTGAGGTTTACTAGCCACTTCTCTGGTAAAATGAAAACATATAACTCCTTTGTTCCCGGGTGGGAAAGACAAGGCAAGTCACTGATTGGGTCTTACCCTCTTCTTCATCATTGCTGAATGAGCAATTAGAGATTGTTCTGGTTTGCAATACAGGTAAGAAACTGTTCTTTTAAAAGATAAGATCTTTTAAAAATTTAAAACTTGGTGAAGGATTAATCTTCATTGAGTCTACTCAGATGCTTTCAACTAGCAGCAATCCACCTTGGTTTCAGAGTAAAGGTCTCGAGTATCCTCCTAGTACCATCACAGTTTTGAAAAAACAAACCAAGCTAAAATCATTAAGGCTGTTTTAGATCTGTGTCACCTTGAAATACTTATACCAAATGGAGCAAACACTTCAAGGACCTTCAAGTGGAATAATTGGTCTTGTCAACGTTTCAGGCAAAGTCATTGCATGCATTGGAATAATTAGTCTCCAACATCACCATCTCTGTCACCTATGAGCCACAGAAAATGAAAACCTATAGCTAGTAAGGCAGTTCCCAGCAGATCTCCCAGTGCAGTAAGATAAGGGATAGAAAAACTGTCAGGATCTTTTCCTTTTTTCCAGAAGTGGTGCACCATCCAGTCAGCAATCCATAACAGAGTAAACACCTACGGAATATCAAACAAACAAAATCTGTATTAGTATCACTTAAGTTGTATTGAAAAGAAGCCAACGGACAATGTTGTTGTCTCCTTAGTACTTAGCACTGTTGTATACAACTGCTTTTGAAAATCCTAAATTTCTAAAACCAGTTTTTTTTAAACACTCCCCACAACTAGAGACAGGGACACTTCTCCCAGTCAATCAAATGTACAGCTAGAAAGAACATATTAAATAATTGACAGCATTCTTCACCAAGTCTATGCTTGAAGACTTCTGAAAACACAACATGCAACCACACTTTTCACACAACAGACATCATTCTGTGCAGTGACAGCCTAAGTGAGGTTTTGAGACCATTCACAACCAAGTGATGTTGCCCCAGATAAAAACACTCAACTCAGGCATAACTCCTGTTTCCACAGGTCTAGAACTGAGCTGAGATCAGATGTGACATAAAGGCTACTTGATCAAGTTAAGAACAGTTTCATCTGGACTGTATGAACTGCAAAAAAATGGCCTAGAAGCTACCTTTATGCATGAAATACCAGCTTCAGCCCTTCTGAAATAAGGCACACCTGCGATATATGAAATTGTCACTACAGGCTGAATTTGTCCCAAAGTAAAAAGATTTCATTCCCAGCTGTGACTGTCTGAACATTCAAGAGGTTTGATCTTAATTCCAAAGGTATGCATAATCATTAATCCAGTTTTGAAAAAGAATTCCTTTAATGTTGCACAGCTGTATGATAAGAGGTTCTGGTTCAGGGGAATCACATTGTGTGCCATGGCACGAGATGAATGAAGAAAGGACCACTAACTGAGCTTCCATTTCTTCTTGTCTCTTCTAAGGAGTTCCTTAAGATGAAATAAACACTTTATTTTAAGCATTTTTAGTTAATCAGATCTTTAGGATGGTTAAACATAAGAGAGTTACTACCATAATTAGCTTGTTAAAAGTCTACGATGTACATTGAAAAGAATATGCAGCATCAAAAGTAGTAAAAGTTACAAAATTCATATTTTATGTATTAAATAATCAATTGCTGGTATTAAAATGTATGTGTATATTTGTGAAATACTGATAAGATGGTGGCAAGACACTTCTCCACAATGCCAAACATCACAAAATACATGTCATAATGAAAAAATACTGGATAAGTGTTGAAAAAGTTACTCAATTAATCTTTGCTTTGCCAACGAGTATGTTAAAATACACGCCTGAATTTCTAATTAAAAAAAAAAAAAAGAAAAGGAGGAGTATTTGCTTAATGAAAAATGCATGGCTTATTTATACAAACATATCTTCTGAAAAGGGAACTCTGTAGTCTAAGCTAATTATGCAAGTCCTAGGTGTGCTGACTGGAATCCAAACAAATATATTTAAAACAGATGTTTTCTTTGGAAGACCATCAGATTCTCTGAGTCAGCTCCTTCTTCTGACAGAGACAAAAAGAGGCCTGTTTATAAACGATACTGTACATTAACATCTCCTACAGGACGTGCACAGCAGACTTCTCAGTGCCTCACATCAACAATGCCGTCCCTTCTCCTATTAGAAGGCAAGCGCATTCGTTCCAAGGATAATTTGCAATGCCTTTATATGACACAACCAATTAGATGTATCACATACAGTTCGATTTAAATGACAGTATGCATTTTTGGCTTTTAAAAATCATGACATGAAAACCCTTAGTTCATCTATATATTTTCCAGCCTAAAATAAGCAACTTAGACTATTGTGAAAAACAGGTAGTTTGAAAATGAAGTTTGGTCAATTTTCTCATACTAACTTACAGGTGCGTAACACACAACACAAATTATAATAAACCTAGCTTCTCTAAGTAATAGGAAAAAGCAGGTTATATTAACTGATGTTTCTGAAAGTATACGAAGGCTGTTGGGATATACTGCTTGTGGCATGATACTGCAGTTCACCAGCCTGTATTTTGGTGAAGGAATAACGCTGTCATCATACATTTGCACAGCTAGAAACTCACTAGCATTTAAGAATTATACAGATCAGTCTTTGAAAATGGTTACTTATTCGGCCACAGTAGTTGGTGTTACAAAGTCAATATGATTTTAATGAGATTTTATTCTCATCAGTGTTAAAAAGGGACGACAAAAGTCATCAACTATTATTTTTCAAAAAAAAATAATCAAAAGCTCTACTATAATTTTGCTGATTTTTAAAAGTGAGAGAGTCCTTTAAAGTGGTAAAAAATATCACTCCCAAAGGTATATTGGAGGTAAAAAGAAGAGAAAAATAATACAAAAAGCCATTGCAAGTCTTGTTACTTTAAGTGGCACAACACTTCACATTTTCTGGGACCTATCCATGACCTATACTTATTCTGGCAAAATCATACAGGTGGCAAAGCAGTACAAATACTGTGTTCTTCTACTCTGCACTCACGCTATGAAGAAGAAAGTCCTCATACTTCAAATTGAAAACCAGCGGGTTTTGAGGGAAAAAATAAAGGGACAAACATTACAGAAAAGCCTAATAAGATAGTACAAAAATTAAGTGTTTAGCATGAAAAACAGAGGGAGAGAACAATGAAGTGGTTTTCTGGGAAAAATAAAGAGATGAGTAGTAACAGAATTATGAAACAGAGCCCTAGGCATTCTTCCAGATTGAAGAATGAAATAACCCTGAGGTTTAAGAAAGGTAAAAAATAGCTAAATATCTATATACATAAAAAGATCTAGCTAAGAAAAGGGAGACAATTTCTACTCACTGATCAAGAACAAAAGGCCAGAGCAAGGACTGCAAAAATATGGGCAACATGCCAGAGCTTTTGATATTTTGAAAGACAGATCACGTTAAGTAATTACTCTCCTGGAAAAAATTACAATCAAAATTGAGGAAAATAAAACTAAAGACATCATCAGTTTTAGACTAACAAAATATGAAATAGTTATCCCAATAATGACTGATATCTTTCATTTATAAACGTGTATTTGTAAAAAGACTTATCAGTCATATTGTCAAAAAAGGTCTTCAGGAGACAAAGGAAGCAGAATATAGCAATAAGAATGAAAGAGAGGGGGGAAGGAAGCAAGAGAGGTAGAGAGCAGAAGTGTAGTCTTTATCAAACCCTAGTAATGAAGAATCTGAAAATAAGTAGCATAAGTACATTTACTATTTTGTACAACAAAGGACAGAAATAGAGAGCAATTCTTGATATTGAACTTTCTGATTCAAATTATGAATGTCAGATTGAAACTGAAATTGAATATGAATGCTGAAATAGGGGTGAGCTTCACTATTTAAAGCTTAAATCTTACAATTGCAAGACTAGAAATCAGAACTTTATACACTACACAGTGGTTTTTTTCCTCTGTTATTTGGCACAAAATTTGCTTTCATTCTTTCCAGGTCTTTGGATACAAATAACAAGCTTAGCAAAAGAAAAGTTATTTTTGGTCTTTTGCATGTAGTAAGGACCCCTAAAAGCTATCTACGTTTTCTCGTGTAATTAAATTTCTCATTCTCATGATTTCTGAAATGGGAAAAGAATGAAACTCTATTATTTGAAATAAAAATGCATAACTCCTTCCAAATATTTTTAATATTGTCTAAGTTTCCTATAGCCTAATTGATACGTTGCAGGATGCTATAATATTTTAATTGTTCCTTTCATTTGGGATCACCATATTTCATCAGTGAATGCATGTCAAATTTACAGTGGTAATAAGCGTAACATTCAAATGCACAATATCTGTAAAACAGTTTTGAATCTTTCATGTTCATACTAGTTCATACGTTAGTTGCTGTGATTTGTGCATTCCAACAGCAGACTGGAATGAGAAAGTTTAGGTTATATATATGCATATGTTTTTTCACACTAGAATTATCAAAACTGTAAGTTTAGGACGTAGAACTGACACCTTTCAGCAGTTCATTTAGCATGCCTTACAAGGACAGGATATTCTGCATGTTATTAGTAATGCTGATTTCACCTTAATTCTTTCCACACGATGGTGCATTACAAAATGCTACTATCACAAAATAGTTTCATTCTGTTACTTTAGACAGGAAACAGATGCAAATAAACTGTGGTAACCTATTTTCAAATACATTTTAATTCTGCTTTAGTCTCAAACTTAAATTGATTCAAAATTCACCTATAACATAACCATGACAAGACCTGGTAATTACTGCATAAGCACTCTTATAAATCCATGAAATTCAAAGGTCAAGTCATTTTTTGAAAAACTACAAATGAAAAAGCTAAGGATCTCTAAAACCCACTATGTCCTGACTCTGACATCATTCCCCCCAGATTTATGGTTTAGGTCTCCTCGTGGTTTTGACCTGTCATTAAGTTAATTTTTAAATTACATATTACACTTATCAGATTTTAAATGGCATTTGATATTTTCAGATGAAACTAAGTAGTAACTGTAAAGCACTCATAATTGATCTACACTGAACTTACTTGCTAAATTTCCATTGTCTACAGCTAAAATTCTGCAGTCGGTGAGGTTTCAGGAGTAGGGTCTAGACATATTTTTCCAAAAAAATTTTTTTCCATTGTCTTCTCAAGTAGCGCATCTGGTGTGTGTCATGTCCAGGGGAAACAAGTCACTACTTCCTCCAAACATACAGAGATTTCCTGCAAAGTCTGGCTTCAAAGAATACACTGAACAGCAAGCTTTTTCTCGCTGTTGTCGTTCATGTTGTAGCTAAGTATTATTAGCTACACTGCTGTATCCAAGTAGACAGCACAGCACATACTTATGTAAGACTAAAACCTCATCTATATATATATTAAATAAAAGGATACTGAAGTATATATATTCATATATAGATGAAATTTTGGGGGGAAGGAACTTTTTTTTTATATTATTCCACAGTTTGAATACAAATTCCTTGGACTGTCGTCTTTGATTTCTTTGCAGTTTTGCCAGACACCTTGGTTTGACCAAGACAGTCCTAATTTCAGGTTGTTTGTCAGCTGTTTTAATAAGGAGTGCAACCCAAATCATTAAGCATTTAGATCTGCTCAACCTGCACTAGCTGTAGCACAGCTCAGTGTGTCATGCTACGTACATAAGCACTTTGAGCTCTGTTTTCTGGAAGCAAAAATCATATATCCCTGTTAATGACTTGGTGGGAGCCAGGCTTCTACTGCAGACAGCAACATGCCTAGAAGTGAAAGAGTGGGTGATACCCACATTCACATCCAAATGAATCCAGCAAGTCTGTTTCTCACACTGCAATGAGAAAGCACTGAATGTGCAGAACTTCCCAGGTTTGGACTTTCGTTTCCAGATTTCCTTGAATCACATAGTCTCTTTAGCAGCTATACACTCTACATTTCGGAAGCAACCTTTCCTATTAGAAAAAGCAGTATTTTAAATGGACCAATATTTTCTCTATAAACACAGCCTTCCTTATTTCTCTATAATATCTCAGTATACCCCATGAGTTATTTTTCCACACTGAAGAGGCCTATACCATCATTAGAATCCTCACACTAGTAAGAAATCCAAGATGGTTTTGATGGGAGCAGGAAGTGGTTATGTGCACTGCTAAATTCTTGGCTTTCTATTGCCCCAAACAGCCCCAAAGCACTGCAAAAGGTACTTCACAGCAGTAGACATCTGATCTTCATCAGGTAAGAAGGACTGCATTTTGGAATTACTTATTTGCTTGGTAATAGCCCTGGGAATCTCCTATTGTTTGTCTATTCCCTAAGACTTTAACGTGACTGTGTGCTCAGATTTGGTTAGGAGGTGTGAAAATTCCTTAGAGGGCATTTTACTGCCTCACTGAGAACATGCAGAACAGAGGCTGCCTTTGAATGCTTGGAGCCTGGAGCCAGGACTGATGGCTTTGCAGTTCCAGCACTGCTCTCATTCTGCTGCAGGTTGACAGGACAGAGGATGAAACTTTGCTCAGTACATGGCTTCAGACACTTAAAAAAATACTTGTGCCTTTGTGAGGTATTAGAGACGGAGTGGTTTTCAATAAATATATTCTTTGTCGGTCAAATACCAGATTGTAACTGCATGAAGTGTACTAGTATGTGCTCACATGTGACTTGGTTTTGTAAAATTTTCAAGAAAAGAGTATTCCTCTTAAATAGAGGCCACTCACCAAATCCAAAACACAGCCGAAATCAATGTACTGGTCTTCAATAATGCACATTGGCTTGCCCAGATACTGTACACTGCATTATGTGAATTACCCTTCATACTTACAGGGTATACCTACCTCATAACATTTTTTTTTATTAGTATTAATTTTTTTTGCATTTTCCTCTGGCGCTGCCATTCATAAAACCACAACAGACTCTTCACTGCAGAGCTAATTCAGACCTTTTGAACTCCAGCTTAAAAGCTCTAGTTAAATGCAGATTAATATAAATATTTGTGCAGTTTTCCCCACCTTTATGAAAATATAATTGTGAAACTGTAGCCTGACTAAAGATAAATGGAATACAGCCTTGGATTTTAATAGAACCAATTTATAAATTTAACTGAAGAACATTTTAAGACTATGTATTTATTTAAAGAGCAGAAATAACTGTACCATTAAAAGTAGGAAAAGTAAAATAAAAGAAAATAAAACACTTTCTGGGTTTTCTTAATTCTAGAAACCCAGAACTGTTTTGTTCATAGACAATCAAAGAGAATGCAGGTCATAATACTGGCTACTCATATAATTTAAAATATCCTTGAGAAAGGAAAACTTAAAAAGCAGCAGGGCAGTGCTTCAGAGTGACAGGTAAATAAAATATGTTCAAGATTTAAGGGTTAAAGCAAGAATCATCTCTCTGAAAAAATTAAATCTGCTCTAATTAGAAGCATGCAAAATTTCAATAATTACTACTAGAAAAATGCCAGGATAATTAAAATGGGGAAAATAAATTACAAAATATATTTCAGAAGGTGTTAAAAAACACAGGTTTCCAAACTGTAAGTCTGTCAAGACCCCTAAGAAGTTATAGTGTGCAATACTGTTACTTGGTTTTAAAGTAAATACATCTCAAACTGCCCATTATGGCTAAAGACAGAAGATAAAGAGGGAAAAAACATCTATAAAAGGGAGTGGAGGGAAAAGTTTAAAAATCTACATGCCTGCTTTATAGGTGGAAAATCAAGAAAACCAAATGTGGCCCTATGGACTGCAATGGAGTCAAAGTCACTGCAAAACTGAATACTCTAATCAGAACCTGAATTTATAAAAAACAACTTTACATGCATATATATGCTGATTCTGGTGTGAATTACAGTGTGATCTTAAAGTCCTGCCCCAATGCCTTAACTTGGTTTTCAGCTGAACTTCTGCATTTCTCACATTTTACTGTATCCTTTGCTGCTGAATAAAAGGCTTGAATCCCTGAATGTATTATGATTGCAGTTCTGTGAGCATGAGGACTGCATGGATCTCATATGGATTTATGAATTCAGGTTGATTCCCATGTGAAATCTCCGAAGTCTAATAAAGGCTGAAATCACACGGAAGTCATACATTCAGCAGCAGCATTAACAGGGACTCTTTCCCCAATCTGTTTTTGTTAAGCTTATAGCTTATAGGAACTCAGTATCACTAGGAAAGCCAAGAATCTGGAAAAATTTGTCTAAAATGGGCCAAAGGATTCAAAAGTTATTAGAAAGGACAGAGTGAAGGAATAGCATCATTTCCTCAGGCAAACACATTATAAAACAAAAATGAAAAGTAATTTATAGCTTCTAGTATGCCATTCTCACTTGTAAAGGTTGGAATGCTACCAGTTATATTCTACCTAAAAAGCACAGAATTCACATATGAAATTAAAATAGTAACAGTTTTTGAAAACTATCTATATTGAAATAGTAGTTTGATAAACAGAGTGACAATTCAGAACATTAACATTTATCCTTTTTTTTCAGGATTAACTCATGATAATGTTTGCATTTTAAAACTAAATGTCATTTTTATAAGCAGTATATGTATTTAACTTATTACCTTATTATTTAACTTATTAACTTGCGGATTTAACTATTTTTATTGTGTAACATAAACAGTCTGTATTTCTTTTTAAGGTACAATGAAACATTACACTCAATTCAGCCAGGTTTCAGCTAAAAATTACTTGTGGATTTAATAAAAAACATTTCATTTTGTATTAACTCATCCCTCCAATTGAAATTATTTCACCTTAAAATCTTGCTATTTCAAAGGCATCTTTCAAGAACTGCTCTTGCTGCGTGTGAACAGGCCACTAGGTTAAATCAGCCAAAATCATATAACAATGTTTGACAACTAATGCAATTACAATTTCTTGTACAGTGATCACTGTCAGACCAATTTTGACTTTAGTAAGTATTAAGAATGCCCTAAGCAAGCCATAACACTCATCTCCTGCATATTTGACTATGTTAACTAAACCAGTAACATAAAGCACTTTAGGATATTTCTTTGGGGGTTTTGCTTGACATATTCATCATTCATAAATGCTACTTTTCCTTCTTTCCACTTCCCTTCTAGTTGATTAAAATGATGCGGGGTTTAGATGTGATGGTTCCAAGAAGCATGTGAAAGAGAAGGCACGAGATGCATGACTGGGAAATAACGCAGTCAAACGTCTTCTGAAAAGCATTCACAATATAGATACACATCTGTGTATGCTATACGTGTGGAGATAATTAGTTACTTCAAAACTGTGTGGAAAGCCAGTGTTAACACATACCTTCTTGTACTATTCACAAGATATCAGAAATCAGATAAAACATAATTTTCTTCAACAACTTGATTTTATACAAGCATTTTCAAGTTATACTTGTTCTTACCTGTAGCAGAGCTGCAAACAAATAGACTGCTATAAAGATAGGAGTTAAGGAAGTGTGGCCGCTTTTCATTAAGTGGATAGTGTACAAGAAAATCAGGTGTCCAGGAATCACCAAAAGAAGCAGAACTTGGGCTGATTTGTTGTTTACTCCTACAATAAAAAAAAATGCAAAAATGCAGATAAGTTCTTCAATTACTACATCAGACTTTAATTAATTTTAATAGAAAAAGCAGTTTTGGAATTCCACAGCATTGGCCATTGTGAAACCACGGGCATTATTTTCTGCTATAAGACTCCTTGAGGATTTTCACGGCGGGGTGTGTGTGTGTGGGGGTGGGGAAGCCACCTCTAGTGTCTGCCAGAAAAGTTAAGCAGGGCCCTTCCAGAAGAGGGTACAACTTCAGAAGAGGGTACAACTTGTTTGCTTTTATTCTCTACTCATGTAATGCCATCCACTTTTTCGGAGCTGTAGCAATGCGCTAAAGCCTTCCCAAGACACTACATCCGAGACATCCTCAAAAGTGCCTTATATTTCTAAAAAGTAACCCCACATTTACCATTTTCTCATCTGTTTCAATTAAATTAATGAATGTGATAGCATAATACATGCTGTTGACACATCACATTTTACAACAGTTACTACATCATAAAGAAAGGAGGCAATACAGGGAAGGAATAAGCTGTGAAGCAAGAATCTAGAAAGAAAATAGCAAATGGGAAAGCAGGGACTTGGTTTAGCAATAATGTTAGATACAGAGTTTTGTCCTAACAGGAGATTGGTTTGAACTTCTGCAGTTAAATGAGAAAGGTTAGGAGCAGGTAGGCAAGCTAAGGAAAAGATGAAGGTTGAAATCTTCCTGAGTGGACACCATAGTGTCCTGCCTCATCTGTCCCTGTCTTTGACCCTTGTCAGGGTTACGCCTTTCCCCATCCTCCTCCAGGGAGTTCCTTGTGATTCTCACAGGCAAACAGCTGCAGGCAAAGGAAACTGCCAAGCCTCTGCTGCTTTTGAATTGTATATGACAAGTTCAGCCTGTTGCCATTTCGCATTGGGTTACAGTCTGGCAGACAGGGGGGAAAAGAGGAGACACGACAGTAATTTTAACAATTAAGTGACTAATACATACCTGTACCATAATAGGTTCTGCATGGATAATAGCAACCCTTGGCTTCTTCTGGCAGCTCTCCAGGAATGCTATGTAAATGGAGGTAGGTAGAAATTCTGCTAGCTTGAATAGCTACTAAATTACCACCAATACCTGAAATACAAAAGGAACCAATGGTAAATTTTCAACTACTTTTTTTCCTCTAGTAGGCAATATTTTTGCAATTTCACCAACTGCCTCTATGTTTACCACAGTCTCCTACACACAAAAGTCAAAAAGAGAAACATCTTTAGAATGTATATTAGTTATAGGCAAACTAACACAAAGCACTAAATAAGTCAAAAAACTTGAGCTACAATTTGGTGTATCACTGGATATTTGGAATATCCATATTGGAAATGTAGATATTTGGAGACCAGTTTAATTCATGGTAAGTGTAAAAGATTCCTCAAAAGGTTCAATCTGATGCTGTCTCATAGGTAAATTTCCCTTTTTTTGCTCCCTCTTCTTTGGAAATCCCTCTAGGAACAACAGAAGTTCTACACAGTTGTGCCACTGCTGGACTACCTTCCTAGGTCAGTATTGCCAGCAAGTATCAACAACTCACTACCACAAACATAACTGCAGATTGCACACACAGAATCACAGGATTGGAAAAGACTTCAAGAGCTAATCTATCCATTCCCCTTTGCCACAGAGCAGGATTTGGCATAATCTTCTACCATTCATAATTCAGGTTGAAAGGACAAGTAGGTGAGACAAGTGGTGAGTAGGACTCAGGTGATTGTCCCCCTGTACTTGGCACTGGTGAGGCCCCACCTCGAGTAGTGTCCAGTTTTGGGCCCCTTACCACAAAAAAGACATTGAGATGCTGGAGCAGGTCCAGAGAAAGGCAACAAAGCTGGTGAAGTGTCTAGAGAACAAGTCTTATGAGGAGAGGGTGGGGGAGCTGGCGCTGTTTAGCCTGGAGAAAAGGAGTCCCCCAGACGCTTAATGTAGTAATGGACTGCTCTGAGAAGATATGATTAGGCAGAAGTAATGTGCATCTTATCCCCACTTGGAAAGGAGGAAATCTTTGCTTATTGTAGTTGAACTGATTTGTTTATCTGATGCTTAGGACTTCATTTGGTTGCAGAACAAATACATATGGTCATCAGAAAACTCTACTTGTGAATTTCTTTTGATGAGCACGGAGTGGATAAAACAAAGGTCTATACTGAGAACTCAAAGAAGATTTCCTGCCTCACTGCTGCTTAAAGGTAATTTATGGCTGAATATTACAAGGAACTAGGACTTTTAAGTTAAAAGCTTCAAATACAAATCAGGAAACGAGGTATTAGAAAAAATCATGGAGTTGGCAGAAAGGCCTATTCATCAAATTGACATCTTTCCAGTCAGAAGGTATAGGGACAAAATCAATCTTTTCAAAGAAAATTAAAATAAAAGTAGCTTTTTTTTTCCCCACAAAAAAAATACAGGAAGAGAAGTAAAATAAGATATTTATATAAACTACAAAAGGGGTTTAAACAGATTTTAAAAAATCTAAGTAGGGTCCAAAGTCTGTCTTATGACTGAGACAATAAGTTTGAGACTTCTGACTAATGAGAATAAGGTATGGAAAGGGAGGCAGAGATAAAATTAAGGATCAATGCACTACATTTACATCGGAATCAGATAATTTCTGTGACTGAATTACAAAAAAGCTGTTATGTAAAACTGCTTCTTAATAAAGCTACAAATCTGGGGATGGTGCCATATGACTAGAAAATATGAAACAGTTTCTGCTTAAAAAGAGGGGATAAAAGCAATCTGGGTAATTACAAGCAGGCTGACAATTGATGTATAACTGATATATTCAAAACAATATTAAAAGAAAAAATCGTAATTCCTCTCACTATCCCTATCTATTATGAAAAGAAATAAAAGAGAAAAGATAGATGGGGTAGTTTTTCAAGGTATGCTTTGAGGTTTGTAGCAATGTAACCATAAACCATGTTAGCACAAAAAAACCCAGATTTCAAGTATTTCCTAAGACATATGCGATTTCCTTGTGTGACTGATAATTATCTGCTTCAACGAATTCAGACAATCAGAAATATGATAGATGATCTGGACTTCTTTCCCTAATAAATAACAAAGGAAACTGAGTGAGAGAAATGAATTAAGAAAAATGGAAATTTGCCCATTTGAAATGACCATAAAAAACCCGTCTGGACAACAGAGATGTAGACAGATCTAGGAAAGAAGGTATGAGATTGGATGTCAACCCTTTGATGGGTAGCTATTATTCAAAAATGTTTTTACTTTTATAACCTTTGTTTATGGAAAGCCTGTTGTGCATGTAGATAACAAGAAAAATGAAGGAAAATTCATACTAGTGATCCTAAAATAAACTGGAGAGCCATGGGACGCTAGTTAAAAGGAGGTGATATCTGCTCTGCAAAGGAAGTTGACATGCTAACCAAGACAGCCACTGTGGGGTGTGATTTCAAAAGGTGTAACAGTCTCTTTTCTATTTTAACTACAGCTAAGTTGAACATATGCAATCTATTTTAGCTAACTGGAAATGCAATATTCATATGTCAAAAAACATTACTTTAAATTTTGTTTGTTCTTAGTCTCAATAATCTAGTATTGGTGGTATGTGGGTATTTTTAAACTCACAGAAGACAGGCAGGTGTACTGAAGTGTAAAAAAACTTCTAGAATCCATATATCTTACTCAGTCTCAACCAGCCAACAATGTATGATGATGGACAACAGCAGTCACACTGTTGTTTAGTTCTGTTCACTCATCTGCCAATTCCTCCTTCTAACTGATTTTGAACCTTTGGGCCAATTTCAACCACGTCTGATACAAGGATTCCTAGGGATGCTAACAGCCCCCAAGTCTGGTTAAACAAGCTAACAAACAGGAAGCAGTGGCCAGGTAAATAAAGAGAAAGAGTCAAACCTGTGCCTTTTCTGAGACAAAGGCAACGATACGAGCTGTACAGTTAACAGTATAAGCAGGCCAACTGGCCAGGCAGCACCTGGCTTGGAGCTGGGCATAATGCCTCTTGCTCAGCCAGTAGTTCAATGACACGGAAGAGGAACAATGATGTTGTGGAAAGCAGAGGGAGAATAGAGAGAACATTGTGAGCAGCAGGTATTGCAGGGAGGCAAGGCTATAGGGAACACCAGGAGCTGAAAGGGCTATCTGGTGCTTTAAAAACTCGGGGTGCAAACCAGCATGGAGTCAGGTTTCATTATTTTGCTGTTCATAGAATGACTTGTATAAAGCTGTGCTTGCACTGAATGAATCACTTCAACATGCACCAAGATACTCAGTTTGTTTTGTAACAGCAGTTACTGTGTATATGAAGTTATCTCGGCAGTATTGGATTAATCACATCCCTGCAAGAAGCAGAAACAGATAAAACTGTGTAGGTTGACAAGATGTCAATACACAAAATTGATAGCTTCTCAGCACCCTCAAAATGCATAAAACGGTCATGTGCTCAGTAGCTGCTCATATTATGAAAATATCTGTAGACGTTTATGAAGACTGTTTCCACGAACATTTAAGTCAGGATTTTTTTTTTTCCCTGGAACAGTATTTTAGTCATCAGAGCAATTACTTTATTATAAAGACTAACTTTGCTAGCTTCTTTTCATTCTCACGAGAACTAAAACCCAGAGAAAAAGAATCACTTTCAAAAGTAAAATCCTGCATTCCTCTCAGAACAGCAGATGTGTTTAGCTTCAATATGAGAGTGCTACTTTGTCAATAAGCAGAAGAAACCTTGTCTTCTAAAGTGTGAAGGATGTCATGCTGACTTAAAACATTAAAAGAAAACTGAAAACCTCATCACTTCATCAAGTCAGCTAAGGACTAAGCAAGAATAAATACTTATTCTGAAAACTGTTGTCACAGTTCTTTTTGTCTAACGAGCAGAAAGCTGTGAGAAATCCATATTCAAAGTAGAGACAAAACCACGTCATGTATTTGCAAACAGGCCTACGGGCATGATTCCGTTAATCATTATCTGGAAAAAGGACTTTTTTCTAATAATAGAAGTAACCATGCTATTCTGAAAACCACATTAAATTACTTTACATCAATGCATCTTAAAGAATATTTCAAAGCAAAACTGTGTTTCATGATTCTCATTACACATGAAAACAAAAGTTAAGGGAAGCCTGATGGGTGTTGCTGACGCAGACTAATCTGAGATTATTCAGTGTTCTGGGTAACATACCAGGCTGTTTTTGTTGGTTTGTTTGTTTTGTTTTGTTTTGTGAGATCTTATTGTGCATGTTTTGACAAACAGGGTAACATTTTCCAAAGAAAACTGGGAGGAGTGGCTGGTAAAACAGAGGGTTGTACTGCAATTCAGAGGGTACTGGATAGGCTGGAGAATTGGGTTGAGAGGAATCTCATGCAGTTCAACAAGAGAAAACATGAAGTCCTGCCTCTGGGTAGGAATAAACCCATGAACCAGTACAGGCTGAGAACCAACCATCTGTATAGCAGCTCTGCTGAGAAGAACTCTGAGGTCCTGGAGGACAAGAAGTCGACCATGTGCCTTCAATTCAATTTCATGGAAAAGAAAGCCAACAGCATCCTGGGCTACAATAGGAAAAGCATCATCAGCAGGACAAGAGAGGTGATGCTGTACTCTGCACTGGTGAGGTTGTATCAGCAGTACCATGCCCATTTCTGAGCTCCCCAGTACAAGATATGGACTCACTAGAGCAAGTCCAACAGAGGACTACAGGGACTGTAGCATCTTTTATTTGAGGAGAGGCTGAGCGCTATGACTGTTCAGTCTGGAGATGACTCCGGGAGATCTTATCAATGTATATAAGTATCTGAAAAGAGGGATGAAGACAAGGGAGCCAGTGTCTTCTCAGTACTACCTACCGACAGGACAAGACAGCAATGAGAAAAAAAATTAAACACAAGGTATTCCATCCAAATACAACCCCCCCTCCCCCTT
>VZRU01018732.1:0-25643 GCA_013398155.1 Pedionomus torquatus | reverse complement strand
TTTTACAGAGCAGGTGATCAAACACTGGAGCAGGTTGCCCAGAGGGATTGTAGAGTCTCCATACGTGGAGATATGCAAAACCCTACTGGGTGCAGTACTAGACAATCTGCTCTACTGGACCCTGCTCGAGCAGGGGGTTGGACTAGATCTGAAAAGGTCTCTTCCAACCTAAGTGATTCTTTGTTTTTATAAAAAAGTAAATAAAACCACCTCTTCTTCCCAACTCTATTACAGGTATGTCTCAAATGAGCAGAGCAACCACTACTTCCTTATTTCTTGTGAAGTATAGATGCATCCACCTAATCTTAGAAAAGGACTTTAAATTTTTAATCTTGAGCAGTCAAGGTACTTGTCTTCCTGTGATTTTCCAAGGTAGCTCAGTGTCGTTCCAACACTTGGGAGCCCCTTGCTCAGGGTTTTAGTTTATCTGCAGGCCAGGCACCCACAATCAAGGCGTTCCAGAAACGAAGTTCAAACTAGATGCAGCCCTCTAACCTATCTGTAAATGCTCTATGGGTAGAATTGGAATAAATTATTATGCAGTCAAATAATGCAACTAATACTCTTTCTTTCAGACCTCTAATTCAATGCCACAAACATTCAATTGCCTAGCTGAGCATCACTGATGAATTGCTTTATGCCTAGCATATAATAAATACCTGATAGTCATATTAATATGCACTATTCAAAGCTTGGACTGAATAGGGACTTACCAGCTTCCTTTCCAATTTTCAGTGGTGCTTGTCACTATAAATCTGAGTGCTTTACAAACATTAATGCATTTATTTTTAAAACATCTTATGCTTCCTTTCTTTCTTTTTCTTAAATATATATATATAAATGAAGAAAGGTGCCCACAGAAAACTGCCTCCTATGGAAGAAAGATCACAAGATAAACCCTACATATTCAGCTTTAATGACCAGTGCTGTAACTGCTCATGAGACTACAAGGAACAGTTGTATGATGTGGCACACAAACAATTGTGTAAGAATGGCAAGCTGTATGCATATCAATTCATCGATATTAAAGATTTTTAGCAATCCAGTTCTATGGAGAGAGATTAACCATTAACCACAGAATACCATGCTGTTCCCAAGCATCTACAATACATCTTGTGCAATGGGACAAAAATCAATTAATACCCCCATAAGGGAAGAATGAGGCCAATTCAATCCCCAAATTGATTTTTTCTTGTAAATCTATCGATAGAAGGAAAGCAAGAACATTCTCACTTTTGTGCACTCCTGCATACAATGAATAGTTCAAAAGAGCCAGTCGTACCAATTAGGCTTTCTGGAGTTCAATAACAACATTCTCTTTGACATAATTTGTATTACAAAAATGAAATTAAAAGGAAGGAAAAGAATCTCAGTTACAACAGTGACCAAAACCTCTATATTTTTGAATAATCAGATTATTTTTCAGAAAATTCAAGATCAATTTTTGTCCTGATCTCTCTATAACTAGCTTCAAAAAATCATGTTTTATGCAAGTAAAATACTTTGAATAGAAGCCTAGCTTAACTAGATACTTTTTATGTTGTGGTTTTTTTTTTTTTTTTTTTTTTTGGCCATATTTCTTCTATCTTCCTTTGCACTTTGTAGCATTTCTTTTAATACTTAAAAATGTTTGGAAGGAAACAGTTGGAAATTATTAGTTTTTTCTCTGGGGATGTTTCTTAAGAAAAGTCTTTGAGACAACATTATATATGCAAACTCTTACATTCTAAAACAGAGTAGTTTCTGTTTCATTTGCTTTATAAATAATTTCTTTCTTATGCCTAATTAAAAATTGTTCTGTGATTGTCAGAAGAAAATATTCTAGACACAATTTTGATATGAAAAGTGATAGTTACTGAAATCTTGTAAAAAAATTTACAAGTAAGGTGTTAAAGAAAGAACACATCTGTAACAGCATAGCATATTCAGAATTACCTGTACAGGCTAGCAACTGAAAAATAGAAAAAACTATGCATCAAAATTAAATATCCAGAATTAACCCCCTCCTCCTTTTTCATCTGAAAATAAAGACTGAATTCTATTATACAATTATATCATTATTTTCATATAGAATAGGTGCCTTCTGAGACTATCAAATTCTTTCCAATTCAGGATGCAGAAAAATTAATTTGAAACCCAGTAAAACTGCTCTACTACCATTCAGGTACAGTAATGCTTTCTCTTGTAATTTACAGAGGTAAATTTCAGATGCTCAATTGTCTGAGACAATGGTTATCTTCTAATCAAAGCACTTTTCTGTTGTGTGAAAGCTGAGAGTACAATTATGCTATAAGACATTAAAATATACAACGTTATTAAAAAATGCATTTTGCTTTTTGTGGAGGAATGGTTTCTGGGTATTTTCTTTCCATATTTTCCAAAGCACTCAATTTACAGCAAAAGCTCTCTGAAAAAACTGAAAGTCTGTCATTCAGTTTATCCTACTAATAGATAAAAAAGGTATGGTTTGGGGAATATACTACATAAGCTTAACTTTCATCTCCCAGACAACAGACATTCAGTAAGTTTTGTGTTAGAATTTCTCATATGGATTTCTCATATTCCTTGATCTACATTTATTCCCTCCAGATATAAAGCAATCTTACAACATGTACAGCCAAAGAGTAAGAAATACTACAACAGTTTTATGCTACCCTTAAAGAGCATTGCTTCAAACCATCTGCAAAGCCAAATTTTTCTACGTAAAACCTGCAAGGCATTTCTGATTTTCAGATGTTTTCAGAATTAAATTGCAGACCGTCCATTCTACAAAATGCACAAAAATGGGGTATAGTCTACCAACATGTTTGTTATTATGCAGTAACTCCTGAAACGTGAATACTTAGAAGATATCTCACAATGTTTTGTCTAAGCATACAATGAAAACAGAAAGGAAAGTGGCTCTATCTGGTAACTGCACCTTAGTTCATTTTTGCTGCATATTCAGAAGTATATAATTGTTTAAGGCATTATCTTTTTTCTGCACAAAAGGAATTCAGTTACTTGCAAACTGCAATTCCTGAGCAAAATCCAACATGCTGTGATGCTGTAAGAGGATTTGCAAATTTTAATCATCTCATCCATTCGAAAACTTAATGATCAACTTAAGTATCTGGGCTGAAGCACAGCCATGCTTGAGCTTTGTTATTTTATTCAGAACTTCAGCACATCAAACGTAGACATCTAAATCTCAATTACTTTGTAAGTACCGCAATGGCTGAAACCACAATTTTTAAATATTTTTTTTTTAAAGCGGAGTTACCATTTAACCAAACCAACCATAGAATTAAAAATAATTATTCGTCTCAAGAAATGTGTTTAACAGGGGAAAACTGCAAAAGCAGTTGTGAAATATTTCTGGCCACCAGCAGTAAATCTGACTATAAATGCCTGTCTGCTTAAGAACTATTTTAATATTCTTGGCAAAATATTTGCAGTTATTGTTAATGGTGACAGGAACCTTTGAGGTTGTTCAAATTCCAGACTAATATTTCTTAAACCAAAAGGCTTCACACTGTAACATATGTGATGAAAGTAATTTGTCTCCCGTTTAAGAATATGCAAGTCACCTAGACAGGACCAGGCTGCAAGCTACTTAATGGTGCTCACAAGAAGCCTAACATCTGACAACTTTACAGGACAAACCGTTCAGGACTTTGAAAGATTCAGCAACTGGCACTGAAAAAAACAGTGACACCTTGAAATCCTGGACAAATTTACACTGTCCTCAAATTTTGGCTGGACACAATCCCAATATGTTATAATATTTCTTTCTGGTTTCCCAGTTTTCTTTCAGGTTTTCTGTGTCATAGAAACAACAAACTTTAAGGTAAGTGAAAAGAAAAGGCATCTGAAAAGCATTTTGAGGGGAAAACCTTCAGCTCCTTTCACTATTTAGGCTTCAGTGACAATTCCAGGTCCAGGAAAGCACTGGTAGAGAAAGCTTTCTAAAACAGTAATATTTAAAAAGCCATCTGTTAAGTGGTCTAGCACACCTTTTTTTCATCAGTAAATGAGTGTCAACACATATACTTTTTTAATTGAAAAATTTCCTAAACTCCAGTTTACTACACTACACTGACCAGCAATATCAAAAGGTGCCAGTAGAATTATGAAACCCAGGAGAGGCTAATCTAACAGCAACCCAAAGAATTGCCTACCTACAATTTCCTTTTCCAGGAAAACAGGTCCACTCTGCATCTTCTACACAGAACATACTTTCTCAACATTTTCCAATATCCTCTATCCATACAATTTTGAGGGTTGAGTGGGTTAGCGCACACACATGCGCCACTCACACGTTACTCCCCTCTGTTCTTTTGTGGATGAGGGAAAAGCAGAATTCCTTAGTGCTGCTGTTGGGGCACAGTGGTACTGCAAAAGCATTATCACATGTGTCTTGGGTGAACTTTACCTTATGCTACCATTGCAAGACTCTAGTCTTGGCCTATCAGGCTGGTTGTGAGCTTGTTATGAAGTCCAAAATGGAGCTTGGTATGAGGTTTCTCTTCTTACAATGCAGAGTTTAAGTCTGGGATAACAACAAAGGTCCTGAAAATACAGACATGGGACTGCAAACAACTTGCTCATGGTCCATTGCTAGTCACTGAACAAGTTTAAACTCTGAGAGCTGGGGAAAGACCGTTTTACACATAACAAGAAAAAGAGCTAAGCACGAAATATCCAGATGAACAATGGAGTGTGGCTTGGAAAATAGCATGCTTGGGCATTGTGTAGTTCTCCAGGGGGCAGATGGCAAAGGCTAAGAGCAGTCTAGAAATGCAAAACTTCTTATGAAAAAGCAACATTTTGAATGCGGGTGGTACAACCATTACAGGAATCATCACCACAGGACCACTGTGGGACTGCCACAGCCACAAGCGTAACTCTTGCTGTCCCTGCCTTCTTGAAGGACTCTTTCTCTCTCTGCCAGCTCTGATAGCCTCATGTCCTGCTTTCCCTCTCTTCCACCTGCCTCATTCTTCAAGGATCTTTCCACTTGTCAGCTAATCATCCAGGGCTACACATAGCTTTTGGCTACTTCTTTTTCTCTAATGATAGTGCAAAGGAATGTATGCACATTGCCTTAATTCTGTTGAAAAACTTATGAAAGAAAATAAGAAACGAAGTGGTACATTCACCCTTTTCTCCAGCGGGATGTTTACAGTAAGCTGTCATTCTTAGCAACTAAAATTACTTAAGTCCAATCATTAGCTAAAAATGTTAAAAAGGTAAAATGTAAACATGAAAGAGATTCAAGTTTCACAGCCAGTTTCTGTGAAAGAAAATGTCATTGAATAGGATGCATAGTTCCACTTACAAGAGCAGTCCGTAACTATTACGGGATAAAAGACCACCATTATCACAACATCTAGTAAGAGCATGAGGCCTTGAGAAAGGCCTGTATTCATGAGATCTGTATTTATTGTAGGTAGCAAGTCTAGAATAAGTGCATCTCCAGAGAAAATCCAGAAGTATGCTGGTACTACACTGGAGCAGAAATAGAAGCCTATAGTGAAACAGTAAGAAATGATCACCAGGTAGTTGTTGGGTTTTGCAAACAAGGGATGTCATGTAGGAAAATAAGACCACTGGTAAAAGTAGTGGTTTGGGTACACCTGCCTAAACAGAAGAAACAGTCCTCTTCTTTAAGGAAGCAAATCCAGAGGGTTACCAAAAAGGACTATTATAAGAAAAGTTACAGATGTAAAGCAGAAAAAGGTTGAAGATCAGTGTGTCTGCCCTGCTTTTGAGGTATCTGGAAATCAAAACAGAAACACACAAAAGGCAGATGCAAGTACTTGCAATTTCATATTAATATAAAGGTAAGGCACAGGCAAGTAAAACATAAAGGCTGAATTGTAAAAATTAGTTTACAGTTAGCAAGGAATGCAAGTGGTAACACAGAAATTCTTTGTATTAAAAATACTAAGGAAGGAAAAATAGGACCTTAATGGGAAAGAAGAACAGGCAGAAGAACAGGCTCTGCAGAAAACTGAAATACCCAGTTTCTTTTGTCTACCGCCTTCATAAAAGTGGTGATATCTAATCAGAAACCTGTGTGTAGTAGGGCCTGAGGGTAAGTTAAATTTAGTGCATCCTTAGAGAGCTAAATGAACAATCCATGAATTATCAGTGATCATTTTTGCAAACTGATTATCTTTGAGGTTAGAGAATACCAGAGGGATGTAATGGGGAACACAGGAAATTTATCTTCAAAAACGGTTATGTGGGGAATCTGTATATCAGTGACATGTATAGCCCTACGTAAGCATTAGATTAAATTATTAAAAAGACAATTTATAAGCATCTGGAAGATACGAAAGCTGTAAAATGAGATAACATGAATTTGCCAAGAACATGGTTCCGTCAAAACAATACGATTTCCTCCTCTAACTGAACAGCCAGCCTAATGGTCACAGCAACAGATGAACTAACTCTCAACTGTAGTAAACCTTATCAAAATGTCTTGGTGCTATCTCATGCTACATTTCCATCAGCAACCTCTGGAAAACTTATTACATCAGGGCAATGTCTTTCAAAACTAAAACTCAGTGTCCATATTAACATTTTATTATTAAGGTGGAAAACAAGTGGTCATAACTCATTTAATTGATAGCTTAGAAAACAGAATAGAACATACCCATATGGAATTTGCAAAGGCCAAGCTAAAAAAAAATGCCAAACATTAGAAGTCCTAATCATCTTGTTAACTGGGGAAATGGTTTAAAAATCAACAAGATATAAAACTGCAAAATAACGTAAGAAATCAAATGGAAAAATACAAAAGGGGAAAAGAACAGCAAGGCAGCAATACAGTGGAAAAAGATCTGGTCATTAAAATTATTGCAAAGTAAACACGTATCAATCCTGTGATACAAAACCCAAGCATTTTCAAACTGCTTCAGTCTAATAAGATGCTATTATAAGATTTGCCTTGTTGTTATCATTAGAAGATAGAGCACAAGGACCCAATCTTCACAAACACATTCTTACACGCCTTGAAAGAACATACAAAGCATGGGAAACAACACAAGTCTTTCTTGAGAAATCTATTTACTTGCCTGTACTGTAACATCCCAAATAGTCCTTATGTCTAGGTAATAGTAAACTACTGTTTTGAAAATTTGTCCTTGAATGTTCATAAGAAAATCCTATTGCAAAAATGTTTCGATATAATATTTAATCGTTTAATATTTTACTACAATATTTACACTGACAGTTTCTTAATGCATACATTAGGTTTCTACTTCTCACATTCGCTGTCATGTTTTAATGGTAAATAAGATAAGGAAGCACCAAAGTGTTCAAATAAACAACTGTTGACATAAAAATAAAAAATTGAAATTAATATACCAGATACTAATTAGCATAATAGAAATTTACTATAATAGACTTTTCTCAAGCCAAAGTACACAACTGATATATAGTAGCACATAATCCCTCAGAGTCTTACCATTAATTACTGGGGTATAAACAACAATTCCAGCCAAGTTAGGATCAGATACAGTTGTGTCCAGAATAAGGCCACCAATACTGAAAAACAAAGTCCAATATTTGGAATAAGGCAAGTAGTTACACTATTTAGTATTTCAAAACTTTTAGCAATCTGTTTTAGAACATCTTCAAGCCACAGTTTTCTTCTCAATTAATTTTCTTCCCTGCCATTACCCAGTTCTCAGCTACAGACTAACATTGCTATCGTTACTTACATATTAAAATTGACTTACTGTATAACAAAGACCATAGAATTTCAGCCAATCTCGCCACTTTTAAGATTCATGATTTTCATTTGACTAAGTAATCTCTTAGATCTGCGTGTAATCTTGACTGGAAACCACAGGAGATGAATAGCTCACCATTTCCTTCATTTCATCTGACATGCTCCTTCTCAGTGGATACCACAAGCTACTGCTGCCTCCTCCCATCACCCCCACCTGGGGTTTCACTTTGTGACTTCCTCATTTGGGGAAGATTAAAGTATATTCACACTTTACATTCTAGAGGCTCCTCAAATATTTCTTTTAAGCGCAATCAGGTGTTAGATAAGATATGTAGAGACACAGGGCAACTATCAGGATGAAAAAAGACAAATAGACTTACCTGCTTATAACCATGGCAGTTATAACAGGCTCCCATCCTGAATGGAGAACCGTTCTGGTAGCTGGGTGTTTGGCAGCTATGACAATCCCCATCGGAGTCAGAGCCAAAAAAAAGGCACCAACCAAAGGAGATACATAGTAATAGGTCTCTAAAATAATAACACAGAAAAAAAGAAATCAAAACACCTGCTTTACTTTCAAGACATTCTTTTAAGTTTTTCTTAATTTAGAACTCTCAAATAAATTCTAATCTGCATTATGCAATTGAGGAATTTTAATAGTCCTTATCATTACTATACCTAAAGTTTCAACTACTGCACTAAACAAGACTGTTAACATCTGCCATCTGTGATCACTGTCTCCCATCTTCTCAAGGACAGAACTATCTGTGCAAAGTAGGAATTTTTATTTGATGCTTTATGATAAAAACGTAATAAGGATGTGAAATAAAACATTATTTTGTAACATGTCTACTGAAAAAAAAAGCTGAACATACTGAAAATGCATTTTGTTTATGCACAAATTCATAGCATATGTACACCCTCTTCTTTCCAAAGCACATATAATACAGTAATCTTCCCATAAATAGCATATCTAAAATAATTCAAGCACAATGTATAATATCGAGACATTTGTATCAGTAGCTCAGTTGTTTTATAACCTGAGTCTGAAAATTCACAGCCACAATTTTGCTGCTTGCACCTATCCATCAGAATTGCATCATATTTCATAGGAACACAACTGCAAACACCAGTGAATCCCATCATAAAGTTGAGCTTACAAAGCAAACAGCTGCCTCCACAGAAAAAATACTATTTTTTCGGATTACTTGATTTTATAATAGCAACCACACAGAAGCTATTGCAGTGATCCAAGACTTTCTAATTCAAGTGAGATGAATAATGGAAAAATGATCCTTAATGGCAAATATATATACACTATATATTTATATAGATATAGATATACACATACATACACTAAGCAAATGTTCCACTTTTACATATACTTAGCTTTATGAGAAAGCTGGTCAAGTATTTAATGTTGAATACATTTTGTCTAATCTTTCAAAATTTGGTCGTCTTAATGCAAAATATATTTTAAATTAATAGGTTAAAGTACTTAATGTAGAACACACAAACACTTTACCAAAGAAGAATATTTGGTGTATTAAAAAAGTATTCTCACCCATGTATAATGGCTTATTACAAAGGCTGAAAATTCAAGCAATTACTACTTTGATGTTATCTTGGTGGAGCTAAAATTACTCCTGGAAGGATTGCTGTAGACTTTTTAGAAGTTACTATCCTTCTGCATTGACTGGTAACAACCTCTGCAGTGGAGCCAGCAGAAAAGACAGTAAGATATCTTTCAATAGATAAGCTAAAAGTAGAAAGCTATTAGAATGAGACAAAACCCAAAAGAGAAGTAATTTTTTCCTTTCCTTATCTAGCTGTTCTACAGTATAGTATCTCCTTCTTCCTTTGTGGTGCCTTTTTTCCTCCTTTCTCCTCTTTCTGTGAAGCACGAGGTGGGCCTAATGTAAAGAGCACGCACAATACACAATTCCTTTATTTGATAATGATAGTTTTATCAGACTTACTAAGAAAGATAAAAATGTACAGGATGTAAAGTTCTTGAACTACCTACAGCCCAGGTAAACAGGTTCCTTCTTCCATTTGCAATGAAGAAAGATCTCTGTGTGTAATAAAATTGGTCACATGGAAAGGCATTGATCATTCGATATATTTATTTAAATTTTTAAAATTCTATTATTTTCCTTTCTCTTTTTTCCTTCTTGTTTTTCAGTTTCCAAGACATAAATTATACTGTACCCCTGTTGCTTTTACTTTCTCCCTCTGTCTGTTCCTCTCATATGGAAACATTAGCATATACCAGATGCCCAGTAACTGATTTAAAGGTCAGAATGAGAGAACAGCTCTAAAGTAGTATATTTTGTGAAATATAAAAGGGAACAAAATAAGTTCCAAGACATTGTCACATTTTTGGAGTGGCTGCCTATTTTATTAAAAGGTAAAGTCTACTGGTCAGCAAAGGTCCTCTGTTGTAAAAAAACATTGAACAGCAAAATACAGACACAATGTTGAGCATTACCCTAATTAATCACCAACTTTTGAAATTTTTTCAATTGTACAACAACGAGCCCACTGTACTCTTTATTACAAGACTTCCAAAACAGGAAAGGAAATTAAAGTTTAAAAAAAATACACCTTTTACAATAATTTCTTTTTGAATCCCACTAACAACTAAAGAACTCGTTAGAATGTGTTCATGAAAAGGAGAGTATTTAACTATCTACACCAAGAATGTGTTCGTGAAAAGGAGGAGAGTATTTAACTATCTGCACCAGTCTCCAAACTTGCAGAGCTAGACCAAGAATGTAGTCCAAGAATGTAGTCCAAGAGTTACAAAGAAGACTAAAAATAAGTAAAGTATATAACGTAATTCCTTTCTTCCGAGGGGGGAAAAAAAGGTCACAAAGCTGAAATGAGTCCAGCAATTGAACAATGAATTAGAACAAAGAAGTATTTAGTAAATAACTTCTAAATAAATAATACCAATGGGAAATATAAATTATACATACATGTGTCTTCCTGCCACAGAAATGTTTTGTAAGAAGTAAGGGGAAAAGAAGGAAAAAGAATATGAGAAGACAGTCTTGCTAGTGTATAATGATTCATGAATTATAACCAAAGTAAATATAATTTATATCTGCAGTACAACAGGACCATTTCAGAAGTCAGCAAGTAGCTAGAAGCAAGGGCAGCTTTACAAATCTTAGAAAATGTGACTGACCCATGGCTGATTATGAAATCTTTCCCTAGCTGAATTCAACATATTTTAAGTTAGCTAACAGTAGCTACAGGAAGTAAGGAAATATGCATCCATAAAATGACACAAGCTGTCATTTTTAAAGCCAACAAAGCAAAAGTTAGATGAACTTTCAAGAGGGTGAGTATGTGTGCTATAGCAATAAAACCAAAGTGCATAGTGATATAAAAGACAATGACATGAAACAAAATGCACTCAGGTTTTCAGAGGTTTGGGGTTTCTTGGCTTTATTTTGGTTTTTTTACATACTGAGATAGGACTCTCAGGACTACTCAGCAATGGCTCAGCTTTGTTCCTTTGAGTCAACAGCAAGTGAGAGGAGTTAATGATTTTTTGCCTTACTGTTCATCATCTTAGTAAAAAATAAATGCCTTTATTTTCATTGTGGAGAAAGTACAGATAAAACTTACAAAATAAGTGTTATACCTGAATCCTTTAAACGGAGCTGGACATAAAATGGATCAGAAAAGATACCTCATTGTTGCAATATTGTCACAAGTTTCTTCTTTAAAAGAACAAAAGCCAGGAGTGGGGGAATTTCCAAAGACAGGACACAGCCAGAGCTTTGATTCTTTCTTTTAAAAACCTACTGCTATTATAATATACCAGCACTTCATTGGGATTCTCTGTTCTAAAGTGCTAGAGGGAAAGATAAATAAATAAACAAACAGGTCACCAACCATCCCCATGCTGCTAAACAGGGAGGAAATCAGGTATACTTATTAATCTGTTTACAAGTTTTACACCAGCCAGTTGAAAATCACCCTGCCCAGGATTTTTAAGGCAAAGATGATAAAAAAATTAAGGCAAGTCAACTGCTCCCTACAAAAACTTTACATTCTACTGTGGTTTTATTAAGATTAATTAAAAACAGAACTATAGAAACAATTAATAGTTTCGAATTATAGTTCAGAATCTCTCACAAGTGAGCAATGACAAATGCCAGTTATGTACAGGACCCATGAAACTACTCAGCTCCAGTCTAACTCCTGAAACAGAGCACAGGAGTTTTTTGGGGTTTTTTTAGCTATGGGAGACTCTACTGTAGAACATACTACTATAAGAATCTAAAAAGACATTAACCTTGCAATGCACCTTTTAAGGAAGGGTGAGTTATCTTCTTCATACTTAATTCACAGAACAAAATGTATTCTACAATAGCTGAAGAATGAGAAAAGGGAATAAATGACTCCTCTTTTAGGGCTCACTTCACTCTGTTTTTGATAGATTTGTAACAGGTAGCTTATATGGTAAAAGGAATACTGCTCAACCTGGCTCTTCTATAGAATTAGTACCATCCCACAGTGGAAGATCAACTTCTAAAAACATTCAACTTTTGAATGAACTTCTGACTAGTGTAACCTTATATGAAAAAAAGGAGAGAAGAGAAAAGAGACAAAGTTCTCAGCTGAGTCCTTACTGATCTTCATTTAAGCCCTCATCCTTTCAATAAACACTGATACAAATTAATCTAGTTCAGAGATTCTCAGCCCAGATCCAACATGTACAAGAGCAAAATGCATATATTTAAGCCACGTTCTGTGAGAAAAAAAGGAAAGCTTTAAATGAAGTCTTCAGATCATAACTGATGTACGACAAGCAATGGACATCCACACTGGATCTTCCGATTCCAGAGCATTCCCCGTGTTTTGTTCGAAGAACCGCAGCCGGATCCCTGCGACGGTCCTGGGGAGCCCTCTAGTGCTCTTCCCTAGTTATTGAACAACGATTCCCAGATAGACTTCGTTTAGGGAGTTGTTAAGGCAGATAAAATTGTTAACCTTTTACTATTTGAACCCCCATGTTTGACAGCTCTGCCAATATTTTTAAACTTTTGAGAAATTATATATATGATGGTGGCCAGACAAGATGTTTGAATTGGCCCTAGCCTAGGTAAGAATGATAAGAGTCCTTTCCCTAGACTCTTCTGGCTATGTCATGAAGCATCCTCAACCAAAGGCTGAGCACACGTGTACAGCTCTGTTATGAACAAGCAGAAAGCTTGTACATAAATAATTTCCCCCTTCCAGTCTTTTTATCTGAAAACAACTCTTTCCCTGCAGAAAGGAGCCAGATATTTACATTTTGTTTCAGTACATTTGAGTAGTTAGGCTAATAAATCATAAGAGAAAATAGTTAATCCAGAATACAGATCAGAAGTGAATCCCATCTGCATCATTACTAGCCCATAAACTGTGGATTTCTTTATAATATTTCCATTGTTAATCTAGCATTAAGAAGGCAAAGAAACAGTAGAAAGAACAGAACATCTGTATTGGGCGAGGCCAAAAGTGAGATCTAGTCTAGTATGCTGTGTCTGACTGTGGTCAACGGTTCAGGCTTGTGGAAAGAAGAACAGAAAATGACAAGTTTAGTGATGCTTCTTTCAGTATGCCCTACCAGTTTCTGCTCTTTGCCTCAGGGATTTCACCACCCTGGTTTCTGTCTGCATCTATTCAATACTCCTCAATGGATTCTCCTCTGATTCACTCAGCCAAACAGTTTTCTAAAATCATTTTGGTACTCCTAACACATCACAGCAGTTAAGTTCCACATCCCAATCACGTATCGTGTAAAAAAGTTTCTTCAACTTTTTTTTTAACCTGTTTCTCAGTCATTTCCTGAATGGCTCTTCCCTGCCATTCACAACTTTGCATCTCTCCTAAGCTGAAGTTATTCCATACTTTTGTTCCTCGTTACTATTTCAGAGCTCAAATACACGCATCTTGGAAACCACACATTCCCAAGGGCTTTGTGGTATGTTCTTACTTTAGGAAGACCCCCCGTTTCCCAAAAGAAAGAAAGAAGACATTGAAAAAAATATAAAGAGCAGAAGCAGCCATTTCAGCAGTAACTAGAACATGACATATGTCACCAAAAGAGAAGTATTTCCAGAAGACCATACAGAAAGCAAATTGGGAGTAACTCCTGGAAGCATACTTGAACAAACTTATCCTTCTCCTACACATGTATAGGATCCGCTTATCAACTGAGTGGCTCACTAAAACGTGAGTGGCCATGACAGCTGTAAAAGTAGCAAAAGACCAGGGCAAACTGGGCTCACTTCTTTTTTTATTCCTCTGAGATACATTAGGCTGTCTGTAACTAGTGGTGTAAATCTCTGGAAATGTATGAAGGGAAGAAAGAAATCCCAAGTTGTTTTTTTTTTTTTTCTTTTTGGTGTTGAGTGGTTTTCATTTGGCTTTTTTAGGTTTAAAAAACAGAAGAATGTTGTAGGAGAGACTGAAATATTAGTAGAAATTGGTTACTCCTTTAAAAAAAGAGAAACATATTATCTGTGATTTATATACAAAGCAGGATTAGATACAGTCTCAAAATAATATATATATATTGCTTATTTACAAATGACAAATGTAGCTGCTAAAATCCAGCTACTATTAAAATATCATCACATGTAACTAAGTTTTGCCTGTGGCCATGATATAAAAAAATGGAAAGGAGTAGAGGAAGCTGTTTAGAAACAGCACGCCTCACTATATATGATTTGCTGCCTTTGAGTCATATGGATTCAACTTAGGCAATTATAAAGAGAACATTAAAATGCATACACACAAGAAACGAAAAGATTTAGGAAACAAGTGAAAATCACTGGCATATTCATTACAACGTAGTTTACAAAGCAAAATTTTAAAAATGAAAATGAAGTTTGCCATACATGACACAAGTTTCTAAGAAACTTCACTTGATATACTAGCTAACATTTAAAGCCTGAAGTCTAGCATTAATAATTTTAAATCAAACTCAGTCTTGACCAGAAGAAATTTTAATTGTAACCCTAGCCCCAAATCTAATCTCAGTCTTAAGGAACATTTGGCACTCTCTTCCAACTTCATACCTACTCAGATAGCTAGTATATGCCACTGAGCCTAGCAAACTCTCTCCTAGCTAATTCCTTTCCATCTAGCTGGTAATACCAACTTCCCCAGCACTTCATTGACTAAGATAAACCCCAATTTTGAACTGAATTCCAATCAAACACATCAACTATTGGGGCCTGAAATCTATTCTAAACAGACTAACCAAATGTTCCAGTCCCATCAGACTTTTAGGCATACCAATAAATCCAGATAGTCTCTAATGAGCTAAACTCTAATTATTATTTGAGTTCTAGCACTAGCTAGAGACATCAAATTTCATGAGAATAAAGGCTTTCTCTCTGTTCTTCTCATCAGAAAAAAGAGAGGTTAAAATGATCTTTATTAATTTTCTTTTCACTGCAAGTCTATAAACTACCTTAAAAGAAGTATCTGAAGGAAGTAGTTGAGAAATAAATTATTAGAATATAATTTAAAATATTTAAATATAGTTACAAAATAAACAATAATATTTACGTTTTAGCAAATACTAAAAGTGGCTGTATTGCACACTGATACATTTCAGCTGACACCATGTCAACACTTTTAAAGTATGTTCCTATGGAAGGAGTCAGCTGCAGCAACAATTTAATTTAAACTGTATTCTGAACATTCTTCTCCTATTAGATAATGTTTTTGTACTTTCTGTTTCTTCATGGGGGAGATGAAACAGGAAGAATAAGACTGATTTTTGAGTTCCTCATTCTCATTTTCAAGCTCACATCTCTTGTGTGACAACGAAGCATTTGGTAGCATCGGCTACCATCTGAGCACACTTATAATAATAATAATTATTAGTATATTCTGTTTTAGCAGACATTGTGATGATGAACATTCTCCAGTGGTCTGCTCCTTTAAGAGAGTAGGATTTAGACAGTACAGGTCCTGGAAACCAGAAAAAGTTTAAAAGGGACTATAGAAATTTGCAAATAACTAGCAGAGAGAAGAATTAGAGACTGAAAGAAAAACTCATCCATAAGAAAATTAGTTTGGAGCTGTCTATATACAATTGATCTGTTCATAGCTATTGGTGGGAAAATAAGCAAACCATAAAAAAACCTGTCATCAAGAAGCCAGATAAAATTAATCTATGAAGTAGGATTAGATCATTGCCCTTGGTGGTCATTAGTCAGCAAAGGCCTCTCCTTTGCTGGTTAGTTATTCAGAGTGGTTATATGTTTTTTCATCTTTCATGGCAGAACTGCTGTTCCGTAGAAAGCTACAGCTACATTAGCAGATTTACATGTGAAATGCAGCCATCAAATTTATGAGACAAAACAAAACAAAGAGAAGAGAGTAGGGCCGCTATTTGGAGAAGCTGTAAGTGGTTACTTCGTGGACTGAAAAGCAGAAGGAAATGCTGGTAAAATCAAGTACCAGTGCAGGTAACAGAAGGGAGACATGGAATTGTCACATTGTGAGGGAAACGAGATGGGAAAGAGCTGAGGAAACTGGCATTGGAAGCTGGAGAAGTAAAGGTGAGGAAACAAGGAGGTATTGCAATGGGAGCTGGAAAGTGCTTGGAAGGAATCAGAAGGAAACTCACAATAGTCTTTGTGTAAATCATTTAAAAGCTGTAGCAGTCACAAGGCACAAATCTATCTAAAATTAGGCTTGATTTATTTGAATACATACTTACTGTAGACTTGCTATAGTTTACTCAAAGTACTTAAATTATTGTTATTTTGGTTTCTGGCCACAGCTACAGCTCAAGATGTATTCAAATGTTTTCTAAAACCACACCCTAACAAAAAAAAATTCTCAAAGCAGAACTCCTCTCCCAGCATGTGTTCAGAATGGCCAATTCAATTGCTTCCCCTGAGGGCAAGGGGATAACACTTGAAAAGGGCTCTGGGAAGAAAATATTTTAATTAGGGGTGGGCATTCAAGAAGACTTGGATGAAGACAGCTCTCCTTCGCCCCAAGAAAGCAGAGCAAATTCAGCAACTAGAGCTTCTAATTCACATGTAGATTGACTGTGATGCTGTGAGAGTCTTCCAGATACCAGTAGCTTGTGCTACTTGTGCCAAGATTGTCATTAGTAACTTCTATCATCTTAAAATAACGTTCCAATCCAAGATTCATCATTCAGCAGAATAAATGTTGACAAAAAATGTAAGTCAAACTGAAAGGTTTTCTAAACCTCTTGCCACCCTCCTAACCCAAAACAGGTCCATAGGGAGACACACACATTTAGAAACATACTTACCAAGGCAAGTATAAAGACCCTGACTTATCCATGCTAGTATAGCAAGAGTGATGAGATCTCCAAAACTTGCTGCTATAGGAGTAGCAACATTGTCAGGATTAATACCAGTCTTCTTTGATCCAACAATAACTCCAACCATGATTATTCCTGCGAAAAACAAAAAAGACAGTACAGTAACCATATCTACTGTTGTAACTCTACAGAAAATTCCAAGATATTAGCACTTTTGAACTTGACAAGCAAGAAGCCAGTGCTTTCATCCCAGGATGATTGTTCTTCCCACCTGACTGATATCTGTGGTTTTAAGCTTTAGCCATTTTTAAAAGTGAGGTTATATATTAAAAAAATACAGTAAAGAAACACACAAAAGAAATCAAGAAGAATCTGTACAATGAACTACTTTGCTTATGATTAGAATTAGCACTATTAACATTAAGAGTCAGCCATTTCCTGAAGATAAAAATATGCAGTGTAACGTTTTACACCCTGTTAACTTTAGCTGACTGAAATTTAAAGTACACTAGGCTGAAAACAACCCTTGATTAAAAACTTTGACATCTGATATTGTGCAAGATTTCCAGTCATGGACTTTGCACCAAAAGTCAAGAAGGTACATCATAAATGAAAAACTAAACAACATATAAAAATGTTACTTGCTATACAATTAAAATTTAAATTGAGGATGTTAGTTTCTGTTTTTTTTCCTACAAACAGCAACACTAACTTTTTAAGATGCATTTCCCTGCAGAATGCAAGTGGCTACTAAAAGTAAAATTCACATTGTTACGAACAGTCATCTTTGGCATATCAGTGATTTCCCCATTTTATATTACTTTAAAGAACTTTTGAAAAATCAGCATTATAATTTTCATGTATTTTAGCAGTATTATGTACTGCACGCTACATTAGGAGTTCACTTTCAGAGAAACTGCTTAATGAGTTACACTCCATTAAATTCTCAAAAGAACAAACGTAAATTATCCTGTAGGATCACAGTATTTCAAAAGCACCTGTGTCACATGTAGGAGGATGAAGCTTAAAAAATAATTTCCTGTACTGGCCCATCACCAAATAACACAATCTCTCTTAACAACCAAATTATACGTAAGTGAAAAAAAGGGACACACATTCCTCAGTTCTCTTGCTGCTCTTAATTCTGTGCATGATCAAACTCAATGGCTCTGTAGTCACTAAAAAAATGTGTGTTCTTAATTCCATGCAAAACTTCAACAATTCTGTAATTTTCACACAAGCATTTCAGATTAGTGAAAAAGGGAAGTTAAAACACTTTATTTGACTTCCTGTTATGAAGACTACTGAGTATGTATTTTCACTAACATATATCACAATTGGAGGTATTTTCCCCCTTCATGTCCATTAAGTACCATCTTTTATGGTTAAATGTTTCCTGACAGTTGGGAAGAGAAGATTAAATTCATCACACCATATGGCTCCAGACAGACATTGGCACTGTTTGTAGAGGGGGACTTGAACTTGGCCCAAACCGTTCCCATAACAAGCCAATTTGTTCACTTCATATACAAAGCAGGGCACAAACCAAGATATTAGCAGCACAGGCAACTAGAAGTCTGGATTCAGCTCAGATAACATCTTAAGCTTAATTACAAATAAGTTTTACCTGATTGGTAATAAAAATATACTTTGTGCATTAATGAATATAGAAAGCAGGGGAGAAAAGGTCTCCATCGTATTAGGTAAAATCTAAAAATCCCCATACTTTTTGTTTTAGATATACTCAGGAGGTCATGCAATCCAAATCTTTTGAGAGAATATGACAGGAGAGGAATGCAATATGCAGAGCTATATGGAAATTGTAAAAGGGTATCCTATCCTCAGCTGTGTTTCAGACGTACTACACCTTACTGGATTTAAATTTTTAAGGAAAAGCAATATAATATATATTCAAAATCCAAAGAAAACTAAATAACTGTAAAAATTAATATATATGCACTACTTTTCTACTTTTACCTTGCAAAAGAGAAGCTATGAAGGCAGTTGCTACACTGCTAGAACACAGGAGGATTGAATGATCAAAACGGTATTTGCCCTCTGGAATCCAGCCCAATATAACTGCTGCCACTGCCGCCAGAAAACCAACTACTGTTGCCTGAACCTAGGAACAAAAAAGAAGCATAACAATACTTAAAATTAAGAACCCTTAAGAGGACTACATAATCACTTTCTGTTGCTCTTTCCTCCTATCTCCATTTATTTGCAAGGTGGAAAGGGTGAATGCTTATCCACTGTGCAGAGATGATAACTTTGGATAATCAAGATGAAAAATCTTATGCCAGCAGAAAAGGCTTTACCAACATTTCAGAGACCCAAGAATAGCAAAAGTAAAATCAAGGAAAAGAACTGAGGATTTACCAGGAGCCAAAGCTGAAATGCCTGAACAGGTTTCTAAGCCACTTAAAACAGTGAAGTCATAGCATAAACATTTTGCCTATTTTTTGAGCATATTGTATTATAACACACAAACATGAAATGGTTCTTAATCTTAAGAAATAATTCCTTTGGGGAATAAACACTCCTTTCCTCAAATAACTTAGCAATTTAAAATATTGTTTATTATCCAAAAGGTCTATCACATACTTCCTTTAAACACTGAATCCAATGCAAATACAGTACTGAAAACATTTGAGAGGTCAAATTTAAAGGGTTTGGCCAAATCTGAATTCTTTCTCTAATCATCCTCAGATCCTCTCTTGGAAAAATTAATAAGAAAATATGCTTGGTCCAGTCACAAAGAATAGTTTACCTCTTCTGAAAAATATAAGTTCATACTGTTTTAGAGAACCACACTGTTCCAAAAAATCAGTCATGCAAACTTTGTATGTTCAGTATGAGCCAGTGTAGTACAGCTTGTTTCCCGTTAACACTGTCCATCTCCATAAATCCATACTTACCAATCCTTGTGATGGACTTTTTCAATAACTTCACCCACATACAAGAGTTAATCAAATAAGCCCAGTTTATTTACCTGTTTCAAGGCCAAATTGCCAATTATGAGGTTCCATTTCTCAATGGGAGAATCCATTTTTCCAATATTTACCTGTGAAAATTACAAAAGAATTTCAGACATTTGTGTTTAAAATTATATTACTTGAAAATGGACTAACAAGGCAAAATCCCACAAATAATTCAATTCATGCAAAAAAGAGAAGTTCTGGAAGCACGTTAAAACCCAGCAATACTTTTTTTTCAAATCGAGCTTTCCTTAGGTCTGTTGATTTTAAATTGTATTTACAGTATCTATCAAAAAATAGCTAAACTTGATGCATTTTCACATAGAAACTTGTTTACCGTTAGCTTAATGTGCAAGGTACACTAGGACCATTCCATTCCAGGAAGGTCCAAAGACCACCAGTGATTAGAACCGTGGCTGGAAGGAAAACTTGCCAGTGTTCAGTCACTTTACACTGAACTGGTTCCTATAGCCCTTAAATTCTATAAGCCAATAGAAAAATGTGTAGATTTACGCATGTATGGACACACACAGCCTCACGTAAATGTGCTTATTGACTGCAGTGAAACTACCTGCACAAAGAAACAGCAAGCACCTACAGAACATTTAATGCTGTTTAGGATTCTAACTTTTCATTTATACAATATACCTAGGGACTTATGCTGTAAATGATGTAAGTCCAGTCCTAAGGCAGTAGCTGGAAAGACAGAAAATTAGTTATTCTAAAAAATTAAAAGGTACCTACATACTCTTTTATAATGTATTTCCTACTTTTACATGTATTTTGAGTTAGAGAACAAGATCTGAAGAACTGTACATGCCACTGTACTGTGACTATATTTAAAATCCCTTAACTTCCTTTTTGAGATAACCGAACTGTTTTTAACATGTTGAGCATAAATGTTAGTGTTTTTTCCCCACAGAATACTAATTTATAAGATAACATACTTCTCAAAATACAGAAAGTCTTAATGTGTATTTTTTTCCTTTTCTGATAATTTCTTTCTAGTTGGCTTTACTTCCATTTATTTTCCACTTTGCTCCATTTTGTGACAGTTGTGACTCGTAAGGAACAAAATATAAGAAAAAATGCTAATGTAATAACTTAGAAATATATTAAGACACTTTATCTCAATCCACACTATAAATATTTTCCAGCGTTCAAAGTACAGTCAAAGCTCTGCAAATACATGCATTAAATTAAATATAACAGCAATATTTAACAAAGTGCAGATAAGAATCTCCTTTACTTCCTTCTTAAACATATATGCTAAATGAAAGGGCAAGCTACAAAAAGCTTCACTCTTTTTCTCCTTTGAAGAAGTTTTTGAAAAGCATCAAAAAATCCCTGTTAAAACAGAAATCTTGCAAAAAGCTTAATCCAGCCTTAAAAGCAATCTGCTGCCAAATGGCATAGTTATGCTCTCTCCTACTATCAGCTATGCGTTCTTTTTTCTTTTTTCTTGATTCAGACCTACCAACCCCGTGAGTGAGTTCACGGCAACATAAATTTTCTTGCTGGTTTGATGGAAAACGCATTTTTTTCAGGAAGCAAAAAGCTGTTTTCTTCTACAAAATTATCTGATCTATCACTTGCAACCATGCACAAATGCTCCTAGGGTTTGGAAGGGAGAGAAAGAGCAGGATGACTCCTTTTGGCAGCAGATTTTCATAAAGTAAGATCAAATTTATTGTGATACTGTGGAATAGATGGACCTAACCAAAACGCTTCTAAAGTCATATTGCTAATGCCTAACCCTGGTAACAGTCAAAACAAGTGTCTGTGTAAGTTTACACAAATGACTGGATGTGTGCTGTTTTCTTGGTGGTTTTTTGCTTTGTTTTTTTTTTCACTTCCTCATAAAAAAAAAAATGGGGAGAAAAGGGAAAGGTGTGAACTGAGATAGTAAGAGTGACTCAAACTACAGACTAAAGCTTGAAGAATACAACACACAACATAAATATTGTGCTTGAATGGGCAGTTGACCTAAGTACTCCTCACAGCACAGGAGTGGAAGGAGGGAGAAAGGTTTACATGAACACTAACACTGAAGAGAAGTACAAGCTATGCCACAAGGTAGTAGATTAAATAGATTAAAACCACAGTCTGGAGATGTATTTAGTGAAATGACTGATTCTCAAGTGGATGGGAAACAGTGAGTGACTAGTAACAAGCAGCCCAAATAGGAATTTGGACAACAAGATGACTGAAGGTGATCAGGCAAAACTTGAACCAGATATATTACAGATAACAGAAACTTGCTAACAAAACATTACTTTATGGCTGACTACACAACTACAGTAAAGATAATTAGTTTACAGTCCCAAGAGCATAAACCTGTCTAAAAAATCACATGCAATTATAAACTAAAGGGAGCAAGAAGGGAAGGTAATTATCTCGAATTCTGAACTCATGTTAGAAATTTCCTCCTCAAAAGTAGAGCTATTCACAGAGGTAGTCTTGCATGTAGTTTAGATGTTAATGGGGGGATGTTTGGCAGTTACTGTAAATTTAGGTCAAATAAAGGCAGATTAATCATACAACTGCCTCCAAATAACTATTACATATGTCCTGAATGAATATACTCCTCCAATTTTCACTTAGGATGAAGATGAGAGGACCAAAGATTGGATGGCTTACAAGAGTAGGGACCAATGAAATCCATGTGAAGACCGCAAAGGTCAGAACAACCTCTTTCACAGAAGTATGAAAGAACTGGCATGTAAATTGCAGGTCCAGTAGTAAACTTTTTGATTAAATTCTCCAGTAAGGATTGCTATGATATGACACAGCACCTGTTTTTTAAAAACCTGGGGGAAGCAGAGCAACCAAGACAACTTCCAGGAGTTAAAATTCACATCTGGCAACCACACCAAAGTTGTCACCTCTAAGAAGTTACATGTAACATGTAGCAGGTTGCCATAGTTTTTTGGTTTGTTTTTCTTAACAACTAGATACATTAAGAAATTAGAAACACCAATCAGCTTGCAGAGCTGTCTATATTGCAACTGGTGCTGTGCATGACAAAAGATACATAAAAGAAAGTTGAAGGGTCTTAGCAAGATAAAAGCCATTTTTTCTGTTTTTTTCACATATACAAACTAAATATAATCTTGTTAGCATTGATTTGATAATAATTAACCTACGCTGTTCTTATTTTGTACAATATTGTTCCCTTAAACCTCCACTGTGTTGTGCACACACATATGCACACACACCTCCACAACATTTACTGATGAGCTCTTCACCAGCAAGAACAAATTAGAGCCACCATTGGCAAAGGAAAGAGAAAATGCTCACCAAAGTGTGACAAGCCTCTACCTCCTCCCTGTGAACTTACAACATGACTAAGGGTCTTATAGAAATACCAGAGGGTATTTCAATTCCTTGTGTAACTTAGTCCAGGGTCTGTCATGATTCTTGAAGAAAACAGGTCATACAAGTAAATTAGAGGCATTAGAAAACAAATCAAAAAAAATCCCCACAAGTCTTGTTGATGCAAAGCTGGGAAGCAGCTTGGTGCCAGTGGTGCTGTGACCATGACTTCAGGCAACGTCAAGGAAACTGGAGCTCCCACATGCCACATAG
This sequence comes from Pedionomus torquatus, assembly GCA_013398155.1. Classification (NCBI taxonomy): domain Eukaryota; kingdom Metazoa; phylum Chordata; class Aves; order Charadriiformes; family Pedionomidae; genus Pedionomus; species Pedionomus torquatus. The sequence continues at coordinate 2,029 of VZRU01018732.1, read as the reverse complement.
CATTGTCTGAGGAAATGTACACTTCACTGACCTCTTTGTAGCCAGTTAATTAACCTTCATAGCAGAAGGCTGTGAACAAAGCAGGCTAACAGGATTTGGCCAAGAAAGACACAAAAATTTCTGGTACCAGGGAGGAAGCCTTCATGGCATACTTGAGTAGAAACCTTTGAAGCATCAGCTGATTTATGTCTTTGTGAGTCTTAACAACAGTGGTGAGTGGCTCTGGTAACACTCCTCAAAATAAGTCCTCTCTGAATGGGCTGTGAAGTCTTGGTAGGAGCCTGGGCTTCAAATGGACAAATTGACTGAAAAATCACGTTCAACACATCTACAGATCACGGTATCACACAGTTAATGGGATATTCTTGAGAAGGCCATTTTAGGCTGAGGGGAAGCAGCCTGAACCTCATGATTACAACTTTAAGTAACCACTGAACATGCAGGCAGTGCTGGGGAAACTCCAGTATTCTTTTTCTGTGCATGTGTGAGGGGGACCAGCGCCTTATCTTTTGGTAACAGGTTTTCCCAGTGCAGAAAGCTGGAATGACCCTTTTCCAAATGTCTCAAGAGCTGCAAGGTTCACAAATGAGATGGCATTGGTGAGGATGGGGAAATCAGCCATTTATTGCCCCAGAGAAGAAGTTCTGCAGTCATGATCTGGCAAAAGTCCTAAGTTAAAGAACCCATTAACTGAAACAGAAGTGGTGGAGCTGATTTTGACCCTCTTTTTTTAAGCCTTTAGTAAGGCACTAGTAGACCTTGGACTTGGTATATATTTCACTATGCAATACAAGTACTTTCAAACCTCAGGCCACAGGAAAAAATTAAGCAGCAGGTCAACACAAAAAAAAGGTAAGGTAAAAGACAAAAGTATTCATGCCTGACAGTAAAGGCAGTAAGGTTTAAACATGAAATATTGTTAAGAAAGAGTGAAAATATCCAAAGCAAGAGCATTAAAATTAAACAGGAAAGAAAAAAAAAGACTAAATAGCTATGGCTGAAATTGATAGAGATACAATAAAACATGTCAATTCTTAGGTATAAAAAAATTGATATGGGGCAAAAGTAAACAATTTCTATAACGGGCATGACACAAGCAAACATTCATAGGTCTGCTAAGGTTATGTCCATCATAGTGTGCATATATTAGCTTGATATAATGTGGCAATGAAATTTATTAATGTCAGAAAACTAGGAGACCTTCTCAATAAAAAGCATTGCAATATTGTACAAAACCCAGATGACCTTGAGGGTTACGGCAATGAAAACAGATGCAATTCAACAATAGAAATGCAAGGTCATGCACTTACAGAATAATAATATTTCTGCCAGAATATGGGAGTGACAGCTGGAAATCACACAAAAGCAGAAATACTAGGACACAGTGATTGATCACAAAGTGACTGTGAGGTTTAAATCTGACACTGCTAGGAAAATAGGAACATATAAACCCAAAATGCTTAAAGTGCAAATTTTGAGAGAAATAGGGAAGTGCTATTCTATAAATCCATAGCAAGGTCTCATTTACATTTGAGTTATATACATCTTTGACCAAACATTTTCTAGAAAGATTCATTCAAGCTGGAACAGGCAGACAGTGGGTCTTTGCTGGAAAATGGCAAAAATATCCTACAAAGGAGAAATACTGCATTAGGCAGTGTGTTACAGAGATACACAGTTCATGTATGAGAAATAGTTTAGACATATTATTAGAACATTCTGTTCATTATAGTTATTCACACACAGAGAAAATTATATGGTAAGGTAATCTAGTTTGCTTAGGCTAGAAAAAGGAAGGAATGAAACATCCTCTGAGATGCAGAAAAGAACCATGATAAATATGTAAGAAAGATGTAGAAAAAATGTATGTAACATAGCATAACTACTTCTGAATGATGACTCAGAAGAGACTGAAGAAAAATGTCGATGTACAAAGATTAGAAAAGGGTTGTCTTTTTTAGTTTGCCAATTTAGTAACGGAGGTGATTCTACTCCTCCACTCTATGCTCGTGAGACCCCACCTGGAGTA
>VZRU01018731.1:210932-279318 GCA_013398155.1 Pedionomus torquatus | reverse complement strand
ATTTAATTTTTATATATAAGCAAATACAGTGAATCTGAAATTGAATACTCTTCTAGCCTTCAGACAAGAATTTTAACCTTACCAAGAATCCGAATGTGTGTATTGGGTTTGCATGGCAAGGCTTTGGTAATGGGGTGCCTTCTCTGAGAAGTTGCTAGAAGCTCCCTCATGTTCAATAGATCCAATGCCAGCCAGCTGTAAGACGGACCCTCCACTGGCTAAGCCATCAGCAATGATGAGCCCATCAGCAATGATTGTGGCACCTCTGTGAAAATGTATTTAAGAAGGGGAAAAACCTGTGCAATAGCAACTGCAGCTGGAGAGAGGAGTAAGAATATGTGAGAGAAACAACTCTGCCAACACCAAGGCCAATGAAGAAGGAGGAGGAGGAGGTGTGCCAGGCACTGGAGCAGATATTCTCCTGTAGCTCAAGGAGGATCCCACACTGGAGAAGGTGAATGCCTGAAGGAGGCTATGATAATGTAGAAAGCCCGTGCTGGTGCAGGCTCCTGGCAGAACATGTGGCCCTATGGAAAGAGGAGTCCATGCTGGATCAGGTTTACTGGCAGGACTTGTGACCCCATGGGAAACCTCCACTGGATCAGCCTGTTCTCAAAGGACTGCACCCTGTGGAAAGGACTCATGCTGGAGCAGCTTGTGATAAACAGACCACAACCCCCATCCCCCATACCCCTGCACAACTCAGGGGGAGGAGGCAGAGAAAATTGGGAGTGAAGTTGAGGCTGAGAAGAAGAGAGTATGTGGCGGGGGAAGATGTTTTAAGATTTAGGAGTTGTTTTCTTACTATTGTACTTGGAGTTGATTGGTAATATTTTTATTCCTTGCCTCCTCCCCCCCAACACCACCACAACCAAATTGAGCCTATTTAGCCTGTGGTGGTAATCACTGAATGATCTCCCTGTACTCATCTGGACCCACGAGCCTTTTCTTTCCCTTGTCCTGCTGAGTAGGGGAGTGGCTTTGGAGGGGACCTGGTGTCCAGCTGGGGTCAACCCACCACTATGTGACAGCAAAATCACGACATGTAGAATATAAAAGTATTTAATTTCAAATCAGCTCCTATCCCTATTTTGCATTATATATAAAACAATACCTGACTACACCCATATGACAGACTTCACATTTTACGTGGGAAATGATTAAAAATGGTTGTCAAAAGGGAGAAAATATAACAAGGCAGATGCAATCTTTTTTATCAGAGAATAAAACCTCAGCTTTTAAACAACACTGAATTGTATTTACTCAAGAAAGTTTGAAAGAAGTATGTGATGTGTAATCATATGGCTAAGCCTTTGACCATACCATCTGCCATTAGTGAAGAGCAGCACTGGAAATGGAAGATAGAAGTATATTAATGAATTGCACTGACTACAAATATTACCAGTAAACAATTTTTGCTGTTAAAGTGGTAGAAAGCAAAAACTATGTTGGAACAGTAAAAAGGACCAAATGTATTTTAAAGGATATGCTACAGCTAAAGCAAAAATAACATGTGTATCAACAGATTGAGATGAAACTGTGTTGTGTCTGTTGTAGAGTATCTCAAGTCAGACAGTTGCAATGATCCATTTGCCATTAAATTCATGATTTCAGTGGTCTTACAAATATGATAAAATAGTTCAGTTATTCAGCAAATAAAGGGAATACAGTCTGGGTTACCCTAAATAGTAATTTGTGATCTGAAAAAAACTTAGCAAAAAAAAAAAAAAAAGTAACAAAGGGGAAGGTAAATTATTGTCCTACATACAAGATTCTCTGATCTCTGACTTTCACACACTTCATAAACAGTCAAATTGGCTAAGAGTCTCAACCCCTCAGTTGTCAGTACCATCCCGTTGGAGGCAACAGCAATTGCAAGACAATCAGAAGGACAGAATGAGTAAACATGGTTCAGTTGCTCGTCTTCACAGATCAGTACCTTAATATAAATCCACTTGGCTTACACTAAAATGCCACACTGGGTGATGAGATGCAGGAATACATTCCTTCATCTGACACAGAAGTGGAGCAGACAGCTTGAACAGACACTGCCAGCATTACCTGTCAAAGCTCTGAACAAGTTCATCTAGAACTGGAAATTTATACTGGACAAGGGCAAGTTTATGTGACACCTTTCTTTTTGGACTCTACGGATGTATCTAATTTGGAAAACAAAGATGACAGGCTACCTTTAATAGCCCAATAACATTCCTGAAAGTGTATTTGCCTATGGTTTGGGTTACAAATGTTAAATTATCATCTTCTGCATGCTTTCTGCGTGCTGTTATATGTACGTTATTTGTTATCTCAGAGTATGTTGACCTGATCCTTCTTGTTATAACTGTGATGTTACAGAATTCTCTTTTGAAAACCTCCTATAAAATTATTTGTAAACAATGAACTCTGATGATCACATTTGTGCATCAAACAACTCTGGACATACTAATTTTTATGAATTATAAACAATTTTTGCAGGTCCTCTATTGATTTTAAAGTGCAATTCATTTTTTTGTTGTTGTTTTTTTTTTCAATAATTCTTCAATCAGGAAGGTATCACTTCAAAACTGAATCTAATGTTATCAAGGTATCTTGCTTCCAGTGTTTTATACGGTGCATACTAACTGCTAAGACGTTGATTCTTTGCCTTGTCAAAAAGAGTGGGAATTCTCTATTTTAACTTGAGTAGTCTGAAAGTCAGACAGCTAGACCAATCTAATTACCCACATATCCTTGACAGTCAAATAGGCAGAAAAGTATTTCCAGAGAAGGATTTATCAGGTACTACGACATATGTCTAAGAAAGGTGGTATGTTCTGCCAAAAAGTTCCTGCAAGTCTGTATTAAGAGAGAAAGGACACACACAACTTAGATCAGACAAACATCTTACTTGCTGGGGGACTACACTGGTATGGTAAACCTCATCCTAGTGGCTTACGTGAAGGTTTAAGAAAACAACTGTTATCTGAAATTGAAGAGTTGACATCATGCATAGACTAGCAAGGCTAGCTAGTTCTGTACTGATTTCAAAATTAAAATGCTTTGGTTTATTTGTATCAATTTTGACAATCAGATATTTTAAAAATTATTGAAAAAGTTTAAAATACAAATTCCAATGATTATTAAAACACTGAGGGAGGCTGTTCCTTAACTCTGGTAAATGTAACAAATTAAATGAAGATACAGCTACAGATCAAAAAGTTGACACCTTGATAACTTTAAATATCTTTCATAATATGACACTAAATATTTTTGCATTTGGATAAACTATGACTTCTGCTGCATAAAATACATTATATGAGCTGTTTCATGTCTCTGTCAGAGTTACAAAGTCAAAGAAGACCATTTGAAATTTGTCACACCTGTCATGTCTTGGTTAACATAGCAAATTCCTGCTGAGAGAGGATTCTGTGTATTTTTAACAGCGTGTTATGTTAGACCATTAAAACCAAGAGCTTTAGTTTTTAGGTAGCTTTTTAGCTACCCTGGAAGATTTCACAGAAGAATGTTTCCCTGATCCAACTGGAATGCAAGGGAATGCTAACAGAAAGCCGAAACTATACATTCTGCATCGGTACTGGTTGTTTCCATGGTCATTTAGGAAGTCGTGCCAACTCATTGCTGATGTGAGCAGGTGCCACTCCACTGAATGAATGCTGTCCTATCAACAGGAAATTTGGCTCTAGGTATGATAATAGCCAAAATAGTCCATTTAGATCTAACTGTAAGAACAGCTATGAAATGCAATGAAAATCTTCCAGATTCAAGAGAAGCAAGTTAAAGGCGTGATGCAGTCACTAGAATTAGGTGGTTTAGGGATGTGTGGTTGTTGGGAAAAACCTACAGAAAGAATTTTATCAGATGAGTTGATCTGAGTATTTGGAACAACAGATTTTTGGATTGCATCTGGCAAACTCAAACAGACAATAGATATAGTGTTTATATCCTATTTGCAAATAAGGAAAGCAAAAGTAGGTAAGTAAAGATACTCTAATCATAAAGTAATACCAACAATAAGAGGGTAAACAGCAAGAAGAAAATGTAATTATTAACAAGAACAATAATTAGGCAATTTAGTCAGCAAAATGATTGCCTCAGAGATAGGAGAGCGCACACTGGCAGTGGATAAAATAATGTCCCCTAAATATTTTACTATTATAATGTGAAGAATTTAAGCATTATAGAGGAAAAAAAATCAAACTACATAGGCAGACCATAAAATATTATGTGCTAGAAATAAACAGAAAAATAGTAGAACAGCAAATACATTGGAACAGAGGTTTTCAAAGGAATGTATTTTTCTGGAAAAAAACAGGTAGTCAGTGTTATGATAGACATTGCACAGAGGTGTTATGATAGACTTCTTTCTCAGGGGAAAAAAAAAAAGTGATGCTCCTATAATGTTAAAGAGCCATAAAAATATCTGGACTTCAGTAGATAATTTACTTGGTATGTTTAAATTGGCTACACTGTGCAATATTATTGGATAGAAGTGTGCCTACCTGGCCCACCTTCAGCAAAATAGCCTTGAAAACAACAGCTGATAACAAAGGGATGGGAGTGTATGATGGGACACTGAAACCCACTTAAGTTTTTGTCCCAAATTCATAATGCTAAGGAGGAATTCCATGACACCATCAGTCAGACAAAACAGTAACCAGGGAATCACAAAGAGAGTTTCCGAACAAAGTCAGCTTGATATGCAGTGCAGGAGCACAGAAATCTGTAAAAGGTACTGGGGGAGGTGGGGTCAGGAGCAGTGGCCATGTTGGGAAAGACAACAAGGGTATCCTCAACCCAATGGTATCCTCAGCCCTGCTTGGATGAGGCCCAGCAGCTCCGTGTGGGGCACAGGAGCAACCTGTACCCAGCCAGGGACCCACAATGTGGGAGTGGGATGGGAGGACCTGTTTAGAAATTTATGGATGTTTATTAACATTCTGCAGCATCTAATACTGTGGTTTATCTTCAGCGTTGCTGATACTGACCCTGAATGTTTAGTTCTGTTATTGCCATGCCATTAGTAAATCGATAAATTACTTCATTTCCAGTTAAAACTACATTAATCAAGCAGCTTTTCTCTATGACAAATATCTGTAAAAAATTTAAGACAGGAAAAGAATTTCCAGTATATGCTGAATTACTACATAGTTGTGAACAAGAACAGACTGTTGTGCTTACATATTTAGGAAACTCTGTAAGTCAAAATGAAAGCACCAGCTAATTTTACACACCTCTTGGAGCTAGGAAGTGCTTTAAAGTAAACAATCTGATTACTGTCTGAGAGAACATAAAGTTTGTCAAAATTGAGAATACTAGGCGTAGACAGAAAAAATTGCAAAAGTTAACATCAAAATAATTACCCATATCGTACTGTGGCAGATTTGTTTCAAATAGAGATGAAAGCCCTTAATGGGACAAAATTTTTCAAGAACTCAGTTGGCTTACACCAGATGCAAAGATTCACAGCCATCTTCTTTGTAGAATAAAGGATAACCCTGAATTAGACTCCTACTTTTCAGATGGAATTGATTATTACTGAAGATTTCTATTCTTTTTTTCTGATTATTGAAAAGAAACAGCCCATTTTCCCCTTTTCTTGAAAAAGAATTATAGTAAAACAGAAAGAATAGGCAACATAATGTTATTTACCAGTAGCTATGGTGACTGCTTGTAGGCAAGGGTAATATGTTCACAGAGGAAAGAAAATATCCTGTCTCCTCCTTAGAGTAAAACTAAGCCAAACTGATCCAGTTCATTTGTTAATAAATATTTCTTTACTCAAGCCAGCAGAGTGGGAAGGGAAATAATGTCCTATAGTTCAATGCATTCACTAGGAAATTGCTGTAGGAAGGGAATTCTATGCAATACCATTAATATTGTCTTTCTGCGCTCAAGATCTCTGTAATAGCTAACAGCTTTTTAATAATTATCTCCTTCCAGAAATCAGGATGATAGCGGGGAAGGAAAATGTTAATAGTTCATGCAATAGTCAGGATTTATCATTATAAATAATTGAATCAAGTAAGTCTCCTGGCTGTAAAATATCCTTGAGATGTTGAATTCTTGTTCATATTGATGTGGTTCTGGGACACATAATTGATTGAATAATCCTTTTCTATTAAATCACTATTAAGAAAACAGGCCAGGTTTATATTCCTCTACATGTTCATTCTGAAATAGGGAGATCTGAAAGTATTTATTTGCAATTGCCCTCTCTGTTTGCACTGCACTTATGCAGAAACCATTTTTAAGCTAGAGTACTGAAACGCTGTATTGCTTAATCATGAGCTAGTATGCATTCAGCTAACAGTGGGCTCTAAGGAACACATCAAATCATTTTATTTCAGCAACATTAAATACATATTAATGCCTAAAATATTGAAAGACAAATGTAACAGAATTGACTTTATATTAGTTCAGAGCTTACAGTCTATCCTTGCTGTTATTAATCAGGCCTGTGTGGATCACTTAGTCACTTTATGGTAAAGGCTGCAAAGTCATCTCAAGATGAAAAGCCTTTTTTTTTTTTCCCCAAAGGATGAATTCTCAGACTTATCAGCAACACATACACTTCTCTGTGACTGCTATCACTAGAGGTGGAACAGGTTTTGCCCTTTTCTTTGTCTCAGAAGTGAGAGTGAGTGGATTTTTCTCTTCCCCAGTTTCACTGTGCACTGACATCCATAGTGGCACACGCTGGCAGCAGCAAGCTACTGACACCACAGCAATTCCTCTCCTACAGAGTCATTCATCCAGCAATCTGAAATGGCTCAGACAGCACTTTATCGCTCTGTTTTCTGTCTCTTGTTATACCACCCTGTCTTACCCATTCTACTGGCTACACTTCTCTGAAGAGGATAAAGGCAAAGGCAGACAAATTTTTAATAAGCAGGACTACAGTAGTTTTAATAGTGTACTCTCTGCACCCAGTCTTTACCTTCTATCCATAGAAACCACTTAATAAGTTCAAGAAATTTTTATGCATGCTTCTGACTGCAGGTCTTTCATTGATTTCTAAGGATGATCCAGCCAAGTTCGGCAATGAAACAAGCACCTCAAGAACTTTTATTAGGTTCTAAATGAGATGCTGTATCTCAGATTTCCCTCCTGTTGTTTTCTGTTCAGTTCTATAATGCAGATCAATACAATCCAAAGATATACTGGGTGAACAAAAAGTTGTTGAATGCATCCAGCTGTGGGCTTGATTAGATTTTCACTTCACTGGTATAGATCAGAATAACTCCATGTAAGGCAAAGGAATCTCACCACTCTAAAATGGTGTAATCTCAGATGTAAAATGAGAACCAAGTTCCATTTTCTTTCTTTTTCCACTGGCAGTGTTTGCTCCAAATCCTGCATCAGGGGATGAAGCTCCTTCAGTAAACACTGAATTGTACAATTACTAATTATTAATGATTACAACATTTGGGTAGAGAGGAATAGGCCCCTAACATCTGCTGGCAAGAAAGATAATTGGGAGATGCTGCCTGAAAGAATATGTACTGCCTGTGAGACGGTGCAGAGATATTCTGCACTCAGGTGTCAGTGTATAATTCCTATTTGAAGAAAGGTAAGTGTTTTGAAGAAATGCTGGTTACAGGTATAAGCTCAAACAAAAGGCATTTCTGATGGATGGCTAGAATATGTTGATTTTATTTCTTCAATAGTATAATGTGTTCCTGTGTTTTTTCTTATGCTCGTTCTGCTTTCAAAAGAGGGAAAAAAACCTCTCTAGCATAATGTCTATGTTATAAACGAAGGATAAAAAATGTTTTCTGTAGTATGAATGAAAATAAGGTAGCAATGCTATGCAGACTCTTGCCTATGTGCTTACACACTTACACTTCACTGTGTACCTTCACGAACACAGCTTTTCTACTCAAGTACGTCATTCGCTAAATCTCACTGGATCTACTTACATAAGAAACCCTTTTGGGAGTGAAGTAGCTTGATAGGCCCACACAGAGCACTCTTCTTCAATATAGCATAGAAAGGGGAATGAAATCAGGAAGAACAGGAAAAAACTCTCAGATACCACACTAGTAGTGAAAAAAGAGGATACACTTGAATAGCAACAAGCAACAATTTCCCTTCCTTCCCATGCACACAGATTTTTTCATGCCAATATTTACTAGGTTAAGCAGCACAGAACAATTATTAGAAGCAAGAAACCCTGAATTTTCCTTAGTGAAAAAGATACTGCAATGAAGCACTTAATGAAAAAGGTGGGAGCAGTCACAGAAAATGGCACACCACTGCTGGGCATTATTATTCCTGTTCTCCTGAGGTCTTAATTTAGAGTGTGCTGCCTTTTTTTTCTTTAAAAAAACCAACAAACCAAAAAAACCCCAAAACCCTCTAACAAAAAACTCTACCAATCCTGTAGAGAAAAAATGCAGTGCAGAGGAAGGACTGAGGTTATAGCAGACAAAGAACATCCTAAGGATTTTAAAATAGTTGCAGTACACAAACCCAGAATGACTAAACAGGCCCCACCACAGTACAATCTTTCTGGGTTTTTTGTCTCACAGTGTTTCAAATGTTAGCTGACACAAGGATTGTCAGGAGCTCAGTTTTTTCTATTCTCTATGAAATTTAAACTGCAGCACTTCTGCCAAGCTACTGGCAGTAGGAAGGTGCTTTATGACAAGAAAATAGCTTGAATATGCTACTGGGGGATTTACTTTCTCTGTAGCCCTAGTTTTATTTAAATGACATAAAAAGCTGGTAAAACTCAATTACTAGCAGCTCAGCAGAGTCCTCCTTTAGCTCCCCTCTAAGATCTACTGCATTTTGTCCGGAGGGGCTTTAGTGCAAGGTCCATTTCTCTAGCTGGGAGTGGGTGCTTTTCCAGCTGCAGATGGCAGTAACCCACAGCTCTTCCATTTCAGAACCTAGTGGAAGATTAAAACCAGACCAGACATACAGAACAGCGTTTCGCTCAGATGCAGCAGAACAAAACATAAATAAGGATTTTTCCCTGCCAAGGATCACAGGCTTTTCCTGGCAGAGAAAAGGAGGTTTTGAAGAACCCATTTACTTAAATTATGATCTCTGTCCTTTTAATAAATTGTATGAATCAAGTATTTATCTTTCCCTCAGTTTGGAGGTAAAGAAAAGGGCTATTTTGCATACATGGGCTTTTGAATAGTGTATAACAAAGTCTGCAAAGTAAAAACATGAAATGTGACAGAAAAACAACCTTTGCCATTTTGTGTCCAATTTTATTTTTGTAAATTGGGGCAATCTGTGGTGAGTTAACTCAGGATGCTCTGGGTATTCTTTCTGGGTTTGAGGCTAAAGTTGCAGTGCTCTTGTCTAAGGAAAGTTAATTGTACACGTACCTAGCCTCTTAGCGCAAAATGACAGAACAAGCAATCTGTGTCAAGGACTTGAGAAATACATATAGTTCAGCAAAGTTAATAAAAATGCCTATTATGAAAACTAGCCTACAGAAAAAGGTTGCAAATGTAAACAGTTGGGACTTGGGAACTGCCCAATTCACACTGAAAAGACCCCACCCCAAAATATGAAGAAAACCTAATTAATAAACAAAATAATATATACTCATACATACCAATTTATCTACACATACACTTATATAACAATAAACAACTGTTTTGGCTACTACACAAATATTTATCCATAAAAAATAGGTCAAATCTGAAGTTTTAACTACTTTAGTTCTAGGCAGAAAAAAATAGATACATTAATTTCAGTTAGTATTTTGTACACATTCTGCATCTACCAAGATTAGCTCATATCCATGAATGCCATCTTGTTCATATTAAATCACAGCATTTTACCATCCCAGTACAGAACAAATATCCTCTCATTTTAAAACTATGTATTATAATACCACATCTGCTCCTGAATCATCAACCCAGCTTTAGAGACCTGCTTGAAAACACACAAGCAACTGTCTATAAATAAAAAGAGTGTCCAGATATTGAATCCTGCTCCATCTTAGTATTGTCTTGCTTTTCAGTAGTTCATATGCAAAACATGCTGTCCTACAGATGGAATCCACTTACTATTAAGTGAAACACAGCAGGAATCAGAGGGCATTTGCTGAAGCTGGAAACTGACTTTATAATCTAGCCTTGAATCTCGAGCTGGCATAACTATCACATTATAAATCTGGGTGCTGAGTCTCAACAGCACATAAAACAAACTCCTGATTGCTTTTTCTTTTTTATTGCAGTTTAAGCATATACAATAAAGCTAGATTTCAATATTTAAAAAATCTTGTTTGTCCACTCAAAGAATTTCAGTACCTAACAATTAAACATGTATCTGCAAAGAGCAAAGTAAATACCATTTCTCCACCTCAGTGTTTTTCAAAGCAGGCAAAATAGTAAGGATATACTCAAAGACTGCATCAATTTATAAAATGTGAGTGGCTATACTTAACTTACTGGGAAACCAGATGTATGTTTATACATTGCATTCTTGCTCAATCATCCCTGCAACAGTGACAAATCAAGGAGCTGTTTTCCAAGGGATGGTGCAAACTTCAGCTCTGTCAGTTCCACTTCAACTCTGCTTCCCAGGTTTAAGTGAATCTTAAGTTCGCAAATTTCTCCCTGGGTTAGGAGAGGATGTAAGCATCATACTGACAGAATCAAAAACTGAGAGAAAGCACCAGGAAAAGGAAATGAATTATAACTCTGTTTCTGTGTGGTCTCAATGCTAGGGGCGGTATTTATACCTTCTGCCTAATTGACAGGCTTGGTATTAGTCACCAGGAAGATTTTTAGCATACTGTCTTTTGGATAAAATGAGACTAGGACTGTATCAGGCATGAACTGAAGGAAAAGAAATTTCATCAAATTATCAGCTATAAGTGTATCATATAATTTGGAGTAAAAGCACCTTATAGACTGTGTGTCCAGAAAAGAGGAGTGGAGATTCCAACCCTTTTGCAAACTTTCACCTTAACTTTTCCATGAAATCTCCTTGAGGGAAAACTAAAAAAGAAGCTGAAAAAGCTAGCCACTTTTACAATACACAATTTATTAGATAGTGGTTCTTAACTCCAAATGGTTTTCAGTCCAATTTAACCTAGATTTTTCTAAATAGTTTATTCTCTCCCTTACATTAGGATATTTATCCAGGTAGTAACTCTGATCTATGTAACAATATCATGAATACTAATGAATGCCAAGTCAAAAATCCAGATTACATAATAAATTATAACATAATGAAAAAAAGCTTAGCTGGAATAAATGTCTGAATATTTTGATAAGGTTTGAAGTCCATAATTAATCCTTGAAGGTATCCAAGAAAGAGCTTAAAACTGGGTTAATGAACCACTGAGCTTGGTGTCCAGCCTGCACTGTTTCTGAAAATGGTTTACAGAATGAAAAAGTGGGTGAATAATTGGGTGACTCTTGCAACTGAAACATAATGATGTTATACTATCATATTATATCCTACTACAAAAAAGAATAATTCCTGGATATTCTTCAGCCTACAGATAGTAGCAGTCTTCATGTTTTACTTGAAAGTTTATGTTAAAAATGCTAACTGTAAATAGCTTAAAACCCCCTGTTGTTGACAAGAATTGTTCTAGATTGAACATCTCTGTTATTGATGCCATATTGTATTTCTGTGTATTTTACACTGACTTTTCTTTGGCTTTTCCAGACCCCTGATGTGAATAATTCTGAAGAAAATAAATTAAATTAGGATAAAATAAATTACAGTTGAGAATAGTTGCAAGGGTGTGGGATAATTGTTGTAGGTGACTTAGAAACTTATGTTGCATTCACATTTTAAGAAAAGGTACAGAGCTGAAGAAACTTTCAGGGTGGAGTGCAGCTGATATGCAAAGAATGCATTCCACCATAGTTCCCTAGGCTGCATAACCTGCAGTCTTAGATTCTGAATCATCAGATTCTAAGATGGGAAAAAAACAACATGGAGAGTGGGGTGGTGTGAACACAGATAAATTGTGAATGAACATAGATAAATTCTGCATCAGCACAGGGAATGGGAATTTATGGCACTATGAACACTGTTAAGCTGCATAGTTGTTATCCAACAGTTTCTTTTTTCTTGTAAAAATCATTTTGTTGAATTTTGCTCATTATAATGTTATTATAACACCAAAACACACCTCTATCCTAAAAGCTATCTGCCTCCAAAGTGTGACCATCCACCACCGAGCCTGTACTCTGAATGTTTGCTAGTCTGTACCTTTAAATGTGAAGCAACGAAATTCTCCACCAATTGTAACTAAGGTATGTATGACTAGAATCACTCAAGCTCCACCTGGAAGGTGAACAATAGTATAAAGATGGCTTAAGAATAGAGAGATGTTAGGGAAGATATTACAGACAAGTCAGGATGACACCATCACCATGACAAACCATCGCTGACTTTTGGGACTTGTTGATGGGCTGAGCCTTTCTTCCTCACCCACAGGGACACCTATTGGGTGAGATTCATAACACTCAGCCATACCGAGTGCTTCCCTGGGAAACTCAGAAGTCTCTATATAGAGTTGTTCTATGCTGTTATATTACTTGAGTTGTTTTATGCTACTATATTTCTTCCACATGCTTTGCAGACAGGGTATTATCACTGGCAATCCAAAAGAATCTATAATTCTGATGCTTCAATAATCTAGCATCATGCTATTGTGCATCCTTAATCGTGACAGTTCAATATGAATGTGACCAGACCTATAGTGCCAAATTGGACATCACTCAGAATCTAAGCCCAGCTGCCCCCAGTGCCTCTGATATCTGAGAAACTGGAAGGCAACAGGGTGTATTTTCTACCAAATTCCTTCACCCTTTGACACAACAAAGCCTAAGACTGTCATAAAGAAAAATAGAAAAAAAAATTGATTATCTACAGAACAACAATCATGCATCTTCAACAAACACTGTTCATTTATATTTCATGAACAGTATTCACTCCCAATGTACTCCTGTTCACGTCTGTTGGGGACTTTACCTATTTTACCAGTGTCCTCATCTTTATAACTAGGGGGAGATACAAAATAAGCCAAACTGACATTAGTACCCTCACCAACAATATATTATAAAACTCCATACTATAATGAAGACAATTATGAACAAAGGAACAACACATACCGTACAACTATAGCCACCATATAATTAAATTGTTTGCGTGCACTTACATATCTGTGCTCCCACACGGATATTTAACTCACACTTCACTGATTCCTGATGATTGCAGCAAAGATGATGACATGGTAACTATATTGTGAAACTTCACATCCTACTAACAGCTTCACAGGCTGTTTGGAAACAGAAAAGAGATGTCATGACCTGACCTTCTGGAACTGAAAGCTTACATGCTCCTCTGTAATCTTGAGAAAATTTGCAGGGGAATGCAGAGAGATCTCTAATGTAAATAACAGTGCTGCACAGAGGAGCCCTTATAACTGGCAGTGTCAATAACTGGTTAAAACAACACCCCACATGCTGAGTAACTATTTTCTATCTGGGACATTTCACCTTGGGGGATTCCTGAGGTGCTCTCTCCCACTGGAGTTTTTCAGAACTTGATCTCATTTCTGCTACAACTTAATTCAGACATGAGTGTGAAAATCTGCTAGCACTTCTATATTCTTTTATGTACACACAGTACAGTAGAGTATCTATTAAAGTACTGTATATGTTAATATATATTGAACTAGTCTGAGTACAGAAGTGAATAGGATGTCCAAAACCTCATATGATTATTTCAGATGGCCTACTTCAAATGCCACAACCACATTAGAAGACGAGAAGATCCAGAATGGTCAGTCTTCTACGCAGTTTTTCTTCAAAGAAATGAAATGTTCTCTTAGATGTATGTAATGCTCCTTACTGAGGCAACATCAGAAGAAATCTAGTGCTGACCTCCAAGCCAAGTGAATTTTCCAAAGCATGAAATAAAACTCAATTGATGGGCACTCTGAGAAGATGACCTGAGTAGAAGAGAACACAGCAACCCTTACTGAACTCTCATGACTTGTGGAATAATACAAATCATGTCCTGAATCTTTTGATCCTGTAACTCATGACTCCTAACACTATCAGATTTTGAAGCAGAGAAGAAGCAATACTAGCTGTATTCTTACAAGCACCCCAAGAACATACTTAGTAGAATCATAGAGTCACAGAATTGTCTAGGTTGGAAGGGACCTTTAAGATCACCTAGCCCAACCACCAACCTAACTCTGATAAAAACTATCACTGACCTATGTCACCAAGCATTATGTCAACCTGTCTTTTGAATACTTCCAGGGATGGTGACCACTTCCCTGGCCAGCCCATTCCAATGCTTAATAACTCTTTCAGTGTAAAAATTTTTTCCTAATATTCAATCTGAACCTCTCCTGGTGCAACTTAAAGCCATTTCCTCTTGTCCTATCACCTGTGACTTGTGCAAAAAGACCAACCCCCACCTCTTTACAACCTTATTTAAGGTAGTTGTAGAGAATGATAAGGTGTCCCTTCAGCCTCCTTTTATCTAGGCTGAAAAACACCTTCTCCCTCAGCCTCTCAAAAGAATTGTAAAGAAGTTACATATTTTAAATGCTTAATTACGAAGAACAACAGTTGAATACTAGTCTATTAATAATATTTATGAGTTTGTATTTTGCTATTTCCCCATACATTGTCATTGCACAATTTTCTGAAGATTTACAGATGCTTTGTCTAAAATCTAAAAAATTAGCTCTTAACGCCAACTTAATGGAATGGAGCTTTGACTTCTTTGTCAAATCTCTTATGCAGACTACTATAATCTGAGGAATATAATGCCTAAGAAATTAAGTACAATAAAATGGGAATCTGTTTCTGATGCAAAGAGTGAGATACATCTAGTTCAACTAATTCAGATTTGAAATAGATATCCTAACACAACTGTGGATTAGAACAATTTGCTATCTAAACCTGAAGGGCAAGAAGCTGGGGTTAAAATTTCAGTTTTCTGTTTTTGCTTTAAGGAAAACTAAGGCAGGAAAAATGCAGATTTAGCGTTCAGAGTTTTTATATGGGGCTTAAGCCAAGCACAATTTCTTTTAACAGAAAGACCAGCCTGAGTGAACTAATTTTCTATCAGTTAATTCTAAGTGCTAGGAAAATTGGAGATGAATTTTTCTCTTTTGTTTACTTGACTTGCCTATGAAAAGATGATGTGAGCTGGAAATAACTTCATTTTTGAAGCCTATGAAAGACAATGCCATTGAGCTTCTCAGAATGACCAAAATCCTGTTGGACATTCCTTTGTTATATCATATTTGGATATTAAGAGTTTGGAAATAAATTTAAATGAATTATTTTCTTTGAAAGCCCAATTTGAAGTAATCATTTGAAAAAACAATGGAGTTTCTACTCTGAATCTCTTTCATAAGTACGAAACTTCAGCTACACTAGCTACCTAATCTCATTAGAAGTACGGGATCCAAAAATTCAAGCCACTGGACTAGTCTTCCTAAATAATGGTGTTTGTAAGCATAAATCAGCATAAGAATACCAGCAGATTTTTGAGTTATAAACCATGTAAGCATCTTTAGTATTGACATACCTGCTGAAAACCCAGCCCTTTAAAAGGAAACAGGTTATCTTCTTCATACAAATCAATATTACATAAGTGCACATGGTGCAAATTGTGAAAAGGTGCAAGAATACACAACTCCCATCTGGAAATCTTCTTCCTTTGGAAATCATCTTTAATGAAATTTAATCCCTTTGTGTGATTTATCTTTCTGTAAGAATTGAATACAGTGGAACTCAAAACATTATTTCTGGACTTAATATGAATCTTAGTGAAGTTGACTAGGATTTAAATTTGTAAAAAAAACCCCAAAATGGATGTTCTAGATTATATATTTGGCTGAATCTCTCAGTCTATAAAAAGATTCTCAGTACATGATCAGTTCTGCTATTTCTGAATAGCTGGTCCCTTTCTTACACAGAAACACCTACACCTAAAGTAGTGATAGGAAATCCATAAGCAATTCTAAATGTCTCGCCTGCAATGCTGTTAGTAGTTTTGGGAAGTGCTTCAATGCTCCTTGGTTTGAAAATGGGCATTTACTCATTCTCATGTAACAGTTTTATCTTTAGTATCTTTAGTTCAACAAACACTGAAATCAGATTTTATGAGCTAGGAGCAAACTGAAGCTCAGAAATGTGAGAAAAACACTAATAATGGCATAAAAGCCTATCCTTAAATGAATACCTTCAGCCAAAACCTGACCTACCATGCAATTTTGGCTTGTGGGCACAAGGAAGCACAAGATATATTTCTGCCATGTGATCTGGGAAAGATTCATCATGACTACACTTTGAAATCAAAAATCAGATGTAAAAAAGTTGGAAAAAACATTTTAGTATCTCCAAAGTCTACAGTCCGAGCTGCTTCTTGTTTTTTCTGAAACAAAACATATTCATAATGCCTTTTCCTATTGTTTATTTTAATTAACATTCAGGATGTATACTCAAAAGATACCACAAATTTTAAGCTACTTCACCTTGTCTCCTTAGCATCTGCAACATTTGGAATTCTATCACTTAACTTCAACTACAAAATCTTCTTTACCTTACAAGAAAACTAACCCAGAACTTATTTTATAACTAAAAAAAGGCATTGCAAACTTTATCGAATGAACTTTATGAAACAGTTTAGGTGGAATTTTTCATTTTGTGATCAGTTATTTAAGCCTTAAAAAGAATTGCTCTTTAAGCCTTAAAAAGAATTCCAGCATGCAGAAGAGACAGTTTCTGCAATATTATTTAGAATATGGTTTCTCATATTCATAGCCTAAAAGGTGCTCTCCAAATGAGACCTACAAATCTAGGAAAGTATTTCTTACATTACAGACATGTAAGAAGAGACAATGTAAGAAGAAACGTAGGAAGAAATTCTTTACTATGAGGGTGGTGAGACACTGGAACAGGTTGCCCAGAGAAGTTGTGGATGCCTTTCCCTGGAAGTTCTCAAGACCAGACTGGATGGGGCTCAGAGCAACCTGCTTTAGTGGGAGGTGTCCCTGCCCATGGCTGGAAGGCTGGAACTAAATGATCCAACCTAAACCATTCTATGATTCTATAAAAACTGAAACATTATATTTCTTGTGTATTTTTGTTGATTACAGCATTCATGGCAATTGAAAACTGAAAAGGTCTCTCTATTGAAATTTATTGCTAATTCAGTTTGATTTTTCCATTTTGGTTAAATGATTAATATTAATGGACCCATCTGCTGCACCAATACATGGGGAACAACAACAGAAAGAATAATCACTGTGAGAATAGATTAAGACACTGAAAACATGATTGTTTGTGGGAGCAATTGACTTTGAGAATGTACTCCCGTCTATAAAACCTAAACCTTTGTAGATTAACAAATGTTAATCTACTCCTACTAGTGCAGTAGCTGACATAACTGTCAAATCATTGGTGAAGTAATTTTACAAGTTCACATGCCACACACAGATGTATCTTCTTAATTAACACCAAGCTTCATTTGCAACATTTGGCTCATATAATCAGTGGGCCACACAGAATATTAAGTGCTTCCTAGGTTAATCTTTCCACGCCTTTTCAAACACATACTTTCAAATCCAATGAGCTTTGAATTCACAAAATTAGTCATAGAAGTATATGACACTCAAACCCTAAATTTACTGAATATTTTTTTTTTCTATTTAGTAAAATTACTGAGTAGAATTTTTGGTCCTCTGAATTTAACCAGTCTTTTGAACTCAACATTAGCATGGACTAATAGTGCAGTAAAAGAGCTAGTGAATTTGCAGAAGTGCTTCTAAAAGCAATACAGCATTTACATATGAGAGTATTTTATTTTTAAAAAGTAATAGAATAATGACTATGTAAAGAATTATAAACGTTGATTTTTATTGAACCAATCATATGATACAGCATATGTTTAAATATTTATGAAACAGAATAGCGTTTGCCCCATTGTGCTGGTTTTGGCTGTAATAGAGTTAATTTTCTTCATAGCAACTAGTATAGAACTATATTTTGGATTTCTGCTGAAAACAGTGTTGATAATAGAGGGATGTTTTCTTTATTGCTGACCAGCAATTTTTACTCTTCACACCACTCCACCAGCAAGCAGGCTGGAGCTGCATATGAAGCTGGGAGGGGACACAACCAGGACAGCTGACCCCAACTGACGAAACGGATATTCCCTACCATATGACATAATGCTCAGCAATAAAAAGTTGGGTGAAGAAAAAGGAAGGGGGGATATTCAGAGTGATGGCATCTGTCTTCCCAAATAATTGTTACATGTGATGGAGATTGTTGAACACCTGCCTGCTGATGGGAAGCAGTGAATGAGTTCCTTATTTTGCTTTCTTTGCATGTGCAGCTTTTACTTTATCTATGAAACCATCTTCATCTCAGCCAATGAGCTTTCTCACTTTTATCCTTCTGATTCTCTCCCCAACCCCAGCTGGACCTCAGCCTGAGGGAATTCAATGAGTGGCTGTGTGGTGCTTAGTTGTCAGGTGATGTTAACCTACAACACCTATACACAGACAGATTTTTTACACAAAATGTAAATGGAACCTAGATAACACTTGTTTTTAAATGAAAATGGAGCAAATCTTAGCTTAAAAAGAATTAAGGTAATTAGAGATTTCCAGCACCATGATATGATGCAAGAGGGAATGGCTTCAAGCTGCAACAGGGTAGGTTTAGACTGGACATTAGGTCAGGCACTGGAATAGGCTGCTCAGGGAGGTGGTTGAGTCACCAGCCCTGAATGTGTTTAAGAGTCATTTAGATGTGGTGTTGGGGGATACGGTGTAGGGGAGAACTTTGTAGAGTGGGGTTGATGGTTGGACTCAAAGTTCCCAAGGGTCTTTTCCAACCTGAAAGATTCTATGATTCTATGATTTACAGCTAAATGGTGATGGTGCAGCCCATCCCCACCACTGGCCACCTTGATGCTGTATTTGACCCTGGTTTCCCTCACTGGGCTTGAGCCTGATTCCCCATCAGTGGACCAATTTCCCAGTCTGGCCTCAGCCCACCACTGTCCCCAGGGATGTGCCTGGGGCACGGGGCTGGGGCTGCCCCAGTGCCCCCCAGATGTCCTGCTCCTGACTGGGGTGGTGGGATGGGCCCTGGCTGACAGGCCCTGTCCTGATGGACCCCTAGGGAACCCCTGATGCAACCAGTGACCAGACCACAGGGAGATGCTGGCCCGTGTTGTGTCCTGAAATTTTGGATCTGATAACTAGGCACATACTAATCTCTGTTTCTTTTTATCATAATTAAAAAGGAAACATTTTTCTGTCAAATAAATTTCTTCTGCATAGTTGTTGTAATTAATAGGATGAATAATAAAATAGGATTTTTATAATCTTTAGGATGAGATAAATACATTTCTTTTACTAACAAATGTAAAAAATGCTTCTTATGAAACACACCTGCCTATGCCTATATGTTGACAAGCTCCAGTGTTCATTACAAAATATGGCTGAGTTATTCATTATGTAATACTTCATGGCCTTTCAGAAGCAAAAGCTCTAATTAGTTGCCAAGCACCTGAATAACAACATGCAATGAAAAATCTTTTTTTTTTTTTTTTCCCCACCAAATAGTGTAAATGAAGCAACTGGCAAAATCTTGAAGAGGTCTATAATAGTTTTATATGAATCATCAAATTGTTGCTTGTTTCATCTGTTTTTTTTTTAAATACAGCTAAGCTTTTTCACAGTAATAAATACATAAATGGACAATTAATGATGTAGATTGGAATATTTTTAACACTATAGATTATTTATGGCTCTCAGTGGCTGCTCTTATGAATATAAACTCATCATCTGGAGGAAACTCAGTTGTACAGTCAACATGCACCACTCGAACACTAGGACTGAAGTCTGGAAACTTTCTCCATAAAGTATACAAAAATTTCCACTTTGGCTTTTCAGTTCTCCTGCTTCACACATGACTTGGTGTGAACC
Source organism: Pedionomus torquatus (assembly GCA_013398155.1). Lineage (NCBI taxonomy): Eukaryota > Metazoa > Chordata > Aves > Charadriiformes > Pedionomidae > Pedionomus > Pedionomus torquatus. The sequence continues at coordinate 259,349 of VZRU01018731.1, read as the reverse complement.
AAGTTGATGTGGCAGGTTGATGACCAAATAATTAATCAAATAGTTGCTAGGACAAAGCAACTAATAAATAAAAGTGGAGTGAGGGGAGAAATGCCTATCTTTAGGATAGGGAGAAACTTTCTATCTAACTAAAGGAAGTTTGTAACCAAAGCACTGAAGGAAGAAGGTGACAAGAAGCCCAACACACTTAAAATTTTACTGAATATAGTTTGTTAAAGTATGCCCATTTACTAAATAGTTTCCTATAAGTAGCAGGCACTGCCTGGAAAGAAGTACAGGAAGAGTCTATAGGAAAGAATCTACCATCATTCCTTTCAGGAGATGCTTCACTCAGTGAAGCACCAGACTTGGGTCTTAAGACAACAGATTCAGAGTGGTCAGGTCCAGATCAAAGAGGTTCTGGAGCCAGACCTGCCAAGGCTGATCAGGAGGTATAGAAGTAATTGTTTTCTCATATCTCCTCAAGCTGTTGAAATCTGTGGAAAATGGAATTGGTATACAGCAAATTACATCATTCCCCAAAGAGGTTTCTGACCCTGGCATTCTGTCAGACAGAGTCTGTGTAAAATGCCTGCTAGTATTCCTGAAAAATTACTGCTAGCCAATATAGTATAAACAGGCAAATTTACATCCCAACTTGCCACCCCGTTTACATCCTCTACAGAGAAATTGATGCAGATAGGTAGAAAACTTATCAACAAGTGAATCTTTTAAATCTGTCATACTTTTTAGTGAAGCAGAAGTGATTTGATTACATGTTATACAGTGATGGAATAGTCTGTTTTCACAAATATGTTTAATTCTACAGGAAAGAGAATGCTGGACATACTGTGGACAAAATGAAGCTTCGGGAATTTGGGATGAAGAAATTGCTCTTCTAAAGACCACTATCTAGTAACCTATGAAAGTGAGCCCTCCAAATTCTGAGAGATAATCTGTCGTGATGATTCTTGCTAGCAATCTTGACAGCTAAGAGGAATTATTTGTAACTGAAAAAACTAATACTATTCTGTCAAGTGAGCAGTATGAAAACAGAGCTGCAGAACTTAGATGTGAAATATGATACCTAGATCTTCCTAGCAAAGTGAAGCTTACTGAATATTGACAGTTTGTTAACTGACTGAAGAATATACACACAATTTTGTACGTATATATGAAAACCAGAAAACCAGGTGATAAGAGAGGGAAAAAATGACCTCCCTTGACCTACGCACTCTTTCTAATGCAGCCCAGGATGGTGTTGGCTTCCTCTGTCACTAGGGCACATTTCTGACTCATGGTCAACTAGTTGTCCACTAGAACTGGCAAGTCTTTGTCTGCAAAGATGCTCTGAAGTCAGTCACTCCCTAGAATATACTGGTGCCTGGGGTTATTCCACTCCAGGTGCAAGATTTTGCATTTCCCTTTGTTGAATAAATGAGATTCCTACTGGCTCATTTCTCCAACCTGTCAAGATCCGTCTGATTGGCAGCAGACCCATCTGGTGCATCAATCACTCCTCCTTGCTTCATATTAAACTCTTGTTTCTGGGGTACATCCTGTCCCATCTTGTAGGTCATTAAGGAATAAAACCAGTACTGGATACAGTACTGAGACTTGGCATACTCTGCTAGTGATTGGCCTCCATCTGGAATTTCTGCTGCTGATCCTTTGTGCTTTTTGAGTTTCCTTTCAGCCAGTTTTCAGTCCATCTTGCGGTGCACTTACCTAGCGAGTACTTAATCAGCTTGTCACTAAAGATGTTATGGGAAGCAGTGTTGAAAGCTTACTAAAGTCAAGTAAACAGCATCCAGTGCTCTCCCCTCATCCATCAAGCCATAAATCTTATTGTTGAAGGCTATCTGGTTGGTTAAGCACAATTTCCCCTTCATAAATATATGGTAATCACTCCCAACCACTTTCATGCCCTTCATGTATCCATCCTTTCATGTCCTTCAATCCTCTTACACTGAGGGTAAATCTTTCTTGCTCCAGATTTTCTTCCACAAATCTGAAAGGAATAGGACTCCTGATGGTCAGTCTTCTCTTTCAAGACCAAGGCAAAGAAGGCATTCATTATTTCAGTCTTTTCTGGATCTTTTGTCACCAGAACACCTGCCCCATGCAGCAGCAAGCCCACATTTTGCCAAGGCTTCCTTTTGCTGCTGATGTAGAAGCATTTGTTTTGGCTCTGCTTGTCCCCTGTCAGATTGACATCCAGATGGACTTCAGCTTTCCTAACCCCATATCTGCATATTTGGACATTTTCTTTATATTTCTGCTGGGTCGCCTGGCCATGCTTCTACCTCTTGCATGTTTTCTTTTGACATTTGAGTTGTCAGAAGCATCTTGTGCATCCATTCAGGCTTTCTGCCACTTTATTTCCTGCTCACTGGAATGGATAATTCTTGAGCATGGAGGAGGTGATCCCTGAAAATCAGTTGACTGCTACAGAAAATAATGAAAATCACGCCTCTACAAAGCTGCTTATACCCACTTTGTACATGCAGTCTTCCATGACTCCTCTGGACAGAAGAGCAGTGGCCCATTTCAGAACAAAAGTATTTCTGAAAAGGACTGAGGCGAACAGTTGGAAAGCAGAAAGGCAGGAAACAAATCCAATAGTCATGAATTATTCAGGACTCAAGCTTTAAATGAAACAGTATTCCATAGTGGTAGATGACAGGCCAATCAGTAGAATGACAGAGATACAGCAAGGAACAACAGAGCAAAAATAGACTCATCACTCCCAAGTACACACTCAGTTTCACCAGTCTGGTAGGCAAATCGTGTATGTTGTCATGACGTGGCCTTGTTCTCACTTTTGCTCTAGTCAAATAAGGTTTAGAGATCAAAAACCTGTTTGGTGTTCTTTGTGTGGTCACATCAATCAAGACAGGCAGAGAAGCACCTCAAAGCTTTGATTCAAGGTCTCCTTAACCTAAGAAACAAACAGCTTTAAAAGAACTTTAGACTATGTTCTGTGCAGTGTTTGCCTTGAAGCTGAAGTACAGTTTTTAAAATAGCATGGCAGCTACTTCACAAGTGCAATCAATTTAAACCGAAATGTCGTTTCTAAATGCTGAGTGCCTCAGAGAATGATTAAGTTAGTACAGCTTACAGAGTTACTGTGCTCTAAATGAACCATCATTCAGCTGAACCATGATCCTCTTGGTGTTAGCCTGTGTCTCCTTTGAAAGCCATTTCCTCTTTCAGTGTGATGCACTTTAACTTTCAAAGGTTCTTTGTCAATAGTTCTTTACACATGCTGAAGGTATTGACTTACTTGTTACTGTTCTCATAGCATGATGATGAAGGCCTATGCTGTGTACTCAGGACCACACCATGAAGGTGGGTAAGGGTACAAGGCCTAGTAAGATAAAAAAGTTGTTGGACAGAAGAATGTTATGTGTTTCTGTCCAAACTCTCTATTCAAAGAGTCTGATTCAGTTACTGAGCCTTGCAGAGAAACTGATCAAAAAAGAATTCTGGCAGCAGCCCAATATGTATGCACTGTGGGCAATATAATTACATTTTATATCTCTTTTCATGTAAGCAAATAAGGCATAAAATCTCTCCAGTTAGGCATGAAAATTTCACAATTTCTATTTAGTATTATTAGGACAAAAGATTGGTGATTACTTCATTATGTAGAAAATTATAGTAATTTCTCATTAAAGATGAACATTTACCAGCCACAGAGTGTAAACAGGTGATAAAATCATTAAAGAGGTAACTTTTACCTAGTGCAGGTCCCACCATTGTGACATGGATGATAATCACATATTGGAACATTGCAGTTCTCAACATTCCTCCCTGCAAGAGCCTCATCTATGATGAACAGCTCCTTGTTGTTAACTTGAAAATCCCTAATGCATCCTTTATAGCCATATATCTGCCCAGCACATCGATGAACCTCTTCAGGAACAGGAACATTTCCAAGGAAGATTGATCCAAAGGTGACCTATGAAACCAGAAGAGAATCATCAGAAAATAATGTGATTTGTGATGTTGTTGTAAGCAAAGACTGAATAATAATTAGAGATAAAGGAAAATAGCCATTACTTGAAGTTGGCCAAAACCTATGATACTTGCAGAAGCGATTCCTTTTTAAAATATAGTTCTCTTAAAAATCAAATCAAAACAAAACAAAAAATCCCAAACACACAAAGAGAGTGGTTTAACGTGTTTGCATATCTTCAAACATATCAGACAACATATATCCCACAACAGACAAATTGGAATTCCCAGCCTTAACCACAAGGATCATGATAAGGTTCTCTCATTACTTCCCTCATTTCTATACTATGAGTTTTGCATTCATGACTGAGGGTTGGTGCAGTAACAGAGGAGAAAATGTAGACCTGAAGATAAATCTTTTCTCTAGGATCTAGGATCTACAGGACCCTAAGATAAGGGGAAAACAGAAATAAAATTTTACTCTTTTTTTTTGGATGAGTGGCAGAAAACAGACCACTCTCCTGAAGCCAAGGGCAAAAGGGAAAGTTTCAGGTAGTGAATTCTAGAGCCACAAATGCCTAGAACTTCCCCATAAAGGTGCCAAAGAAACATCCACAACTATTTCATACTATGACTAACCAAACCATACTACTGCTCAGTGTGGTACTTCCTATACTACCATATCTAGGAGTCAAACCCTTGACTACCACATATAAAGGTTCTGTGACTCATTTATCACAGGAAATTCCACTCACTCCTGAATTTCTGGAGTTCTGACATAGGTTTTCACCATTTCTAAATTCCTTTGCTAAATGCCTGTCACTAAGAACTAAAAAAAAAAGTTTGTTTTTTTTTTTTTTCTTTTTTTTTGCATGCATCACACTGTGATTTATTTGTATAATTTATTTGTGTGCATTTATTTGTAAAATACTATCAATCCACAAAGTGAGGAAATCCTATCCAATTCCAGTCAAGTAGGAATAAACCAACGGAATAAAAAATATGTGACAGCATATAAAACAAAGCAATCGTTTATGTGAGGAGATGATTTGTAGTGAAGTGCCCCTTCACTATCATATTCAGATATCAACTATAAAGAACTAGAAACAGGAGGAAAACTGGAAAGGAAAACTTGACTTATCTGGAATTCACACATCCATATGATTTTGCTTTGCTGTTTCCTCGCTGAGCCTTTATCAGTCCTGGATCTCTGTTGCTGACAATTTTAAGTGAAATTTGGAGATACAATGAACATGAATACCTCCAGATATTCCTCTGTTTACAATGTCCTCCATTTAGAAAGGAAAGAAAAAAAACCCTACCTTTTTCAGCACATGGATAAAATTAAATCATATTTTTTCATGTGAAAGGAGTCTAAAGATATCAGCTCAGCAGTTGTTGAATGAACTTCATATCACTCGATTTTATTCCCTTTCAAACAAAGCTATAAACCAGCAAAACTATAAACTAGATTTTTAAGTAGTGTTTGCAGACAGACATTTTCTCTCTGCTTGCAAATCTATTACAAAAATTAAGCAAAGCATTGGACTGTAATGTAAAGTGTCTATGATTAAGAAAAGGGGTTTTAACACTCTTCCTAGAGTTATGGGCAGAAATACTCTGTTATACCATTTTGGTGCATGACATCAAAGGTGGACACCACTAAGTTTTTCTATGAGTAAGTGTCCCGGGTCTGATTGGGATCGGGTAAATTCTCCCCAGGATCTAGCAGGGGCACAGGTATTCCAGTGTATGTGAGCCATGCCCAGGGGGCAGTTGGGAGCTGGCCAGGGAAGGATGGGGAGAGGAAATCACCACAGGGTAGCAGCCCTGTGATATGATACCACCCGGGTGTGATATCATAAACGTGATTGTATATTCCTCTCTCAGTGTTATTGTTTTCTTTTTCCCTTTGCTATTCTGTTAAACGGCCTTTGTCTCAACCCACGAGTTTTGCCTTTTTCTTCCAATTCTCTGTGCTGTGAGGGGCCTTGAGTGAGTGTGCCTGCCACTTGGTTCTTTGTTGCTGTTGAAGGCTTAACCATAACAGTCATTTTTATCGCTCAACATGAGGCACCTGGAAGTTTGAGATAACAACAGATCTGACCAGACTGTGTTAAAATAAATTTGTTATATGCATTTATTGTACTAGTTGCAGGTCCCAATATTGCTTCATTTGTTTTCATTTCTGTGTTTTGTAAATTCTTACATGTTTTATGTACTCCCCAGGATGATGTGAAGATTTCAGCTGACTTCCAGGCAAGCACATTGTATCCTGGCTGCTCCAGTGCTGGGATAATGGAGTCAGTAGCTTGGAACTGGAGGTTAGGGAAGCCAGGCAGCTAGGATCTCTGTCTAGAGAAGGGGGCATTGACAAGAGACGAGGTCATTGCGAAAAAGATACAAGCCCTCAGCACCTGCAGGCAACTTTTGTCAGGAGTGAGGGAAAGGTACTCTTCCAGTGAAGATGTCATATGTCATCTAAGTGAGTAGACCACCATGGAAAGAGGTATACAGTATCCGAGGGAATCAGCCATGTGGGAGATTATTTATCACGACCTGGATAATACACAGTTATCCATAGATACAGATGACATACAATGCACAAGGTCCGTGTGGCGGAAGTTTGTACAGAACGCACCATCATCATATGCCAACTCATTGCCAGTGATGGAGTGGAAAGGCAAAGAGGGACCAACAGTGGATGAGGTAGCTGCCCAACTTTGGCAATACGAAGAAAGTCTTTCTTCTCCCCTTTTATCTGCTGCAGAGAAAGTCTGCTGGAAGGTCCAGCAACTTGAACAGAATATGTCCTCCCCACCTGTACAAGCCAGTACCTCAGCTGTTGGGAGCAGATGTTTCTCCACGCAAGATAGAGAATACAGGGGGTACACACCACGAGGCACCCTGTGGTTCTGTCTGTGTGACAACAGAGAAGACATGAGGAAATGGGATCAACAACCTAATTCATTCCTACAGGAGTGGCAGGGAAGAACAACCACAAAAAGGGATGTCTCCAGGAAAAGTGGAGCCTCAGTTTCCAGTGAGCAGTTCCTCAGACAGAGTAAGAAGCCTGAGCTTACTTCTGATCCTCTTGAAGTAACTTCCAAGTAATTTCTGCAAGAAGTGAGTAATGGATATTATGAGCAGTATTAGAAGGGTCCTGCTTCCAGCCAGGTGGAGGAAAGGGACAACCGGGTGTATTGGAATGTGGGGATTCAATGGCCTGGTACATCAGATGCACAAGAGTATAAAGTTCTAGTGGACACACACACAGAGTCTACCCTAATACCACCGAGCTATAGATGGGCAGAACTCATTTGTATTTCTGGAGTGATGGGGGGATCCCAAGAGTTAACTGTACTGGAAGCTAAAGTAAGCCTAACTGGGAATGAATGGCAAAAGCATCCCATTGTGACTGGCCCAGATCCTCCATGCATCCTTGATATAGATTATCTCAGGAGAGGGTATTTTAAGGACCCAAAAGGGTACTGGTGGGCTTTTGACATAGCTGCCTTGGAGGAGGAAGAAAAACAGTTGTCTGCCTTGCCTGGTCTCTTGGAAGACTCTTCTGTTGTGTGGTTGTTAAAGATCAAAGTACAAGAGGTGCCGATCGCTACCACAATGGTGCATCGGCAGCAATATCGAACTAACTGCGACTCTGATTGCCATCTATAAGCTGATTCGTCAACTAGAGATTCAACAAGTAATCAGCAAGACTCACTCACCCTTTAACAGTCCCATATGGCCAGCATGGAAATCTAATGGGTAGCAGAGGCTAACTGGGGACTATTGTGGCCTGAATTAAGTCATGTCACTACTGAGTGTGGCCATGCCAGACATGTTAGACCTTCAATACGAACTGGAGTCCAAGGCAGCCAAGTGGTGTGCCACGACTGATATTGCTAATACATTTGTCTCAATTCATCTGGCAGATCACAGTTTGCTTTCATTTGGAGAGGGCGTCCAGTACACCTGGAATTGACTGCCCCAGAGGTGGAAACACAGCCGCACCATTTGCTATGGACTTAACTAGATTGCACTGGAACAGAGTGATGCTCCAGAACATCTGCAGTACGTTGATGACATCATCATATGGAGCAACACAGCAGAAGAAGTTTTTAAGAAGGGGAATAAACCAATTCAAATCCTTCTGAAAGCTGGTTTTGCCATAAGATAAAGTAAGGTCAAGGAACCTGCACAGGAGATCCAGTTTTCAGGAATAAAATGGCAAGATGGACGCCATCAGATCCCAACGGACGTGATTAATAGAATAGCAGCTATGTCTCCACCAACAAGTAAAAAGGAAGCACAAGCTTTCTTAGGCATTGTGGGATTTTGGAGGATGCATATCCCAGAGTATAGTCTGATTGTGAGCCTCTGTATCAAATAACTCGGAAGAAGAATCATTTTAAATGGGGACCTGAACAGCGACAAGCTTTTGAACAAATTAAAGATTAAATAGTTCATGTAGTAGCTCTGGGGTGTCTAGGTAGGACTAGATGTTAAAAATGTGCTCTACACTGCATCTGGGGAGAACGACCCTACCTGGAACCTCTGGCAGAAAGCACCAGGGGAGACATATGGTTGACTCCTAGGGTTTTGGAGTTGCGGATATAGAGGATCCAACGCCTGCTATACTCTGACAGAAAAAGAGATACAGCATATGAAGTGGTTTGAGCTGCTTTAGAAATGGTTGGTACAAAAGGACAGTTCCTCTTACCACCTTGGCTGCCAGTGCTGGGCTGGATGTTCAAACAAAGGGTCCCTGCCACACATCATGCAATGGATGCTACATGGAGTAAGTAGATTGCACTGATCACACAGCAAACTTGCATGGGAAACTTCAGTCACACAGGAATTCTAGAAGTGATTATGTATGGGCCAGAAGGCAAGGTTTTTGGAATGTCACCAGAGGAGGAGGTGATGCATGTGGAAGAGACCCCACCATATAATAAACTACCAGAAAATAAGAGATATGCCCTGTTCACTGATGGGTCCTATCAGATTGTGGGAAAGCATCGAAAGCAGAAGGCTGCTGGGTGGAGTCCTACAAGAGAAGTTGTAGAAGCCACTGAAGGACAAGGTACACAAATCAGTTTGCAAAAGTGAGAGCAATTCAGCTAGCTTTAGACATGGCTGGTACTTTACACTGACTCATGGGTGGTAGCAAATGCCTTGTGGGGGTGGTTACGGCAGTGGAAGCAGAGCAACTGGCAGCACAGAGGCAAATCCATCTGGGCTGCTGATCTGTGGCGAGATATTGCTGCCCAGACAGAGAATCTGGTTGTGAAAGTATGTCATGCAGATGTCCATGTACCCAAGTGCTGGGCCACTGAGGAACACCAGAAGGTGGATCAGGCTGCTAAGATTGAAGGTGGATCTGGACTGGCAACTTGAGGGTGAATTATTCATAGTTTGATGGGCCCATGACTCCACAGGCCATCAAGGAAGAGATGCCACATATGGATGGGCTCGTGACCAAGGGGTGGATTTGACCATGGACACTATTACACAGGTCATTCATGAATGTGAGACATGCACTGCAATCAAGCAAGCCAAGCAAATAAAGCCTTTCTGATATGGAGGACGATGGCTGAAATATTTATATGGGGAGGCCTGTCGGTTGATTATATCACACTCCCAAAAACCTGTTAAGTCAAGTGCTATGTACCCACAAGGGGGAAAGCAACGACTGGATGGCTGGAAACATACCCTGTGCCCCATGCTACCACTTGGAACACCACCCTGGGCTTTGATAAGCAAGTCCTGTGGTGACATGGCACCCCAGACAGAACTGAGTCAGGACTCAGGACTCATTTATGAAATAGCCTCATCGACAATTGGGCCAAAGAGCATGGTATTGAACAGGTCTATCACATTCCCCACCATGCACCAGCCTCTGCGAAGACAGAATGCTACAATGGGCTGTTAAAAACTGTAGTGAGAGCAATGGGTAGCGGGACTTTAAAACACCAGGTTACACTTTTAGCAAAGGCTATCCAGCTAGTTGACACCAGGGGATCAGTCTTATTGTTTTCTTGTTTCCTTTGCTGTTCTGCATGGCTGCCATGTGGTTCTTTGTTGCCATCTGAGGTTAAACCACAAAAGTAAGGTATTGTTGGCTTCTCTACATAATTAGGTACCAATAGGTAAGTTTTTCCCCCACATTCTCTATGCAGAAGCTGACAATAGTCTTAGCTTTACATTCTCCAATAGTTATGAACCCAAGACACAAATGGAAAGACAAAGGAACCTTCTCCAGCAGAATGTCAGGTCAATCTCCTGGGAGCTATGAACAGAAAAGTTATTGGTCTAACAGCAATATCTAATACAATTTAATTCTTTATGTCAATCTCAACAAACACCTAGATACTGACTCAGGGAAGAAACAGGAAAGAAATTCTGTTACTAACTGGCAGTGATATGCACATCATCATTAACATTTCTATAGATAACTGTCCTGCCTTCCAGTGAACAAACTTATAAAGTGAGCTGTCAATCACAGTTCAAATTCTCCTGTCTAAAAACATTTAAGATGTATCTTGCAGAAATAATCTTGTGATGAGAGAATGGATAGCAAAGACAGGTGATAACATGGAGCCAAATAATAACAGAAAACCCTCGAGATCTGTGAAAGCTGGCTATTGCCCATTTAGAATGAGTCTTCTGATACCAGTTTCAAAATGGAGACAGTCATTTTTACAGTACTATTCAGAAGTGAAGTCTTAACAACAGTACTGACACCAAGTCAGGTCATTAGTGATTCATAACTGCCCTACACTAGACAGTGGCTTGCAAATAAAAAGTAACCAGAACTACTGCTTAAAAATATCTGAATCGCTTCTAATAAAACCATGGCCGGGTTAAATGACATTGCTAATATATCATTTTCACTCTTGCAGTATCAGTGTCCTTTTCATGGAATTTAGGCAGTTGCAATAGAGGTTTCAGAGTCACATAAACTGAAATGAATGGAAATACTACTCATGCTCAATGTGAAAAGAGAGATTAAAGAGACATTGAGGATATACAATAACATCTGAGGAAGAATTACATTTCTTCCTTTAGAAAAGTTTAGAATGCCTATTGTCTTTTGAGAATAACTAAAACGCGTATGCTGATGAAATATTCAAAGCAAATAGCTATTTTTTGATGTTTTGCAGACTCACCTGAAATACTGGATTTGAGAGAGAAAGTCTATGTTGTACAGGAGGATTTCCATCTGCAGCCATTTCAATCATACAGTAACCTTCAGGACTGCTCACAGGCAACATATAGCTGGAAGGAAACAGAAAATCACATTACTGTTTCTGCTGTTGACAGCGGAGTATTCAAACCTCACATAGCAATGGCAAGGTGAAAAAGATGCTTCTGTCTCCATAAAGTGTGACAGTCTTTGGACACTAATAATTCCAGTTTCATGGCTGCTTGGAATACCCAGGAGACAAAACATGTCATTTTCTCGTGCTAATATATCTCTTCGATTTGTTTTCCTACTGTTCTTGACTCTAGTGTTTGAAATATATATAGAGAGACAAAGAAGAAAGAATGCTTTACATGCGTAAGTGGGTATTGATAAATTGCAAGCACTATCTGTAGCTAACATGGTCTCCCTAGTATAGAGGATTGTTGGACAAGTAACATCAATGTTGAATGATGCTGAACTCCCTAGGTGGAAATTTCCTGCCCTACAGAGGAAACAGAAATGGAAAGAGAAATGAAAGGCTGCATAACTCTGAGCAGCAGGATTACACTGTGATATAGTTATCACTACTTGGGAGGCATGCTGTTAACGTAAACTCTGGTACTGAGCATCAGAGATAAGAAGAATATAAGGTTAAGGGAATTTGTATAGTAAATACTAGTGAACATTCAATAAAACACTGATAATTACTCACGTTCTTTCTATGATGAGATGTGATGAAATGCTATTGATACTATCAGCAATTAAAAATTCAGTGCAACAAGATGATTTTCAAATATACTCTTTTTGTATTTAGAAAGGAAATTTGCATAAACATTATTACAGCAATGCCAGAATAGACTAGTAGTTGATAGATTCTTTAAAATTGAGCTCTGCTTTTTCTGTAGAAGTGCTTCCCAATTCCACCTTGCCTTAGTTCCAATTTTCACATGCTTTAAGAAAGAATGTGATGGGCCTTCTTCTGGGAAGCATGTTAAGGTTTACTGACTACACACACTCTGCACATGAAACTGTGCTCAGTCAAATTCACACAATTACGTATTCAGAGTAGGATCATAGAATGGTTGGAGTTGGAAGGGACCTCAAATATCATTGAGTTCCAACCCTCCTGCCATGGGCAGGGACACTTCCCACTAAAGCAGGTTGCTCAATGAGTACTCGATAAGTACAGGCTTTTAACAAGAACACTGGTTCATTTTCATGTAATGTTTCAGAAATGTTACACAACATGTTTTACAAAGTATTTTGAAAAAAATGGATACATTTATTTATGGACTGCCAAATTTTCCATTTTTTTTAACCTAACAAATGCTAAGACAATAACAGGAATCTCAAACTATTTTGTGTTGGGATAGATGAATTTTTATGTTAGGCCACAGACATATGAAGTAGTTAACATATTTTAAAGTCCATTATGTCCCGAACACTAGAGGCATATATTACTAATCTTAGAAATTACCTCAGCACTGCCAATGACAAATTTGCTCCTAGATGAACCACATCAAGACCTACCATGCTCCCAAATGCCTACCTTTCCATATACCATCACCGAGTTGGTTGTGTGCAGCTGCCATGCTATGACTTATCCCATGTTAGGCCTTGAGCTGTGCTTTTCTACTCCTGTGTTTGCAGTCTTAACTATTTTATCCTCTTGTCTGTAGATTTGGTATGAAATTTAGAGTCTCAGTTTTCAACCCTGAAGTAACTGGGAACATTGTATTGACATAAATGGATATAGTATTAGGCATCTAATGAATATTTATAACATTCACTGCAGTGCAGTGATTTCTGAGTGAGCAACAACAAACCAGCACATTTACTAACACAAGTCTCATAGGCCATATATCTATATCAGCAGATGATGCACCCATATAAATAAATCCTACTTTTCCAATGGTTATATTGCTTCTAGTTCCAGAGTTAATTCATTCAATACTAACTCATCTACCTTTCACTGTGCTCTCCTGCAGGGGGTTGAAATGTGCTAAATTATTTCACCTTTGTAAGTATGCAACACTTTTCTGATTTTTGAACCAGAAACAAGTATGTTTTAATTTTTTTTTAAATGACTGAGATGCTATCTTCTATTATCACTTTTGAAATGTGATCTAGACTCCTAGACTATTAAAACAGGTTTGAAAAATATTTATTTCTTTCTTATTCTAGGTTTAAAAAATTCAATTTTTTAAAAAGTATATTTCAAGATAAGTGCTTTCTTATGAGTCTAAAGCTAGCATAACACTTTGATTTTGAATTTAAGGAGCCAAAAGCAACATCTGCTTATCAGCTAATTTTCACAATTTCCTTATAAAATGTGAATTGACTAAACAGAAGTTCCTTTTTAACAAAAAATTAGTCTATTAGACAGATAGCTTTGTCGTCTCTGTTTTAAATATTTGTAACAAGGACAATTTTGGAAAAAGTGTTTCCATCTACTGTGATTTCCAACCAATTTTCGATATATAAAATTTAGTTTTAATTTTATTTATTATTCTTACTCATATTTCAGCTGCCAAGAATCATTAAGTTAAATCACAGTGCATAAAGATAACTTCCTCAGATAAAAGAAAAGTAAGCTTGTTGGGGAAAACCAACTCATAACCTTTATTTGATGCTTTCAACTCTGAGCTGATATTGTAGTATAGACCTAACATGCTCATGGCAAACCTACCCCCCTGCCTTGACCCTGCTTTTCTGGAATATTTTTGAAGTCTGAATCTGTTGTAGTTTCTAAATCATTTCAAGGTTTAACCCCTTGTATCACATATTATAATGCTCCAGCCCACAAAGGACAAAAGTTTAAGTGATGTGGCAAAGTCAATAAAGGAGAATGCTCATCTAATAGAAAAGAACAATATGGTCTCTGTCAGTCTGATCATCTTCAAGCAATTATCTATCCAAGCCGAATTCAGCATTGTAAGCTTCCATTGCAAATATCTGGTGGTATTCACACATTCTCACTGTTATGTATACATAATTTCTCTTGTTTTGATTCTTTGCTGGGGGGGGGGGAATGTGGAAGATTAAAAATTAAAGATTACCTGATGCTGACATAATCTTTACAGCAGTATCTTTACACAAACAAGCCCAAGCACCCTAAATTCATATAGATAATAATGCAGTCATCCCTATGCTGGCATATCTGGTGATCCATTCTACCTATAAAGAAATGCGTCTGAAAAAAATGAAAAACTAAATTCAAAAGAAAAAAGCCCAGTATCTATAAACAGCAGCTATTATATAGTGATTTTCATCATTAGGTCTCAACTTCACTACGGACATAAAGCTATTGGGGTTTTTTTTAACATTCAGCATTGAAATCCTAAAGAACTGATTTGTTTGATATCAGCCAGTATGTTAGTGTCCGAGTTGTCAGAAAAATCACAGGCTAGAGCAGCAGCCTATCGCTCTGTATCCTGGAGTGCATATTAGGAATGATGCTACTACTTCCATCAGCATTTGCTCCTTTCTTTGCAAGGATTTCCAGTCACAAAGTACTTGAAATTTTTCTCTGTATTATGTCACAGAAAGGAATAACTGTCATTTGAAATGTGAACAAAAGGAATATTTTTCATGCTTACATTACCACAAAATTAGGACTGTTTGAGTTTGCTAGGTTACTCAAATATGCTTGGAATAGCTTATTAGAAAGAGACAGAGCATGGAAAATTACAGCCCAAAAGAGAGTTTTCTGAGAAAACTATGAAAATAATGAAGAATGGCAATTAAACCAGAAATGCAGTTTCTATCTTTACTATAGCATTTAAAACCACAAAGTGCTATAGCACATAATTAAGACCTAATTATACTAGTTTTTAGAAACAATAGCAGAAAAAATGAATGTGCTTGAAATATTCTGTGGTACACATAACCTGACATAGAATGCCATTTCATGTAGCTCTAAAACCTGACAATATTTTTTTTTCATAATGCAAGATTAAATCTGTCTTAATCTTGCAACTGGATAAATGCAGTTGTACTACTGCACACATCTCACAGAAGACTGAATTCCATTATCCACATTAGAAAAGTTGAAATGGAACTGATGATTTATTCTCTTGACATTTTTTCTTTATTTTTCTAATTAACCTCATATTATGAGATACTGACCCCTTATTAAGAACACCTGAGCTGAAAGTGGCTAATCACTGACATCTTTAAATTTTGAAGTATTTTTAGTTCAGTTATGTTTTTCACTTGTTTAGATGCTGAAGGCATTTCAGTCCATCTGCCTCGCATCTCAGCAGCATATTTCAGTTGCACTAAAAGCCAACATATTTTTCCCTCCAGAGACAGTGACAGGAGAGAATGCAATATGATTCCTATTGCAGGATTATTTTGTCAGTCACAAAAATTGTGATTCATGCATAGCACACTCATAATGATATAAAAAGAATTCACAGAGCTGCAGAGAACTGGATGTGTGGGGAGTAGGTATGGGAAACAGATGTGTGGGGAGAATGTTTGGGAATGTTATGCACAGTAATCTAAATAGGTCTGAGGCCATGTGAAGCCCAGCCTGTTCCTGTAGCAGGCCTGTTGTAGTCAAATATCAGTTTCCACAGATTTGAAATAAGAAGAGAGCTAGTCCTCTTTTTTGTGCTTGGCTTAGAATAGCATGATTTTTTCATAGCTGCTGTGGATTTTATATAAGCTTGTTAAGAACGAGAATTAACAAGGGTTTTACTACAGAGGCTCTTTCTTTACAAAAAACCTCATGGTCTGCAACAGATGAAAAGCAGAAGTTATATACAGTGATTAATGCCATTACTAGTTACATCTTGATTCATTACGTGCCTAAACACTGACTTTCTACCAGAATGCAGTGTTTACCTAACATACTCATGCCTATGGCACAAATGCAGATATTAAGCATTGGATTAATTTAGGCCTTGAAATGATATCGCAAGAAACTACCTAACATTGAGGCACTTCTAAATCAAATATTTCCTGGTATAATCTTGCTCAAGTGAATGTTCTAGCTTAAATTATCACAGCTACTTCTCCAAGTGAGAAATTCAATCATACTTTTTTTCTTTCAAGCTGGTCACCAGGTGGCAATAGAGGAGCACAGTAGAAAGCATGAACATAAATTCATACTAATGTCTGTGTTAATCATTGGAAAGACTGACTTATGCCCTAATTGATAGCATGATTGCTTCAGCTTCCAGTATATATCAAGGGAAACACAGTAAAGTATCTTAAACTGATTACATATTTGACACTATGGATAAGAATAGGTCCAGAGATTGGAACTTCTGGAAGACACTTAATTGTATTCATGCATTATAATTACCTAATGTAATCATGTAAAAATGGTGCATTCATAGTTGTGTAAACATACTTAAGAAAATTTAGTTTATAGCAATTATGTTTTCTATATAGTGCTGAAGGTGCTGCTGTATTTCTAACATATTAAGGAGAAGCAAAACAAAATTAAAATGTCAGATCATCACGTATAAAAAAGCCTCAAGGATTATAAAGAGATCTGGCCTCTGTTTTTATGCAAGCTAAATTACCATGGTAATTTTTTTTGTAAACAAAAATCTCACACAAGACCAGGGTTTCTGCTTTTCTGAAAAATAATTATGAAGTAGTTATACAACTGTCCATTTTCTAATGCCACAATTGAAAGACTACATTTAGAACTATTCCCTATTTTTCTCCCTACAAGCTGACAAACACAAGCCCAACTCTGCAGCACATCATAGGAAAGCCTTCTCACAAAAATCTGCTTTCCTCAAATATCAACAGTATTAAAGACACAATCTAAAATGACTTCTGCAAAACACTGAAACAGTGGCTTCATTTACACCCTTGATTAACCAGAGCAGTTGCCAAGGGAACATCTGTCAAGCAATATAGAAGATTTTTCACGAACAGTGATTTTACTTTTTGACCGACCACATTCAATTTGCAAGTGTGAAAATCTGTACTGCATCTTACAGTTTTAATAATCTCTTGTTACTTCTTTCCAAAATTCTTGCAGTTACTTTTTTCCCCCCTTACAAATATATATTTTTAAAAATTTCATTATTTAAAATATACCTTCTTTCCCCAAATTTCAATGCTTCCATGGAAATGTTCACATATCTCTTTACTCTTTTCTGTTCCAACAAGGTCAAATTCTGGTATTTCTTACTATTTTTAGTTACAACACAAGTGATAATTATAAAAAGTTACAAGTGATAACACTCTTAGTCATATGGTTTAGTTTTAGGTAGTCCTACAAGGAGCAGGAGGTTGAACTCAATGATTCTTACAGGACTCTTCCAACTTGAGATACTCTATGATTCTATGATTCTATGTTTAGTTGTCTGGATCTGGAGGAGAAAAGAAACACTAGCTATTACAGACTCTTCTGATCAGGCAGAAAATCCGACAGTTTTGTTGATGGTTCATTTTCAGTGTTTTCTTAATTGGGCCTTAAAGTGTCTGGTATTTGTGTAAGATTCAAGAGCTGTTCCTCACTATGTGAAGAAAAACAGTTAACAGTCTTTGGCAGCGTTACATGGAACATCACATTCCCCATTGCTGCTGACACCTTCCTCATATGCACACATTGAAGGCTGTTCCTCCTAATGATGCTAAAAAATAGCTTCTGTTATTTGTACCTTATTCCTTGATCAGTTTTAATATAATATGTAGGAAAAGAAGAACTTAGAAAAATACACCAAGTTGAACAAATTTGATAGAGGGAGCATTTAATGACAGCCAATTAGCATACGTAAGAGTGGTCATGGTAATGCACATGAATATTTTGGGGGGTCTAGCCTGCCTCATGAATATAAGTAGTTCCTGAGATATATTTGTACCCGATAATAAGGGTAGGATACAAATAGCTAGGATACAAATGATACTGGTCATCTACCTCTATGCCTTATATTGCTTGGTGTGTTTGTATGGCTCTGCAATACTGCACTGATTCTTTTGAATCAAAAGGGCATTATACATCCCATTACTAGCTGCTGCAGAAGAGGAAAAATATTTCAAACTGAACTGGAGCTTTTTCCTGCTTTTATACATAGGAGTCTGTCTTCAGCTCAGTTTGTTCCTAAGTGCTCCATACTGCACTGCTGCAAAATACTACTTATTGTTTTTAATGAAAAGAGTCACAAAAAGGATCACCTAAAAAATCCCCAAGAAAACTGAGCTTTTTAGAGCACTGATCCAGTTACATTTTATTTTGACTTTGAAAGTCTTCTAGACAACCCATTTTCTCTTGCTTTGTTGTGGTTGCAACCAAGAAAACATAAAAAGGAACTATCTAGCTGTTTTATTGAAATACAGATACAGAGTTTTACTGAAATATCAGTCTTAGGCACCACTTTCAAGATCAATTTCCTTTTAAATTAAACGTTTCTTATTTGCATTTGATTATAGATTTATCAACAGGGTTGTTTTATCCACAGAATACACTTGATTTTCTGCCAGTCTTTTAAAAAATCTTCCAATTTACACGTCTGAATGAGAAAACAAGAAACAGAAAAACCTTACAGCTCTTCCCCATATGATTTTGTATGTTCCAGGACATCATAAATTTCTTTAAAAAATCTGACCATATTAATAAAGCTGATGTTATGTTACTGTTTCAAATGTTTCTTACAGATATTTTATAGACTTTCCTCTAAATACAATGTGGAGTTTGGCATTAAAAAGGTACTATTTACCTCTTGTTTCTCAGTAGACCTTCAACTAGCATAATTTGCTGTCCATTTGGAGAATGACATTTGTCAAAATTCTGACTTTGAAACTGCTATCACAGTACTTACTGGGCACTCTGAGAACAGGCCATATTCTACCCAGGTTTAATGCATGTCAAAAGAACTGCATTAACTCAAGAGAGAAAAATATGGCCAGCTCTTCTTCAGTTTGGATTAATTGAGGAAGAATAATATAATCCCTATCTAGCTTTTGCATTAAACTTGCTGAGCCTTCTCTGATCAGACCTGTATCAAGTGATAAGAAATGAAGTATCCATAAGAGAGCAACACTTTTGGCTTTCCATTATTGCTGTGAGAAGATATTTTAAATACTGCCAAAGTCAACCCATTAAATTTCAAACATGTTTACCATGTGTGCTTCCATACAACCCAGTTTTAGTATGAAAAGGCTAGTCAGTCTGACACTGACTTTTTGTCATTATTTTGTTGGGCAGAACCTTTCTTTTTATGTTGAAAGGTATTTAAATTAAAAAAAAAAAAAAAAAAGAAGTTTATTTATTCTACTCTTTCATTCTCATGACATTTTCTGTGACTAAGAGATAAATTAATATAAGAAAGATTCACCAGAAACTGGCTTGATGAAAATCAACAGCTTTCTTGCAGTTAGTTTTTAAGGGGGTGTTTTGCTAGGCTTGTCATCATGTCCCTTCACATAATCCAGTAATAATTAATCTATTATTAACATAATGAACAGTGCCTAATATAGCATAAGAATTATAAGAAAAACATACTTCACAGTGGATTTTTAAAGCTTCTAGAACATGGAAATAGTTCCACAGTAAAGATCCTCAAGAGTAGATGACAAGCTGAAAATAAGTCAAAAATGTCATCCTATTACAGGAAACATAAACATAATAATGGGATGTATAGAGACCGCCGGCGTGTAAAGCACTTTTTTTCTTTCTTCCAAGGTAAAAACAATGAATGATGTCATTATTTCTTAACGACCCAGTTTATTAATCCCCAGGAATTTTACTCGACCTATTTTCGCTAATCTCTGATGTTTTGTTCCCCTGCTATCTGCAGGGGATAACATATCTGGAATATGCATTCCCTCATTTCTATTGTTACTGCTACATAAGGTAAGCTAATAGCCTTCAAATGGTACATCACATCAAAGAACACATGGGCCAAGAGAATCAAGACTAGAAAGTGCATCAAGAACCTTTGAAGACCTGGAAAAGTGACTTGCAAGGTAAGTTTAAATCCATGTTTCAACAAAGCCAAGATATAGGGATTATATACTGCACTAACATCATTTGGTTGTTAGCACCCTTACACTGGATATCTGATGGTGATAATACAATGCATCACTCAGGCAAAATCAAAAGAGCTGAAGACAACAAACCTAATCACATGCACACTATAATCTCCAAGCCCATATAAGGCTGCTACAAACAAGAAATAAGCAATCTTTCTTTTTCTTCATGTCAGATATTACAAAAAATTATCTCTAATAGTACAGATACTGAGGTAGACTGCACGTTTGTACAGGCTGCCTCACTGGAGACTTTTAAGGACAGGTTAAACAAACCTCTGTCAGAAATGGCATAAGCATTTAGTTTACAGGTATGATGAATATAGTATAAGTGTTCCCTACTAAAGCAGTGGTACAGACCAGGTGATCTCCTAACATGTCTTGTAGCCCTACAATTTTATTATTCTAGTATTTCTAACCAAAGAATGACATATGATTCAGTGAATGAATGTTAACACTGAAAATTTTGCCTCACATCTGGTAAAAAGTGATCTTAAAATTGATATGACATTTCCAGTCTTTCAGATAATTGAGCCCATCTACAAAGTAAAGAAAGTGGAGCAAGTCTCATAATAGAAAAACAAGTGACTGCAATGATCAGTGTCTTTGAATTTATATAGGAGTAGATTCTATTACACACAAATCTAATGTTACCTGTTTAAAAATAAATGTCTTTCTAGAGAGTGCTGAATAAAAAGGAAGATAAGAAAATGCTTTTGTTCACCTTCAGAATGTATCTTTTCTCTTTTACAGTGGAGATGATAGTAGAATTGGATAGCATAAGGAGAACAAATACACTTTATCTTGCCTAATATTGTCTCCCTTGCACAGAAGACGCACTTTCTTTACTTACTGTTGGCATAGTTTTTCACACATTATGTAGAATCTAAAAAAAACCCCCAAAATTCATGTTTGTTTATAAGCATACTAGTAGCTGAAAATGGTAATATCTACGTTAGGTGAAACAGATATTATTTATGCTAGGTTCTACTTAGCTAGCTGTATGTCTCACTGACTACAGCTCTGCCAGTCCAACAATCACATATGTGATCCTGGAGTACCTTGGTTAATGAGACTCCTGTTGTATATATCATATACTACAGGCAGCATGCACCCAAGGATCGTTTACTTCACTTGAATGCTTCTCTTCAACAGATATATTTTATGAATCGTGACTCTAAAGATATTTGTTCTCAGACTATCTCCTAACAGGAAGTATAGATTCTGCTTTTAATTGTACTTCTGCAATTCCACTGGCTTCACAGGGACTGCAGTGGTGCAAACACAATAGTTCACTGCACTGTGACGACAGAACTGTACTGGAAGAACTAGCATTAACATTTATGCAGAGTTTTGCAGCCACATAAAAATTTAAAAGTTATCATCATCATTACAGTAGTTATTGTTATAATTTTTCATGACTGTGACAACATTGGAAGTACTTATTGTCACAAAATTGATCCTAACAATAGGCACCAGCTCCTATGGAAACCTTATGTTTCAGGATAGCCTGTTCTTAGAAGGATGGAGAATATGTACTATGCTTGTGCTTACATACTGACTATTGTCTGTTGGAACATAATAATAAGCTGCTTTCTGTACTTTTGTGGGCTGGATGAATTAATGGAACCAGTTTTCACTGCTGATAAAAGCCTGTGCTTTCAAATCCAGTAATCCACCTTCAAGACCACATACTATTGCGTTGTCCTGTTTCTGACAGCATTGATTCAGGTTCATTTATCACCTGGGTATTTGCTGCACCTGAACAAAGCTATTTTAATTTTTATTATGGCTACCTTTAACTTTCCTTGGATCATACACTACAGCAAAGAGAAAGACTTCTCTCTTCTACTCTTTGGAGCTCCAGAGATGAAGATTCTTCAAGGAAAGTGCTCACAGTCTTTTGCACAGCTCATTCTTGCCCTCTGATATGGGTTCTTTGATTCACTGATTTTTCATGTATATGTAATTGCATTCAAGCAAGTTTATTAAAAATTACATAACAGCAGGAAGGAAAGTTTGTTTCCTCTTTCAGTTAAAAGCCTACAGTTAAAGCCTATGCAACGCCTAACAAAAACCATGGAAGACACATGGAAAAATGAGGGTAAGTCAATTATAACCTTCACTGCACTGTGAGAAGAGTGAAACATTCTATATGAAAAGTTACTGCATAATAGGTTTTAACCTGTTCTTCCCTTAAGTGCAGGTAAAACTGTTTCAGCAAACAAAATGGTAAACACTCTATCTGGCAAATATTAACTCAGAAGTCATATGCTTTCCTCTAGGGAAACTAAATTGGTGATTTTGTTAATTTAGAAAAAATCAGAATAAGAATCAAATGCAACAATGCAATACTATATTGATGAAGGGTGAGCTGGGAGACTTCTGCTAAATAATGAATAAATTGAAGCCTAAATTTGATTGCATGGAGCAGCTGAACACTAACTTTCCAAGAATATATTACAAAAGTACAAGACTTTATCAAGTCAGAGACCTCTTATACTCAAGAGAAATATGACTATCTGTCCATTATCAGCCACATCATTCTTTTTAACTACAAAACCAGTTGTAGTGATTTTGAACACACTGAGAAAGAGCATCGGATCATGTTTCCATTTGAAAAACATTAATATCAGTAGAAGCAGACTATAATTCAGTATAAGAATCATTCAGGATTATCTCCCACTGAGAAAATTGATGTTGTAGGTCTGGTAAAATATGAAACAGAGCACTTGGTAAAAACTCAAATTTCAAAAGCTATTTGTATACCATCTACATTGTTGCATTGCAGACTGTGATATCATGTCTTAAACCCCTTTGTTAAATCATGTATCTACCTACCAGTGAAGTTAATCTCATGCATGTTAATGTATTGGTGAAAATATATGAAAAAAAAAGAAAGAAATTAGTGTATGTATGTATAGAAGGAATGATAAAGGAAAAGATACAAAGTTTGTAGAAAATACATGCATGCATACATTTCCAGCAACAACTAACTTCTATATACAGCATGGTTATAATAAAAAATTGCCTACAGTGGTAAGTATTTTTCTGTGCATACATAAATTGTGCTTGTTTGAATAGTTGAAGCTAAACAGAGAAAAGAATAAAGGAAAGAATGGCATATCCAAACCACCACAATTTTAGAGGGGAAATTTTACTTAACAATAAAAAAGGTAAATCTAAACAGGAATTGTCCTAACACCTCACCAACAACAAAATGCCTCAAAAAAAAAGCATTGGAAGTGTCCTTGCAAAGAGACATATAGAAGGTAATGAACTCCCAATTGCATCTCTCCTCCCCTGAGGAGGGCTGTCACTTTCAGCTGCACAGCGACTCTTCTGGAGCCACCAGGAGCTTATTGTTGCACTAGAATATAAGAATGAATGATTATGTTGAGCCATCTTCAGATATAGTCTTCCATTCAATGTCTCACATAAATCTGATCCTATGAATGAAAATTAGGAAGCCACCTGACACATGAATAAAGGTGTATCAATGCAATGTTGTGCAGGTAACAATGCAATACTGCAGTTTTCTCCAACTGAGAATCTATTGTTTTTTTTAACCTATTACAGACAAAAGAAATACAACAATGAGTAACATATATTGCTTCTACAAGGCAGCTCTAATTCATTTTCCTTTTTATACTCTGATGAGACCATCAGAGTATAAAAGAGTATAAAATGAACTGTTGCCTCCCCTCTACATGGGAAAACCAAGAGAAAAATAGGTTAAGCAAAGTGGTTAATGAGAAACCAACTCTTTAACTTGATTTCCAGAAGGAACAATTTATATACTTATGCTGGAAATTCTACAGAGACTCTAAGAATAAAATCCTTCTGTTGCCAAACAGTGCAAATCCTGAGGTTGAGACTGGCATTTTTGCTAATGTTCATCACCAAGGGACATCCTATTGGTATATCAGTTTTTTACACTTTTAGATAGACACATTTAAGTATCTATTTAGAAAAATAATTATTGGTATTTTGGTTTCAGAGTCTTTAAGGATCACATCTTCGAATCCTTTGTAACTTTGTCTTTGGACCTCGGGGCTTCTTTAACATTGCCCTAATTGAGACTTTGGCAAACTTTATGTGCCTGCTTCCCATAATAATATTTAGACAGTCTATTCTTGGGCTCTGCTAATGACATTTAAGTAATTTGCTTATCACATTCTCAGAAGCATCCTAGTTAGAAAAAAGGAAAAGGCAGACACCTAATCTCTAATATATTTCATGAACAGCAGCTGAAGCACCTATTATCTCCAACTCAGCTCTAAGGTCTAAGAATGCCTAATTCAGTGAATTAAGTTCTGCTTAATTTGGCAAACTGTTATTTTAGCCTAATAGAAGGTGTGAATATATGTTATTGCTAAATAATAATTTTTCATGTATGACAATAATCATCACTGGCATTTATTTGTGGTAGACACTACTTCTTATGCTGTCATAAACAAAGGGCCAATCAGACCTGCAGAGTATACCACAGAAGGGTAATATGCTATTTGTAGCCCAGGTGAAACTGGGAATGAATAGTTCATCTTTCTTAGTAAACTATCACATCATTTAAGAGTCACATCTGTGCCTCTAACCCCCACCAATATTTTGTCTTTAGTATTGACACCATCAGTAAGAAGAAGGTAAATCCTTGTCATCATAATCCCTTCAGGGCCTCTTCAACAGATGTAAAGAATAACTCTGATTTTGGGTAAATGAGAGATAGGACTGCTTCTGAAACTGCTAGGTATATTACAAATCTGCTTTCACAAAGCTTAAGCAATTCACCTGAAGTCAATAATACAAGGCAGAAATGTTAAATGACACGCCCACTTACTAGACTTCAGATTTATTGACTTGTGAAGCCCAACCACCAGGCAAAGCAATCAGTTAATTGCATTCAAAAGAAAAAAAAATGTTTCTTGGCTGATACTTATTTCTTTGAACACACAGGAGCAGAATAGAGCAGATGTGTGCTTTCAGAATACATACATAAAGACAGAGCTGCACAGAACTTGAACTTTACTGCTGTCATCCAAACTGATTAAAGGGGTACACTCACCTTTATCTGGACAAGAGTCATTAGCTATTTTCTTGCAGTCTGCTTATGATAACCTATACGCTATGTTTTTCCCTAACATCAAAAAAGTATAAGCTTTAGAACTACTATGTCAAATAAATTAAGATTCTCATATTTTCATATGTACTTTGTACTTGAAGCTGTCTAAATCACAACATCCAATATGAACAGCTAGGAACATTTTGCTAAGCCTCCTGAGACTGCTTTATGGTGATATGTCTAAACACATTTTAGCCGCAATCTTTAAAGCTACTCATAAACATATATGAAAGTGCAAGATCATAATGCCTATTCTGTATTCGAATACAAAAAGGTAACATATAGAGTACAGTGTCATTTTGATGTGCTTCAAGAGAGACTACTTAAATAGCCAGATGAACATTTTATAATGTAATACAAATGACCTGTCTATTTTTTAAAGCTACTTTGATTAGTAATGTATATTTGAGCTGAAGTGTATTATTTGGAAAATAAATACCGCACAAGATTAATGAATATTAATTGGAAAAAAAAAAGGAAAACAAGGTGTCGCGGTTTCAGCCAAACCCACCAAACCCTGAGCGACAGATGACCCCCACCCCCCTCCCTTTTCCCCCCTTTTGGGTAAAGAGAGGAGAGGAAGGAGTTAAAGAGATTCAAGAGTTTAGAACAAGCTAAACTACTTTAATGAAAATATAAGCAGCACAATAAACAGGAAATATAGGAAAAAAAAAAGGAAAAAGGGAGTATACAGTAAACACAAAACCGTATCAAGCTCCCAGGACGACGACCACGTCACCAGCAGGCCTCAGGAAAAGTCCCAAACCGGACCCGGCGACCGACAGGAGCTGGGCTTCAGATCCGGAGCCAGGAACGCCGAGATCGGGATCAGAGGCAGATGAACAGGCAGGGCCCTCCTTGGACGTCAGCCATCAAAGACGAAGGGGAAAGAAGAGGCAGAAAGAAGAGCCGGAAAGAAGAAGAGAGAGTCTTGACCTGTTGATCCTTCAGCTTTTATAGGGGGGGCATGATGCTGATGGGATGGAATACCCCTGTTGGTCAGTCCTGGGTCACCTGTCCTGTCCGCTCCTCCTTGAAGGCGGGACCCTCCAACGGGTGAACGACGAAAATTATCTGACCTTGGTTCTTCCAGCAATAAGTCTAAACAAGGGCCTCTCTGCATACCATCCCCCGGTACAGTCAGGTCTTATCACTGCGAGATGGAACAGCTCCGCACAATGTGCTGTTAATTTCAGAGCCCAGCTAACTAGGAGAGGCCTAGCTAAGAAAGCAAAACTGTAAAACAGAAAATTGGTTCATTTTACCTCAAACCAGGACACAAGGTAAATATAATACATTCAGTTTGTATGAGTAAATGTGTATTCACAGGCCACCCTTTATTAAGTTTTCTGTTTTTTAAACAAGATAGATTACTTTCATCAGATTTTAGGAATAGAAAGTATGAGACATTCATGGAAAAAAGACAATCTTGTATGATATAAAATGTGCTATGTTTCTTCCTGTGTAGACAAAATCTCATGTAGGACAGTAGCCTTTTAACAAGATTATATTTTATGGATGAAGGTAATTAAGGAAGTTATGGAAGTGCAAACAAACACCACAATGACTGTTGCTGCATATGTACAATCTGTTTTTCCTTACAGATGAGATAGTTTATTTCTTCATTTTGATGTCTACTTTTTCACTTAAATATTATGAATGCAAATACACACTTATTGAATTTGGAAATATTAGACAATATGTCACTACAAGAAAAAACCCTGATATTAACTCTTTCATTCCAAAGGGACACTCAGTGCCATTAACCATGTAGATACTTCAGGTAAAAATTCAAGCACTGAGTAAGTTTCACTTTATCAGAATAAACATTTCTACCTGACCAAAATAATTTTAGATTAAGCTTTCTCTGATTTGGAATAGTGTAGATTATATGCACAAATTAAATCAGAACCAACTTAACTCTCCTGTTAAATAAAGTGAAATCATGAAGTTCCCACCTGGAAGCATGGATTCATTCAGATTTGTTGCCACAGCAGTAATAAATCCCATTTGGTTTGATCCCTCTCTTAAATTGATCTATTTAGTAGTAAATCACACTTTCAGTGAAAAATTAAGAATGCAAAAATGTCTGGACTGCCCATCTTTTTGGTAAAAAACATAGCAAGAAGTTTTGGGGAATGACAAAACTAATGACTGAGTTCATAAACATACGAAATAATGTTTGTCATAACAAGGCATATGACATAAACTTTACCTTTGTGTTCCAAAAAACTTTTGTACCCTTAAAAGGGAGAGAACTCCATAATGTGTGTCAGACCTGTTCCATACACTGTCCCGATTCCTACCAATTGATACTTCTCCTCGTTTGAGGTAAAACAGAACCAGTTTCCTTTCCGTAATTTTACTTTTCAGTTAAGTCTCTTCTAACAAACTGTACTCTCTGAAATTAATGGCATATTTTTCAGGCAGTGTCTGCTTGTAACAGATAAGGTCTGGTGTTTACTATTTATACCAAGGAATGATATGCAGAAGCCCTGCTTATACTTGCTGCTGTAGCAACGAAGGTCAGCTGTGTTATTTGCCCCATTGGAAAGAGCATAAACCAGTTGCACCTATGGGGAGAAGCAAGCAGGACAGGTGATCCAAAACTGGGTACCCAAAATACTAAAACCAGGGTATTCCATCCCATCTGCTCCATGCTCAGTATAAAAGCTGAGGGGTCTTTCTTCAATGGCCATTGTATGAGGAGGACTCTATCTGCCTTTGATCCTGATCTCTGCATTATCCTCTCTGAAGGGGGAGAGATTAAAGAGAGCATCATTCTCTGGCCAGCCCAGCCCAAACCGCAACAGTGCTAACTGCTGCAATTCAAAATGTGGGAGTGACACATTTTCACAGAGGTGTCTGGCTGCCTCTGCAACTCACTTAAGTGGTCTGAATGTGCCTGAAGGACAGACAATTCTTAGCCAATCTAACACCTGAGTGTCCTAGTAGGGGCCTAAAAGTAGACACTCTTTTAATACGGCCCACCATAAAGCCAAAGTATACACTGTTTTTTACATTTAGGTGCTGCTTTCTGTATGTATTCTCTATTAATGATTCTAGCTGATCTAATTACAGCATTTCTTCTCCAAAGGTTACTTTATGGTGTTTTTTTTTTTTTTTTACTGCAGTAGATAAAAGAATACTGGGCACTATAGAAAAATGAATGGTAACAGGATGACATTGTGGATATTATTTTATTCAGAGGATTCAATGATGACAGTACTTGAGTTTCATCAAATGGGTTGTAAAAAAAGAAGACTTGATTTAGAATGAAAAAAGTTGTCTTTCATTTCAAGTCACTCTCTCAAGCTCTGAACACCAAAATAGCAAGAACAAAACAACCTTATTAAAACATGATCAAACTAAATATATCAAACATACACCAGCCTACATACTGTATATTTGCAAAGTCTGGAAAATAAAGTTGTTTGTCAAATTTAAATAGGAAAGGAATAAATGGATAATTTCAAAGCATGTGGTATAGTACAAACATTTCTATCCTAGTCAGAAAACTAGTATACTTCTGACATGCCCATGAAGCAATCCCTAGGTGGTCATTCTGGGAGATTCTTTTCCTCTGATGAATCAATGCACTACTTCATTACTTAAGCTGGTCACAGTATTGAGCACTAAGGGGTGCCACTAGCAACTGACTGCCAGCTAGACTATGCACTGCTGACCAATACATTTTCTACCCACATAGCTGATCTGGATATGAGTGTATTATGGGGTACAATGATGAAAGCCTTGTTGAAAGCACATAGTAGGTTAAAGCAAAGTCAATCTGGTTTTAAGTTTTTTAACTGATGTCATGGTTTCAGCTGATATGGCTTCTTGTCAGCAGCTGGTGTGGTGCTATATTTTGGATTTGGGGTAAGAATAGTGTTGGTATTGCACTGGTGGTTTTGGTTGTTGTTAAGCAGTCAAGGACTTTTATGCTCCTCATACCACTCTGCCAGCGAGTAAGCTGGGAGTGCCCAAGAAGGTGGAAGGAAACACTTGCAGGACAGCTGACCCCAACTGACCAAAGAAATATTCCATGCCATATGAAGTCATATTCAGTATATAAAGCTGGAGAAGAAGAAGAAAAGGAGGAACATTTGGCATTATGGAGTTTGCCTTTCCAAGTAATCATTATGCATGATGTAACCCTTCTTTCCTGGAGATGGCTGAACACCTGCCTGCTGATGGGAAGCAGTGAATTAATTCTTTATTTTGCTTTACTTGTGGGTGTGGCTTTTGCTCCACCTATTGAAATTGTCTTCATCTCAACCCACAAGTTCTTCCTCACTTTTTACCCTTTCAGCTGGGGGGAACAAAATGAGTGGCTTCATGGTCCTAGTTGCTGGCTGGGGTTAAACCACGACAACTGAATAGTGGTGTGTTTTAGGAAACTCCTTGACCCATCAGATGTAAGATATATGCTTAGATCATTTTAGTCTTCAGCAATGCATCTCAGCACCTTGTGATTATCAATTAATTTCATAACAAGATCTCTACAAATCTTGTATCACAAGGAAGAAGCTGAAGCAAAGATAGATGAAAATCCTATCCCAGGATATGGAGAAGGCTAAGGTAGTGAATGGCTTTTTCATCTCAACCTTCACTGGCAAGGGCTTTAACCACCCCCCCTCCCCCCCACCCCCAAGTCACAGAAGGCAAAAACAGGAGCTATGAGAATGAAGACCACCCACTATAGAAGACCAGGTTTGAGACCATCTATGGAACTTGAAGGTACCTAACTCTGTGGGAC
This sequence comes from Pedionomus torquatus, assembly GCA_013398155.1. Classification (NCBI taxonomy): domain Eukaryota; kingdom Metazoa; phylum Chordata; class Aves; order Charadriiformes; family Pedionomidae; genus Pedionomus; species Pedionomus torquatus. Next base: position 229,343 of record VZRU01018731.1, on the reverse strand, counting down.
ATGATAAAATCTATCCATGTGTCCTGAAGTAGCTGGTAGATGAAGCTGCTAAGCCGCTTTACATTATATTTGAAAAGTTTTGGCAGTCTGGTGAAGTTCCTGATGACTGGAAAAGGGGAAATGAAAACAGAAAACAAAAAGGGAAAAAAGGAAGACGTGGGGAACTACAGACTGGTCAGTCTCACCCCTGTGCCTAGCAAGATCATGGAGTAGATCCTCCTGGAATCTCTGCTAAGGCACATAGAAAATAAGAAGGTGACTGGTGACAACTAACAGGGCTTCACTAAGGGCAAGTCATGCCTGTCAAATGAAGTGGCCTTCCATGATTTTGCTACAGCATTCGTAAAACTGGTAGAGCAACCTGGACTTATGAAAGGCATTTGACACTGTCATGCATGACATCCTGGTCTCTAAACTGGAAAGTTATAGATTTCATGATGGACTACTCAGTGGATAGGGAATTGACTGGATAGTCACACTCAAAGGGTTATGGTCAACAGCTCAATGTCCAAGTGGAAGCCAGTGATGAGTGGCGTTTCTCAGGGGTCAGTACTGGGACCAGTGTTGTCCAACATCTTTGTCAGAGATGTGGACACTGGGATTAAGTGCACCTTCAGCAAGTTTGCCAGTAACACCAAACATGGGCTCAACGTGCTGAAGGGAAGGGATGCCAACCAGAGGCACCTGGACAGGCTTGAGAGGTGGGCCCATGTGAACCTCATGAAGTTCATCAGGCCCAGTGCAGGTTCCTGCACTGTCACGGCAATTCCTGGTAACAACACAGGTTGGGTAGAGAACAGATTGAGAGAAGCCCTTGAGGAAAAGGACTTGGGGTCTTAGAGGATGAAAAAACAATATGAGCCAGCAATGTGCTCTGGGAGCCCAGAAGTGTGGTCAGCAGGTTGAGGGAGGTGATTCTGCCCCTCTACTCCCCTGTGGGGAGACTCGACCTGGAATACTGGGTCCAGCTCTGGCGTCCTTAGCATAGGAAGAACATGTAGCTGTTGGAACAAGGCCAGCAGAAGCCATTAAGATGATTAGAGGGCTGGAGAACCTCTCCTATGAAGACAGGCTGAAAGTTGGGGTTGTTCAGCCTGGAGAAGAGAAGGATCTGGAGAAACCTTATAGCAGTAAGTAAACAAGATGCTTATTTTCAGAGGGAAAAATACAAAGGAGAGAATAAGAACCTTATTATGCAAAGTTTCAATGCTCATCTTTGATCAACTCAGCATTTTGGAATCTACTTGTCCTCCTCCATCCATGATAACGATTTAGAGCACGCTAGTTTTATAGCAGAAGGTCTTTAAAGCCCTTAGAAAACTATCCTCAAATGTCTGGGATTAAAATGAGCAGAGATACTCTCAGCTGCTGACATCTAAAAGATCTCAAATATTCTAATGTGTAGTTTAGAGGAATGGAATCTCTGAATTTTTGTCTTTCTGTTGTTTAAAAGGTATGCAATGAGTTTTGAGAAGCGTAGAATACATGCCTATCTTTTTCCCAATTATTAGGCAATTTATTTCATCATCTGAAGACGCAACAGCACTATGTCATAAAAGTTGCAGGTGTCAAAATGTTAATTCATGTTTAGTTCAAGAACTTGTGTAAGGTGCGATGAGATATACCAGATTCATGCAGTTCAACTTTAATTTAAACCAGGCAATTCTGTGTTGCTTCATTTCCTACTTAATGTAGCTGTAAATGTTTTGGCCCTTTGGTCTTCTGTATTAATTGTGCAACCTTTGGCATACAGTCTTCCTGCTCATAATTGAGAAAATCAACACCTTAACCTTTCTCTGTCTTCTTAAAGTAGATTTTAATAGTTTAAAAACAAAAACAAAACCACAAGAAACATCCTAGAAAGAATTCTAAGTGAGAGTTTAGCTCTCTTACCAAAAAAATCTAGACAGGTACATTTTAGAAAATGTCCTGGACAGTTGGGAATCACAGAATCATATGGAGTTGGAAGGGGCCTCTGGAGATCATCTAGTCCCAACCCCCTGCCAAAGCAGATCCACCTGGAGCAGATTGCACAGGAACATGTCCAGACAGATTTTGAATGTCTTCAGAGACAGAGACTTCACCACTTCTCTGGACAGTCTGTTACCCTCCTTCGCCACCCTCAAAGTTTCTCTTCATGTTTAGATGGAACTTCTTATGTAAAAGTTTGTACCCATTACCTCTTGTCCTGTCACTGGGCTACACTGAAAAAAGACTGGCCCCTTCCTCTTGATACCCATCCTTTAAGTATTTATAGGCATTGATCTGATCCATCCTCAGTCTTCTCTTCTCTAGACTAAAAAGACCCAAGTCCCTCAGCTTTTCCTCATAAGAAAGATGTTCTAGGCCCCTGATCATCTTCGTAGCCCTTTGCTGTTCCCTCTCCAGCAGTTCCCTGTCCTTCTTGAACTGGGGAGCCCAGAACTGGACACAGTACTCCAGATGGGGCCTCACCAGGGCAGAGTAGCGGGGGAGGATAACCTTCCTTGACCTGCTGGTCACACTCTTTTTGATGCCATTGGCCTTCTTGGCCACAAGGGCACACTGCTGACTCATGGTCATCCTTTTGTCATGGACTCCCTCATGGACTCCTAGGTCCTTTTCCTCAGAGCTGCTCTCCAACAGGTCAGCTCAAAACCTGTACCAGTGTAGGGGGTTATTCTTTCCCACGTGCAGCACTCTACACTTGCCCCTGTTGAATTTCATCAGGTTCCTCTCTGCCCAACTCCCCTGCCTGTCCAGGTCTTGCTGTATGGCAGCACAGCCTTCTGGTGTGTCAGCCACCCATCCCACAAATCCACAACCTTCCTAGAAACTTGTCAAAAACCAGCTGTAAATAATACGACATGGAAAAATAATTTCAATTTAAAAAGCAGTGATATGAAGTGAACTAATTCTGACAGTGTCAGACTCACTGTCTTTGGATAAGGTTTGTCTTCTACACAGTAACTCGACAAAGTAAGAGTCAACAGAGTCTGAACATGAGAGGACTTTCTAAGACCTAGGCCTCTTTTGGGTCTGATTGTCATACTGCTTGAGCAGTAAAATATTTCACATTTAATCTACTGTTAATGAGGGGCAGTTTTAGTCAGTCTGAGACTGTGCTGTTGTCAAAAAGAATGGTGCCCAATAGCACCTTGATGCAGCTGTTCAGGAAGTGTGATTAGAAATTTGATCCAATGAAAACCCAAATTACCAAATCCCCCAAAAGATATTTTTTTAGCCAGTTCAACAGAATTTCTCCAGCAATGCACAGCAAATGAGACTAAGTTAACCAGCCTTCTCTTCCACTGCTTGCTCTTTAAGACTGACAATATCTTCCTGAGGAAATAAGATTTTGATAAGGGATGCATTAATTCCAAAAGCTGTAATATGCTGATCAGCATAAAACTCACAAGAAAATAAAAAGTTACAGATGTTATACTGGCTCAAAATACTTTATGCTGAAATGTAGTACAGACAATAATATATAACCATTTTCCATTCAGTATGAATGAATGTTATGTGTTGGAATGTGTAAGCACTTGAATGCCATCATATTTCTTTTTAGCATTCTGAAACTTTTTGCAGTTTTCATTAGAGACAAAGCAAATGGTGATGGCTATCACTTTTCTCTGTTATAAAAAAAAAAGAATTTCCCTATCATTAAATATGTACTCTGTGTTTTGGTAATAAAAACAAAAACAAAAAACACCCAATCAAACAAAACACCAAAATAACTCAAAACAAAACACAACAGAAATCGCAAACCACAATACAAACCCAAAAAACTTTCTGGCTTAAATTTGAAGCTTAAAGTGGTTAAGAGGAAACTGGTGAAATAATACAGGCTTTAGAAAGTGGTTTCAGCCCTTGGAGCAAGAACAGGGTATCCACCAAAACAAGTAACACTGCATTATTGACTGGGAGAACCTCTGTGCATCACTGCACTGAATTCTAAAATTGAAAAACAGGTATAGAGATTCAGCATAGGCTGATGCTGAGATTATTGTCTGCATTAAGCAGTCAATAAACTCCACTCATATCACTGTGAACCAGTTTTATTTTACGTATTTCCATGTTACGTTTTCAGTAAAATTGCTTGTGTACGTGCCGCTGTACATAGGAATTGAAGAAACACCATTTACAAAGTGGTATGATAGAAGTGCCAGATTCACTACCTACATAAAATACAGCTGGAAATCTGCAGTAAAAGAAACTCTACAGAAAGATCATAGGGGTAAGTATTTGGTCCAAATAAATTCACTAAAAAAAAGCTGTATGTGCTTCTCTTCAGTTAAAGGTGAAGAAAGAACTCACAGTCTTAATAATCAACACCTTCCTCTGGCTGGTTGAGGAAGAATGCTTACCATGTACTTCGGCCAGTGGAAGAAATGGTCAGATATCTTATACCTTGTCTTATATCAGCCACAGACTAGTGTTTAGATCTATATTTTTTCACAACATTTGCCACTGAGCAAAACTTACACCATCCCCCAGAAGGCAGGCATGTATAATCCTGTTATTTTCCAGATGGGTGAACAAGAGAGGTTGCAGAATATTGTTTCTGACAGTGCTGGGAACACAACCCAGGGGCCAAACCACCTACCAGATTTACATAAAATGTATTCAAATGCAAGAGAAAATGTACTTTCTGAGGGTGTTTTGAACAGCTGCTGAGTAATTTAGTAGCAACACAGCAGGCTACACTATAGCTGTCACATTCACAGCTTTCATTACTACTAGTCCCCTACATTCCGGCAGCTCTGACAAGACAATGTGAATGGTTGGGGGTACAAAATAATTTCTGTGACAATGTATAGATCTCTAGTTCCTGGTGTCCCCACTAAAACCCATTGGTTCACTAGGTAGTCATATCTGCTGTCAGTGCAGAGGCTGATCAGCACTGCAAACCACATAGAAGGTGTAGAGGAGAAACCACACACATATCTCAAGTCATATGCTATAAGAGTATCATACATATAGCATATATATACCACTCCCCAAACGGGGAAATGTATGGTAAACATATACTGCAGTTGAACAAAGCCTCCAGAAAAGGCGATCCACAGCACAGAGAAGAGTTTTATTTTAAGGTACTCCAAACCTCCACGTTACATGCCTGTTTAATACAGTTCAGTTGGAATATGAGCTCAAATGCACATTTGGTCTTATATAAAGTTTCGCCGTTTCATAGCAAGGCACAGACTTCCACAGATTCAGAGAACTTGTTTACAAACTCTGCTAAAATAGTTACTATATCCTGAAATACCTTGTAATGCAGCAGATGGAAAGACAATAGCACGAACAGGGCTCAACATTAATTACTTTTCTATTTCTTTTTCAGTATATGCTAACACTTAGAATGTGACTATGAGAATTCTACAATACAATACCTTTACCTTCTGTTGAACAGCAGAAGAATAAAACCTTATTTAACACAAGGCAGCACTAGATATAATTTAAATAAACTACAGAGATCACATCTTTATTACAAAGTTTTTCCCACACAACTACATATGCAAGGAACCTAGAAAAATCACTTTCTGTATCACTTCCCAGTTCTTTCTGTGGTGAGTTGACTGTGGCCAGCTGTCAGATGCCCACCCAGCCATTCTCTCAGTCCCTCTCTTCAAGATGACAGGCAGGCTTTGGGGAATAAGATGACAAAGTTCCTGGTCAAGATAAAGACAGGGAGATCACTTATCAATTACCATGGCTCTCAAAACAGACTTGGAATGTGGAAAAGTGGGGCAAAATTATTGTCAATTAAATGGATCTGAGTGGTAAGAAGCAATGACAAAAATTAAAATGTCTTCTCCCTAGCCCACTTTCTTAAAGGTCCAACTTTACTCCATTCTCAACTCCTGTATCTCCCCATCTCAAGTGGTGCAGGAGGGGAATGCTGGGTTGTGGTCCATCTATAACAGCTCCTCTCTGCTGCACCTTTCCCCTGACACTTTCCTCCGATACTTTCTCCCTGCTCCAGCATGGGCTTTCCATTGGCAACAGCTCCTTCACAAAATACCCACCTGTTGTAGCCCACGGGCTGCAGTGCAGCTGTCTGCTCTGGCATGGTCTCTCCACAGATGTGGAAGAATCTTTGCTCTGGCACCTGAAGCACTGCCAGAATTCTCTCCCTCTCTTCTGACCTTGGTGCTCACAGGATTGTTTCTCTTTATTTTTCCCCCTCACTCCACACTCTACCTGTGGTGTCTCTTGTCCTCCCTTAGTATTCCTTAAGGCATGACCACCACGGCTGTGGGGCTCAGACAAGCCTTGGGGGGGTTGGCAGGAGCCAGGTTGAACCAGCTGGAACCATGTCCAGCTTGGGATAGTCCTGGCCTCTCCTCACAGAGGCCACCCTGCACACACCCCCATAAGTGCTTGGGCACCAGCACCACATACACCTTCTTAATATACTTTGCATGCACTTTGTCAAAATATTAAGCTATTGGCACGTAGGCATAAATTTAGTAGCTGAAAACCTAAGTGTCTCATTGTACAGCCTTGTCAGTAACAGTGTGACAGCAATACCTTTGAAAAACAGTCCCAGCTATTTTAAAATAACTATTTGTTTTGAACTCCATGATGTAATACTAGCACAGATCTGCACACCTAAACAGCTTCTGGTGAAGCTGTCTGCTACATTTCTGCTACATTTACCCACAGCTAAAATTTCCACCTGCAATCAGCCTCCAGTGAAGTACATTCTTATTTAATTCTGGATTTCTAGCCATGTCAAGGATGAGATCAAATAAGGGTCACAAAATGAGAAAGCACCTTTGGATCACAACAGCAACATGAGTAATCAGAAAGGAAGCAGGTCAACAAAGCTAAGGAGAGGGGGGCAAAAGGCAAGGGGCACACAAGTGGGCAAGAAGAGAAGAAAGTTCAATCGTCTAATAAAAAGCCAGGTCAATGTGTGCTTCAAAGAACAATCAAAGGATAATTAGGATGGTAAAGGTGACGGAGAGAGGAATAAAAAATCTTTCCCTACCTGACTTTACTATGTTCCAGAATATAAATTCATTACATAATTGATGTACTTCAGTCAAAGGGAGAGAAATCCCTTCTTCCTTTGGTTTTGTTCCTTAAATGGGTTTGTTTCAGACTTTTAGAGAGATGCAACACCAAATTTTCTTACTGCCAGTATGTAAAACTAGAACTAAACTGACTAGTCTTGAAACCATCATCTGTCTGATGTCCTGTTTTGTTCCTTCTTCTCTGTATATGTGCAAAATATATACTAAATATCTAAGTGAAATTTATTTAGAATGCAAGAATTTAGAAAAAAACAAGTTTATAGCAATTAAAATAAAATAAAAATAATAAAACACAGAATAACTATTGCTGTTTCTTCCTTCCCTCATCCCCCATGAAAAAAGGATTTCCATTGAACTGTATGAAGCTGATCTCAAGTTTGTATACGTTAGGTCCTGTGATCAAATACGTTAGGTTCTGTGATCATTTTGAATCACAGAGCTGGACTGAGCATAGCACAAAATGCAGATCATGTACCAGGATGTCAATGTCACATTTTTAAAAGTCTGTTTAAATGCTTAAATTTCCCTCAGAACACCTAATTTTTTGAACAGATTTCTGACATACGTAAGCACTACTCCCACCTTAAAGCTATGCAAACTAAGTAACAAACTGCGTTTAAACAAACTCTTTAAAACCACAAAGGAATATTGCAGCTAAGTTAGGAGGTGATCACCTACACTAAGAACTGCTCCCAGCTCCTCAGCAAAGAGAAGAAAATCTGGCTAACCAGATTAGGGTGGAGTGTCTGACTTCACTGACTGTTTGATTGTTTGTGAAGACCTATCCTGTGATTTCTCAACAATTACTGGTGCTCATGAGGTGTATCAAAGACAGACAAACTGGCTCATTGTGAGACACATTTTCTTCCCCTTCCCTCCACCACTCCTTTTTTGGACACTCATGCAAAGGCTGGCTGCCTACTGTTTTTTAATTTTTACTGATTTTCAATATCCACAGAGCAAATAACACTTGGTATTGCTTTCAGCTAAAGCAAACCTTTAGAGAATTGTGAACTGTTACAAGCACACTGAACCAATTTTATTTCTGTATTGATCTTCCACTTAAGCAACAACAGGCTTGAGGAGGAGAATGAAAAAAATATTGCGCTGCCTTCACAGATTTTTTTCGATTTCATCCTTCAGAACTCACCAATTCTCATTTACTTTCATCTCATTTCATAGGAAGAAGACAAGACACCTTCATAAGCAATTTGACAATACACTCCATTGTTATAGTTCAATGTGCCAAACTAACATAAACAAAACAAAAAGTTGTCTGAAAAGTTCTCTGTGTGCATTGAGTGACAAGACACTGAGGTAACAAATTTCATAGAATTCTAGATACTTTAGAAATAAATTAATAAATAAATAAACTGTCAAAATATTGAACATTGGGAAAAAAACCCCAATATACCTGATTATCTTGAATTTTTATATTTTATTATTCCCTCTGTAATCCAGTTACTCATTTTTTCTTCAAGTCACAAACACCTGCATCATTTAATGTAGAATACCTATCATCTCTTCAGTACTACAGAAATCCCTTTGCACTATCACGTGTGTTAAAGAACTGTGCTTCCTTCCAAGCAGATCAGAAGGACTCTGTATCCTGCTTCACCCCAGAACAGAGGGAACAGCCAAGAATTTTGAAATCTTTACTATAGGTTTCACACGGCCTCACTGAGCCACAAGAAGATGAAAAAGTGAATCACATGACTATGGACCTGTTGGAGAGGGTCCAGAGGAGGGCCACGAAGATGGTCAAAGGGCTGGAGTACCTCTGCTACAAAGACAGGCTGAGGGAGCTGGGGTTGTTCAGCCTGGAGAAGAGGAGGCTCCGGGGAGACCTAATTGCAACCTTTCATTACCTACAGGGGGCCTACAGGAAGCCTGGGGAGGGGCTGTTCACAAAGGCCTGCTGTGATAGGACGAGGGGCAATGGACTTAAGTTGGAGAAGGGTAGATTTAAGTTGAATATTAGAAAAGATTTGTTTACTCTGAGGGTGGTGGAGCACTGGAACAGGTTGCCCAGGGACATGGTTGATGCCCCTTCCCTGGAGATATTTAAGGCGAAGCTCGATGAGGCCCTGGGCAACTTGGTCTAGTTGGGGGTGTCCCTGTGACTGCAGGGAGGTTGGACTAGATGACCTTTTGGAGGTCCCTTCTGGCCTGGATGATTCTATGATTCTATGACATCATGGAGCACAATCTAGAGAATCTGCACTGAATAAGCAATCACATCAACAGTACTTGGAACACAATGCTTTATGCAGCATAAATTAAAAAAAGGACTATGGCACACTTGACAGGATCAGTATGCATCACTACATCAGCGTTTCCTTTAATATGTGAAGGGAAAATTCTAAAGAGCTTAGTAAAATTCTGGAAATTTAGGTTAAATGTAGTTTAGAATTTCCCTGATATTTTAAAAAGAACACTAAAAGAATGCTTTACCTATAGCTTTGCTGAAAAGCAAACTGTATAATTTTCAAAGCGCATGTATTAAGAAAAGAAATGGGTCTACACAGACTTCTAGAACTTTAATCTTGCTTTAATCAGAGATTGTTCAAATCTTGGAATTTTAAAAATATAACACAAAATCAAATCTAAAAGTAAAAGGCAATGAAATGTGCATTCATTATGTTTTATAATGTATGCCTTAATTCTCAATAATCTGCAGCTCATTGTCTTCAGAAGACCCAATAAATTGTGACATAGAGCTTCAGTGCAATCACATAAACTAGTAACTGCTATTTGCAATATCAGTCACTAAGTAATAAAATAACTATTGCAATTATCAACAGTGCATAGAAACTGCTTCTTTATAATAAAATAACTATTGCAATTATCAACAGTGCATAGAAACTGCTTCTTTAATGTGATTATGAATCCTAGAGCTTTCTTTGGAAAATGAGATTTTCTGGTTTGTCTTGATTCTGAAAATTATACTAGCTATTATTTATATCACTTCTGATAAGAGGGGCTGCTAAACAGGAAGGTGTTAGAATGTTCTGAATTATACAATGCTTTAGTCATGCTTTGTGATGGTTATAGCATAAAAAACTAACAATCTATTCATATATCTAATTACCAGCATATTTGTAATGTGCATAATGATGAAACACTGAACATACATTAGAGATTACCATGGTCATTATATATCTGATCTTGTTTAAACATAGGAATATTAATACGACAAAGTTTGTGAGCATCCCTGATTAGTCCTATTCCTTCTACCTTTCCATGTCTAGTAGGAAAGTACAAAAAACCTATAGAATTTGATTACAGAATATTACCAACAAATTCAAAGTTTTCAAATTCCATATTCAGCAGGAGATTAGAAGCTGTACCATTATAACACAATTTAAGAAAGAGAAATTTGTTTAAAATTCAATTATCTTTGTCACTGTTTGCACTACTATTTTTCATGGTAATAAAGACATTTATAAAAAATACTCCTTTTATCATTAGGGCTTGCAACATCAGAATCTTAAATTTTCATAGAATCATAGAATGGTTTGGATTGGAAGGGACTGTAAAGATCATCGAGTTCCAACCCTACTGCCGTGGGTAGGGACACCTCTCACTAGACCACGTTGCGAAAAGCTCCATCCAGCCTGGCATTGAACACTTCCAGAGATGGGGCATCCACAACTTCTCTGGGAAACCTGGTCCGGTGCCTCACCACCCTCACAGTAAAGAATTTCTTCCTAAATCTACCCTTTCTCAGTTTAAAACCATTGTCCCTCATCCTATTGCTACACTCCCCGAGAAAGAGTCCCTCCCCATGCCTCTTGTAGGCCCCCTCCAGGTATTTTAAGGCCACTTTAAGGTCTCCCTGGAGCTTTCTCTTCTCCAGGCTGAACAACCCCAACTCTCTCAGCCGGTCCTCACAGGAGAGGTACTCCAGCCCTCTGATCATCTTCATGGCCCTCCTGCTGGACCTGTTCCAACAGGTCCATGTTCTTCCTGTGCTGAAGACTCCAGAGCTGGACACAGTACTCCAGGTGGGGTCTCCTCAGAGCAAAGTAGAGGGGCAGAATCCATCCCCTGGACCTACTGGCCACTATTCTTTCAATGCAGCCCAGGATGCAATTGGCTTTCTGGGCTTTCAGTGCACATTCCCGGCTCACCTCCAGCTTTTTATCCACCAGTATCACCAACACTTTTTCCTCAGGGCCACTCTCAATCCCTTCATCCCCCAGCCTTTACTGTTACCTGCAGTTGCCCTGACCCAGGTACAAGAACCTCCACTTGGCCATGCTGAACCTCATGAGGTTCACACAAGGGCCCATTTCTCGAGGTTGGCCAGGTCCCTCTGGACGGCATCCCTTCCCTCAGGCATCCCATCCCTCACTACCAACTGATGACGTGTGGAATACTTTTGATGAATGAAAGCAAAACAAAAAAATCAGAAAGAAACATATGTTTCTAAATACATTGAACATTCTGTTCAAACACAATCTAAAATTGAAAAGAAATTAAAAAGTCATCTTTTTTATATTCTTTATGAGAATCTATTCGCTTATTTGAGTTATTTTAACTCAAATTATTTAACACGCCACACAATAATTTAACTGGTTGATTCTAATGTTGCGTGAAATGGTCATTTTTAATCACATATACATGAATTTATATGCATTGGTTTGATGCAATGAATGTATTATGGGATTATTTTTGAGACTGAACAACAGATGATGTGATTTACCTATTTAAAACTGTAACAGCTGGATTGATGAAACTGGGATTAAGGTTTTCAGAGAATGAATGTCATATAGGCATACATTGCACAAAACCTCCTATCTGATAGTGACAAACATGACGATTTTATGAAATAGATATATATTAATATCTGCACTGTCTGCTACTGCTTTTAGAAGGCCTTATCATCTCTATTAAAGCTATAAAAATACTTATAGTTGTCTTTCTAAAATTAATTAAGAATTCATTTAAAAAGTGTCCTACAGCATTTCCAGTTTTATGCAACACAACATCCACATGGATATGATTAATGAAAATGCTGACTTAAAACTTGAAATTAAAATCTAAAATACACAAGATATTCCACTTCAAAACCACATCTAAATTTCTATTTCTAAATCTATTTCCTTTTTTGATTTATAAATTCATATGATAGAATAACAATTCTTAAATCTCTCCCAGACTGTTTTCACTGTTAACCTTCAAAGAATTTTGAAAATGGGAGGTTTGGTAAGATGATGGTGACATTGAGTCAAGTTGTCTCAAGTTATCTACCAAAATACCTTTCAATTTCTCATTCTTTAGATGATTGATTATGTTGGAAGTCAGTATTGCAGGTATGAAGCTCAGGAGTACTTGAAGACAGCAAAATGTATTTTTCTCACACATCAGAAATGTAGGCTACACTTTATGCCTGTCTAGATCCAATGCCACAAATGTTTACAAAAAGCTCCTCAGATATTTCCAGTTAAAACAAACAAAAAAAATATCCTCTTTTCCTAGGTAATTGGTAATGTTGAAAACAATATCAAAATAACAGAAGATCAGAAATTTAAAAAAAAAAAACTGGTTTAATGCATTTTTTAGTAATACTTGCACTCTATGCAGAGCACCTGGCACTTGTAAATAGTAATAAAATGATGACTTAGAGGTATGCATTCATGTGAAAGCATAAATATCTCTAAAATGATGAAATAAGATAGGTAAATGCCATGAGTCAAAAAGAGTCAACAGATTGTACGTGTGGCGATGTACGTATTCTTTTGAAACACATTTCCAGAGTGCACATGCAATAAAAAACTGTAAGATCAGTTCAAACAACTGCCACTTCTGTGGAAAAAGAGGAGGTGAAAGTATAGGTAGAAACACAGACCCTGATAACACAATCATGTCATTTGCACTCAGTACATTGTATCTTGCCAAAGATTTCATGTGGAGGTACAAAAAACCGTTTAGGACTTTCACAGTTTAGAATGAACCATCTGCTTTTGAAGCATGAAGACAAAATAATAAACTTCAGCAGCTTCAGTAGAACTGCACGGCTAGAGTTGGCCAAGCAACATTAACTGAATAATTTCACAAATAAATGCTTTTATGAACAGCTAAGGGTGCCCATCTCAGCCATGAATAAATGCTTACATCATACCACCATAATTAAAGTGTGACAGAAAACTGGAAACAACTACATTCAATATGTTCACTTGGAAGATAATTGAAATATTAACATACAGAATACAAAAATAAAGTTCTGTGTGGACAGGAACTATGTTCATTAAATTCCAGAGTAAAATTCTGACAATTTTGTTTGTAAATATGCTGGAAAAGAGTGATGCTATGCTATACAGGAAAGATTTTAATTCATGCTTGCCAAGAATCTTCCAAACAGAAGAGAATCTGGTGTCCTCCATCACTGGATATAACAGGAATCTCAACTTCTTAAGGAAAAATAATTTTAAAATGTACCAATTAGAGAATTAAAGTGTAAGATGTCTAAAAAAACTCAGTATTCCTGCTCTAAAAGACAATTCATTCCACTATTTAGAAAAATCAAAATCCTAGTGACTTGATATCTCAGTCCCCTGCTTGTTAAAGTTACTTTCCTTCAACCACTGAATTGAAGAAACACCATCTGGCGCTACTGACAGTCACATCATTTTAATACAAATAACATACAACACATTTTGCACCAGGTAAACACATTTCAGACCCTGTACATAGAATGAAATGTGTCTGAACTAATGTTCTTTGAATAATTTTAAAGCAAAAAATCCATAAAAGAATCCAACTACTTCTCAAAGCTTTAAGTGAAAAGATCAGTACAATGTAAATTACAAAACCACAAAAAATTAAACACAAACAATTCTAAAGTAAATAGAAATGGAAACAATGAATAAAAATGTATTGAAATGGGTCTCTAGTTTCTTTAGGCAAGGCAAAAAAGTGGAATTTTATTGATTTTTCTCTATAAAGCTGTTGTTTCACAAGGAATGTAATGACAGTGACTGAACATTTAAAACTTTTTTAATTTTCAGCATGTTCGAAAGAAATGGCCATATCTAAGGAAACTAATTATATATTTAAGAGAAAGTAATAACTTGTAAACTATGGGGATATCTTAGCTTCCTGTATATGGTAGATTTAGAAAGATAAAATTTGAGAAGATGATATATACATTACTGGCCACATTAATTATGCTTTTTATCCACCTGAGCCATAGTTGCATGCAGAACTGGAATATCTGTCATGTATGATATTGTAGTCTTATTAAAATTTAATTTAACAGAAATATTGCCTCATGGTTGAAGCACTTTCAAAGATTAGCCAGAATAGTCATTTATTCCCGTCTTTGTCTCTTTTCCTGTATTACAGGGAAAAAACTTCAGTAATTTTGCAGATGAAACACACAGGTAGAGTTATCTACCTTCAACAGCCACTAAGAGAACACAAATCAACAGTTTTGTCATGGATTCATATTTTATAGCCTATGATACAAGATCCTGGGAGGCCACAAATGCCTTGTCAAGTTTGCTTTTTTCTTTGGCAGAGGTTAAGGATGATTGCTGAAAGATTACAATTTTATTGCTGCTTGGTGAAGGATATACTGCTCTCTCTACATTTTAGAAGGACTCACAAGAATAATCACAGCCATTTTGAAGGCCAAGCCCATAAACTGAGATGCATGTACATCTCTGCCAGTCACAGTCTACAATCACACCTTGCAAGTTATTTGGTATGTCACTGTTTTAAAGATTGCAATATAAATTCCAGTAAACAAAACTAATATGTAAATTGAACTGACATTACTTTTTAGTGTAACAACACGGAGAATAAAGTCATAAATATACAGGTGATAGTTTTAAGGTAAAAAAGAGGGGAAAAAAAATATATTTCAGTGTGAGCTTGAACTCCATAACTAGAATCAATCTTTTAAATGCCATTCTTTGTAAATTGTATATATGTCTGCAATTTGTATGAAAAACCTAAAATAGATTAATACACTGTCAGCTAACAAGTATTAGATTTAATGTATACTATGTGACTTTGCTTCAGTAATACTAAGCATGAATACTAATATAGAATAAAAGGGGAAAATAATGTTTTAAATGGAGCATAAAAGTAATGTAGACACCTGTGGCTAAGAAGAAATTTAGGATGGAAATGAAATAGTTTTGTAAATGAGGAGCATTTTAGAATTTTGCAACATTTACATCATACAGAAGCCGTTCAGAAGGCAAAAATCTTCAACGGATGCTTTAATTCTCTTTTGTTGGTAATAAGAAGGTTATTTTGAGAACTCTGATGTACATGTTTCAGGGAAACTTTTGTGCTGTCCTTTATATACCATCCTCTAACAGCAAAAATGGTGCTAGATAAAGCTACTTTTAATTTAATAACTTGTGCAATAAGTTCCGGCATATCACAAATGCTTACAGTTCAGAGGCAGCAATTAGCTCTGATACTTTATGAATGTAATAAATAAAATTATACCTTAATCACAGTAACTTGAAATTTTATATGGGCATCAGAATTATTTCTAATGTATTTTTAAAATAAATATTATATACTTTATCAGTATTTTAATATTACTAATATAAATGTAACATATCTCTATTATTTAATTGTTACCTTTTTCCAAACTTGCATATATAAAATTCCATGATTGGAAAAGAGGTAATCTATTACCAAGGCATCATGCCAATACATTTTCCAAAATTATAAATTAACTATTATGTGAACTATTGTGTGTACTAGATGAAAAATTACAATATTCATTATTCATACAAAATTACAATATACAGTCACCATTGTATACCACTGACAGTGCAGTTGCATGCAAATATGACAGCTTGCTGCATTGTGGGATGTTATTAGCATGCCTGCTTTTAATTTTTCATCTTAAAATTAAACAATAAATTAGCCTTATATTTAGCACTAGAATTCTGATTACAAATCTAATTTGTTCAATGTGCAAATCAAGAAGCATAAATTATGACCTACCCATTTGTAACCTCCAACATTATGTTTAAATTGTTTCCATTCTCAAACTGACTTCAGCTGTATCTATGAAAGTGTCTAGAGTTCAAACAATTTATAAGTTCTCCAGAGGACTAAACAACTGTATAAACTAAAATGTGTTTTTAATCAAGGACACTACGTTATGAAAAAGGTTTCAAAATACAAATACAATTTTGCTTTCTGATATGACCTGTCTTTTTATTGTAAAAAAAAAAAAAAAAAAAAAGAAAGTGAAATCACACTGCAGTTCAATATATATGACTAGAAGTCTTTAGTGTAACAGACTTTTAAGTTCTTACCTTATTGTGATGGGGATGAGTATACCCTTGCTAATGGATTGATTGACAGATACAGTCAGAATGTTCTGAGAGTTTCCACAGCTGAATCGAACTGTTGGTCTTCCCTCCACAAGATACAAGTGTAGAAACTGTTCTCCAAAATTCTTTTCGCTGGCTTAAAAAACAATAATGAAGACAGTCACACTTTTGAAAATGTAGGGCCTTCCAAAAATTCCATGCTACTGGAATGCCAGTCATGGATGGCATGTATTTTACCTACTTAAGAAATGACACCTATAATTGCAAACTATTTTGGACTGGTATTTTTTTTATGAATTTGCCCTTTGAATTTAACTGTATTTACTTCTCCTAGAAGGTAAGACACTGTTCCTATTCCACTTTAAGATAAACTGTTAAAATACCAATCTGGTTTTTGCACTATATTTTACTATATTTAACTGAAGTAAAAAACTTAATAGCTGGGTCATGAAATTGAACTTACTGCATATTCAGCAGTATTGAGCATAAGATTACTATGTTCTTCTTAAATTCCAGAATCATAAATTTGGGAAAACAGAAACTGTAAGTTCCAGAATCACATCCAATTCTCCAGCTTCTCCAGAGCATATCTCCTATCCGTTATCTGTAGTGGAGTTGACAAAAACATACAACATGTACTCAGTAAAATAAAGTTTTTTTGGGAGTATGTGGTGGGAGAGAGCATTTGCTTCCTTAAGGT
The DNA here is from genome assembly GCA_013398155.1 of Pedionomus torquatus. Taxonomy (NCBI): domain Eukaryota; kingdom Metazoa; phylum Chordata; class Aves; order Charadriiformes; family Pedionomidae; genus Pedionomus; species Pedionomus torquatus. Next base: position 212,304 of record VZRU01018731.1, on the reverse strand, counting down.
TATCTGATCAACAGCCTTGTTAAATGGGATGACAAGGGGGAAATCAAAACATGCAGAGGCACAAACCTGACCAACAAATGGAGACAGTGACAAGAACTAAACCTGGTCAGTTACACTAACTAGTATGTGCATGCAGAGTGTGGGAATGCTTATTTGAGTAAGATCATCTGATCAAGGACCCTGCCAAAATGGAATAAGGAAAAGGGGAAGGCAAAAAGCAAAACACAGACAATACAAACAAGTGCTAGCAGGAACAATGACAAGAAACCAATTGTGTCAGTCATACTAGTGGATGGTCTATGAAGAAATTTCAGGCATCACTTAGGAGTGCCAACCTGGACTTTGCACAGATAAGGATGCAAACCTATGGGTTCAGGATACTAGGGGAGGGCTGTGTTGGTAGAACTATGCAAACCAGTGTAGCAGGCAATATGTAGAAACAGGGAACTGGGGAGGAACAAAGGAGGAACAGACAAAATCACAGAATCATGGGATTGTCAGAGTTGGAAGGACCTCTAGAAATAATTTAATCCAACTCCCCAGCTAAAGCAGGATTGCCTAGAGCACATTACACAGGACTGTACTCAGGCAGGTCTTGAAAATCTCCAGAGAAGGGGACTCCACAACCCCCCTGGGCAGCCTGTTCCAGTGCTCTGTCACCTCCACCATAACTCTTTTTCTGATATTTGAATGGAACATCTTATGTTCCAGTTTGTGCCCATTGCCCCTTGTCCTGTCACTGGGAACCACTGAAAAGAGTCCAGATCCATCTTCCTTCAACCCACCCTTTAGATACCTGTAAGCACTAATAAGGTCTCCTCTCAGCTTCTCCAAGCTAGAGAATCCTAGCTCTCTCAGCCATTCTTCATAAGAGAGGTGCTCCAATCTCTTAATCATCTTTGTTGCCCTATGCTGGACTCTCTCCAGTAGTTCCCTGTCTCCCTTGAATCAGGGAGCCCAGAACTGGATGCAGTATTCCAGTTGTGGCCTCACCATGCAGAGTAGAGGGGAAGAATGACCTCCCTTAAACTACTGGCCACACTCTTCCCTGTTCAGCCCGGGATTCCATTGGCCCTCTTGGCAACAAGGGCACTTTAATGGCTCATGGATAATTTACTATCCACCAGGACCCTAGATCCTTCTCCTCAGAAGTGCTTTTCAAGAGGTCTGCCCCTAACCTATATTGATTGGTGCCCAGAATTTTTCCTCCCCAGGTGCAGGACCCTACACTTCTCCTTGTTGAAGCTCATTAGGTTCTTCTCTGTCCAGTTCTCCAGCCTGTCCAGGTCACACTGGATGGTGGCACAGCCCTATAGAGTGTCAGCCAGCCCTCCCAGTTTGGTATCATCAATGAACTTGCTGAGGATACACT
>VZRU01018731.1:129651-209875 GCA_013398155.1 Pedionomus torquatus | reverse complement strand
CCTATGGGTTCAGGATACTAGGGGAGGGCTGTGTTGGTAGAACTATGCAAACCAGTGTAGCAGGCAATATGTAGAAACAGGGAACTGGGGAGGAACAAAGGAGGAACAGACAAAATCACAGAATCATGGGATTGTCAGAGTTGGAAGGACCTCTAGAAATAATTTAATCCAACTCCCCAGCTAAAGCAGGATTGCCTAGAGCACATTACACAGGACTGTACTCAGGCAGGTCTTGAAAATCTCCAGAGAAGGGGACTCCACAACCCCCCTGGGCAGCCTGTTCCAGTGCTCTGTCACCTCCACCATAACTCTTTTTCTGATATTTGAATGGAACATCTTATGTTCCAGTTTGTGCCCATTGCCCCTTGTCCTGTCACTGGGAACCACTGAAAAGAGTCCAGATCCATCTTCCTTCAACCCACCCTTTAGATACCTGTAAGCACTAATAAGGTCTCCTCTCAGCTTCTCCAAGCTAGAGAATCCTAGCTCTCTCAGCCATTCTTCATAAGAGAGGTGCTCCAATCTCTTAATCATCTTTGTTGCCCTATGCTGGACTCTCTCCAGTAGTTCCCTGTCTCCCTTGAATCAGGGAGCCCAGAACTGGATGCAGTATTCCAGTTGTGGCCTCACCATGCAGAGTAGAGGGGAAGAATGACCTCCCTTAAACTACTGGCCACACTCTTCCCTGTTCAGCCCGGGATTCCATTGGCCCTCTTGGCAACAAGGGCACTTTAATGGCTCATGGATAATTTACTATCCACCAGGACCCTAGATCCTTCTCCTCAGAAGTGCTTTTCAAGAGGTCTGCCCCTAACCTATATTGATTGGTGCCCAGAATTTTTCCTCCCCAGGTGCAGGACCCTACACTTCTCCTTGTTGAAGCTCATTAGGTTCTTCTCTGTCCAGTTCTCCAGCCTGTCCAGGTCACACTGGATGGTGGCACAGCCCTATAGAGTGTCAGCCAGCCCTCCCAGTTTGGTATCATCAATGAACTTGCTGAGGATACACTCAGTCCCCTTGTCCAAGTCATTGATGAATATGTTGAACAAGACTGGACTGAGTATTGACCCTTGGGGGACACCACTGTTTACAGGCCTCCAACTCAAGCCTGCTTCATTAATAACAACCCTATGATTCCTGTCACACAGCCAGTCCTCAACCCACCTCACTGCCCATCCCCCAGCCCCTCATCTAGCCCACACTTACTCAGTTTCCTAATGATGGTGTTAAGGGAGACAGTCAAAAGCCTTGCTGAAATCAAGTTAGATGACATCTGCTGCACTCAGCTCATTCATCCATCCAGTTATAACATCACAGAAGTTTATCAAACCTGAAGCAGCATAAAAAGCAGGATTGCGTATAAGATGGGGCCAGTCAGCATGCCTGGCTGATTGAGCCCTGCATCCACTCACCACAGTTGGTCTTGTCTTATTAAATCCTTGCTTAACTCTCTCTGTGTCATCTCACTCTCCATCCATGTTAGAAAGCTGCAAAGGTAAAGTGCCAGCTACTAGGGGTACCAGTGTGAGTGGATTTGTTGCCAGCTACTGGAGTCAGACTTGGGGCGTGGTGGGCCTGTGTGAACATCAGGAAGTTAAGCCAAGCCAAATACAAGGTCCAGCACCTGGGACATGGCAATCCCAGCCACAAATACAGGTTGGGCAGAGCAGGGTTTGAGAGCAGCCCTGAGGAGAAAGACTTGGGGTGTTGTTGGATGAGAAGCTCTATGTGAGTCATCAATGTGCATTTACAGCCCAGAAAGCCAATTGCATCCTGGTCTGCATTGAAAGAAGAGTGGCCAGTAGGTCCAGAGGGTAGATTCTGCCCCTCTACTTTGGAACAGGTCCAGCAGAGGGCCATGAAGATGATCAGAGGGCTGGAGTACCTCTCCTGTGAGGACCGGCTGAGAGAGTTGGGGGTGTTCAGCCTGGAGAAGAGAAGGCTCCAGGGAGACCTTATAGTGGCCTTAAAATACCTGGAGGGGGCCTACAAGAGGCATGGGGAGAGACTCTTTCTTGGGGAGGGAAGCAACAGGATGAGGGGTAACAGATTTAAACTGAGAAAGGGTAGATTTAGGTTAGATGTCAGGAAGAAATTCTTTACTGTGAGGGTGGTGAGGCACCAGAACCGGTTTCCCAGAGAAGCTGTGGATGTCCCATCTCTGGAAGTGTTCAAGGCCAGGCTGGATGGGGCTTTGCGCAATGTGGTCTAGTGAGAGGTGTCCCTACCCACGGCAGTAGGGTTGGAACTCGTTGATCTTTACTGTCCCTTCCAATCCAAACCATTCTATGATTCTATGAATTGCTATCTCTATCAGCCAGAGAGGAGGAGAGGACTTAGCTTTCTATGTTTTAAGTGAGTCATCAAGGCATGTCCTGTTGAAGGCTGTGTCTTGCCAGTGGCAGCCTGTGTAGCCAGCCATGTTATGTTCTGTGTGTGTCTGCATGTTTGTCTCTGGGATACATGCTTTGCATAGCTTAACCATGAGAAAAATGGGAAAGAAACAGCCACAACCATCAATCTGGAATGGAGACCCCTGAGTCTGACCTGGGTTCCAGCAGCAGGACAGGAAAGAGTTCCAGGTCTCCAACTGCTGAAGGTGGCCACAGATTTGGTCATTTGAACATCTCTTCACATTTTTATTCATAAAGGTAAAAAGAAAGCAAGTGCATTTGGGACAGCTCTGCTAGAAAACCTACTAATTTGTTAAGAGAAAATGATCAACTTTAATCTGGAGGACAAAACAAAAAGAAAAAGATACTATATTATAGCAGATAGACGAGGCAACAGGTGCTTGTAACTTCCTGATCATTTGCTTCTGTCTATTTCATAGCAGTTCACTACATAAAATCCCTCCTCCAGAGCAGCTGTCTAGTCAACACAGCATTTTTTCAGTGTTTTACAAATCCTGATGACCTTCTGAAAGGCTTTTATGCTTAGGCATATTTCATGTTTGGAATACCCAATTAACTCCAAAGCTACTTTAATTTGACTGGATTTTATACCTTTATCTTTTATGATTTCCTTCTAAAATACTCTGATAATTGTCTTTGAAAACGCATTACACTATCTTTGTTAAAAAAAATTAACTGGTTTTTAACCCTAGCATAACTGATATATGTACATATTGTATCATTTGTTTCCTTATCTTCTTCTCCCAACCCTGCACATGCTGTTCCTGGCATCTCCAATTTCTAACAGTAAGTAAATCTGTAAGTTACACTGAATTAGAGAATGAAGTAGGGGACAGCTGTGAATGTATATACTGACAACAAATCTTGAAGAAGTGAAGTTACGGGTGAACAGCTTATTTCTTTCCTCTGGTGACTCTGTCCGCTCACACTGCCTACTAGTAAAAATTTGGAAGAAGGTCTTTATTTCTACAAGTAAACTCTATTCAACAAATAAATATTTCTCAAATGATGGTGAATCTTTCTTGGTACAAATGTAATAATTGTGTATATTTTGAAACTTTTTCTCCTGAATCTGAAGAGAAATCTCCTTACATTCTACCAATAATTCAAAGTAACTGCAAAAAGTCCATTTTTATCCCATCGACCGTTACCATTTTTGTATTTCTTAAATAAATACTGAAAATAATTAGGGAAATCATCACTGTTAAGAAGGTAAGTACATTTGTCTTTGCATTAAAACAAATGATAATTTATGATTTATTAAAATAGACTCGCAAAACAGTTCTTCTTGGACTGGTTTCTTTGCCTCTGACATTTGTATTTCTATAAATGACTTATACCATATCTCTTTCCCTATGTTTTTAACAGACAATTTTTGGGAGCCTCTACAAACAACAGTTAGTCCTCAGGATTTGTTACTCTCAACCGACCTTTGATAAAATCCTTGCTAATAAAGGCATTAAATCAGAAAATGCTTTTCAACAGTAATATGGTGTGGAAAGTGACATACCCAGCAGAGTTACAATTCTCATATTCTCCCTATTAGTTAGCCTATATTAGGCTTGCTTTATGCATATACATATTTTGTTTTAATTTCTTCTTTTCTGAAAGTGCTCAAGACCACACTGGATGGGGCTTTGAGCAACATGGTCCAGTGAGAGGTGTCCTTGCCCATGGCAGGGGCATTGGAACTTGATCTTTAAGGTCCCTTCCAACTCTAATCATTCTATGATTCTATGATTTTTATGTAGGCATTTACATTAACTGCTAAAACGTATTAAAACAATGCATCAGTACTTTTAAATGTTCCCTACTCTTTATTTTAAGATGCATGAATATGAAGAAGTGAAGAAGGCATAGATATCCTTTCTTGGGTCCTCACTGACTGTTGTAGTAGGTAAAATAGATACACATTTTATTCTTTTTACGTTTTCTCTTAGGATTCTGACAAATAGTCTTCTTATGCATACTTTCTGATTAAAATCCTTTTTTATATCAAAAATACCTTGTCTGAGATTCTCATTGTAGTTAAATGTTAACTAATTATCTGCCAGAGAAATAAGTGTAAGTTTATTTTACTACAGGGTAAAATCAGGTGTGTTTGTAAAATGAATGAAAGTGGATTAATCTAAAAAAAAAAAAAAAGAAAAAATTATAACATGTAACATAGCAAAATACACCTGAAACAAGCCGGCAACTGTGATTTTCCTCCTATTTTTAAAAATGTTTTTGTCAGAGATAGAGGATTTTTGCTTTATGAATGTGTGAATCTTATTGCAACCTTAATTATGCAGCTATTGTTAACATCAATATATTAACAGAATATGAATATGTCAAGAACATTAACCCTTTTTTATAATTCTGTAGTTCTTGAAGCTAGGGAGTGCACCAGCCTCAAGATGACTTTCTACTGACAGTTCGTTTCTAAGCTGTTTGCTAGTAGCACAGCTTCAAAAAAGCAGCAGCAGAAGCAGGAATACGTTTATTAAGAAGAGCACAGCTGACAGCAGCTTCTCTTTTGAAGTTGTTAGAAGGGAAAATGAAAGACAGAGCGAGGAGCAAAAATCAGGGATGAAGGAAGAACAGACGGAGCACATGAACTTATTAAGTATATTATGTTTATATGACAGAAGAGCTTGGTGCCTGTGTACAGAAATAATAAATGACAAAATTCTGGATAACCTGTATATGCACACATATTCATGCACAAAACACTGGAGAGATTTTTATTTTAGAAATATAGATAATGTTGTATTTTACATTAATGTAAAACTCAGTAAGGATATTGATATGGATAATCATAGCAAACATCTGTATTATTTGAAATGGAAGCTAATTAACAGAGAGACGGAGAACTAAAAAAGAAAGAGCAAAATTGAAGGGAAGAAACTGGTGTCATAGAAAGGGGAAAAGAGCCTGAGGAAGGCTAAGTAGAAGTATAAAGTGAAGATGCAATCAGTGTTAAATACAGTATCAGAGTTCTACAAGGGATGCAGTAGTCTCAGTGTCTGTGTTTTATAGTCAGGTAGAAATTAAAATTATCTTTTTTTTTTTTTTTTTTCATCTTAGCAGAAATCTAACATTAGAAGAAAACAAAATGTTCACTAAAAGAGTGGAATCTTGCAAGTCAGCTAAAGCCCCATTTTAGAGGCAACAAGGGTAATGGGAATGCAAGTTTACATACTCTGGAAATGTATAAAGGTGGCAAAACTAAGGTTGGCATACAGAAACAAAACCCACCTTCTAGAATAACTATGGTAGGATCACTCCATGCACAACCTTCTAACATAACTTCAAAATTTTTTCTCCTTAAAATCCTGTGGTTCATTAAACAAAGGAAATTATAACATCAATCACTTTCATTTTAAAAAGTACTCTTTCTCAAAAGAGCAATTTCCATGGGAATCTGTGGGAGGACTTATGGGAGTCTGGTAAGCAAGAACTGAAGTCTTCCAACTACTGCCACTTCCTCAGAATTTCCTTGGACCTTTTCATTGTATTCACAAAGAAAGAGCTATAAACTATGAAGTGTATATTATGTGTCACTTTTCCCTCTATAAACACAAGTAATGCTTTTAATATGATAATATTAAACTGGTTAAATAGTTGTACTATCTCAGATTTATGAAAAACATTCTTGTGCAACAAAATTCCCTAAGTTCTACTCTTCCTGATATTATTTTTCTATACTTTTAAAATAAAAGAATTTTGTAACAAATTTACACCTGCTACTCCTGTAGTGCTAGAAGACTGAAAAGGAACAGAATCACTTTGGTTAGCATTTTAAAAATATTGTTTTCTCTTTGTCAGTATTCCTTTTAAGATCATACAATCATAGGATTGTTTAGATTGGAAGGACCCTTTAACATCATCTAGTCCAACTATCAAGCCAGCACTGACAAAACCATCACTAAATCATTTTGCTAAGCAACATGTCTACTAATCTTTTAAAAACCATCAGGGATGGTGACTCAACCACTTTCTGGGCAGCCTGTTCCATTATTTGATAACTCTTTCAGTGTAAAAAAATTCCTAATATCCAACCTAAACGTCCCCTTATGCAACTTGAGACTGCTGCCTCTTGTCCTATGGCCTGTTACTTGGGAGAAGAGACCAAACCCTCCTCTCTACAAAATCCTTTCGGGTAGTTGTAGAGAGTGATAAGATCTCCCCTTGGACTCCTTTTCTCCAGACTAAATCCCAGCTCCCTCAACCTCTCCTCATAAGACTTGCTCTCCAGACCCCTCATCAGCTTCATTGCACTTCTCTGGACTCACCCCAGTACCTCATTGTCTTTCCTGTAGCCCAAAACTGCACACACTGGGGCCTCAACATTGCTGAGTACAGGCAGATGATTGCTGTCCCAGTGACCGCACTGTTTTTGATACATGCCAGGATGCTCTTGGCCTTCTTGGCCACCTTGGCACACTGCTGGCTCATGTTCAGCCAAAAGTTGACCAACATGTCCAGGTCCTTTTCTGCCAGGCAGCTCTCCAGCCACTCTTTCCCAAGCCTGTAGCACTGCATTGGGTTGTTTTGACCCAAGTGCAGGACCCAGTACTTGGTTTTGTTGAACATCAGCACATTGGTCTTAGCCCATTGGCCTCAGCCCATGGGTCTCAGCCTATCAATCCAGCCTGTCCAGATCCCTCTGCAGAGCCTTTCTACCCTCAAGCAGGTCGACACTCCCACCTAACTGCTATGTATGTTTGGCTCTAAGTTTCATGGTGGACTACTGGCTTTTATGGCTCTAAGTTTCATGGTGGACTACTGGCTTTTAAATTTCCTGTTTGGTAGGAGAAAAAAGCCACTAGTTTCTAGTTTTGGTACTAAAAGATTTGGTGCACTTGTATGCATGAAAATAACTTTTCTCTGATTAAATGGAAGAAGGAACATTAATATTTTCTCTGATGTTACAAGCAGAAACCGTGTCAATTATAAGGACACAATTGGAGAAATATTACAGAATTTAATTTGAGGCAGCAGGATGTTGAATATATTTGGTATAATTTTGAGTATTTAAAATTGGCAGTCCCTCCATCTAATTCAATGTGGTTTATTTTGTGCTGATTAAATACAATGTAACATCTAAATGTCCCTAGAAATATCCAGTATTTGTATCCATATAAATTAAGTGCAAGGGAACTGTATTTTTATTAAATTAAAAATATAAACAGTGGTAGAAGCAGATTCACTGGGATACAGAGAATGAAATTAAAGAGTATAATACAACTGTCAGTTATGCCAATTGTGGTGTCCTCCCTCCATACACAAAGAAACCATCCATACCCTCTCTTCCTTTACAGCACCATTACAGCTGCACCTAAATTCTCAGTATGTAGTCCTGAGGCAGACTGCATGCTTAATCCCATGTTTCCTAAAATACTTAAATGTACAAGCACTGTCTACCCAAAATACTCAACCACACTTTTGAGAAGTATTTGTAGGTTACTTACCTGATACCAAGTGGTCAGAACTAAACATATAAAATGTGATAATTTGTACGTTTCTTAAGGCAATTTGAAAACATACAAGGAGCAAAGCAGAAATTGCACAGTCCACATAGATATATAGCATAGTGTGAAAGCTGAAGATAACACTCCTCTCTGATTCTCAATGATCTCCAAGAACTAGTAATTCCTAGTAATTCCAAGGCTAGATCTCACCTAACAACTGGAGAAACCTAAAAAGAAAAGGCAGAGACATCTCCTAGAATATTACCAAATTTAATATGCTTTTTAATGCACTTTCATGTTAAGTGATGATTGTAAATGAAAGTGTGGAAGACCTGCTACTAACTAGAGCTTAGGTTGTAACTCTGCCTTGTGTAGCTGGATGGAAATAAAAATGAGAGGATATAATGTCCACCTTTGTGTAATTTCTGTATAAAATGCAATGGCATATGTTTGTAATTATGGGAAGGTATAGACAGTAAAAGAGTTGGAATTTGATTTTCAGTTACAAATTTTGCACATTTGATGTTTGCAAAGATAAGAAGATTCACTATGTGTAAAATAGTTGAGTTGTAAAATCAACAGCATCCAGCATTGCAAATTCTGTTTCAAAGGTACTCCAACAACTATCCCTTAGGCTTGTAGATTTGCTACTTTCAGGTCAAAACCTTTTCCAACAGGTAGTGATGGAAACAAATTTATCTCTGGTTGTAGGAGTACAGTACACTTATCCCAGTTTTCAGAAAACACCACTTCTGAGAATAGCAGAGAAATTTCAGTGCTGGATTGTTATTTTTATTCTTTTAACAGACATGCTAACTCATTAGGGCTTATGGAGAGATAGCAACCTTTACTTTAACTTTAGCAGAAAGCCACCTATTTTGCAGAGATGAGGCAAACAAAAATATTAACAAAATAATTAAATGACAAATATTTTCAAAGTACTTCCAGTGACCTTCCTTGAATTCTTCTTAAAGGACAAATAAGTCCTCTTGAAACTGAAATAACAAACAAGCATAAAGCACTTCAACATGAAGAACTACCACATCACTATTTATCAGTGATTCTTAGCAAATTCTGCAGCTATGTAGCTTAGGCAGCTGCAGCAACAGCCCAGCTATAACATACAAGAATTTGAGATCCCATTTTGAAAAGCAGTAAACAAAAATATTCAGTTTGGGGCTACAGTGTTTTACAGCTAAAGAAAGTGTTTTATAGACAATAATAAAAGGCATAATTAAATAATGCCAGAAAGCTTATACTACTTTTAACCCTTGCTTATAAATATTTACATAGCATATTTACATAGGTGAATTCACATATATTACTTCCAGATTAATATAAAAATAATAAAAATTAATCTAAGTTATTTATATCGAATCAGTAAGATTTCTTTGCATAGAGAAGCCCTAGGAAGATGCAGTGAACAAAGAATGCTCCTAATGATTTTGTCTTTGGAGTAAATCTATCAGACAGATTGTATAAAGATTTATTTCTAGCTCTTCCTGGGTTCAGGAAGAAATCATCTCACTTTCCAGATCTTCCTTCTGGATGGAAATTACAAGGTAAAATATATAAAAAATATTCAACTAGCAGAGAAGCCTATTTTTCTTGATAACTAATGAAAAGCATCCTGTCCCAAAAGTTCATGCCATATACTTAGGAATGAAATATGCAGGCAAGAAGCAACTTTCTTATGTAGTATTAACAAGCATACATCCAAGTCTGCAAGTACACTCTTCAGGGACCACAAAAGAATCCTCTGAAGTGTGGAATCACAGTAAATACCCTGAATTACAGCAAATTTTCAGAACTTCTAGATACTTCTGCAAGTCAAAAAATCTCTGGAACCAATATCACAACTATAATAAAAAGTGAGTCTGAACCCATCTATGGAGAAGCTGTTTCTCTGTACTAAATTGTTCAAAATTTCTTCAACATTTGTCTTTTAGAGCTATAATACCTATTATACCTATAATACCTATAATACCTAGTCATCTGCTATTTTCTTTCTTCTCAGGAAGCAGCATTTTCACTTGTAAATTATGCTTTGCTCAATGAGTCATAAATTGACGAACTTACCAGAGTAACATAAAGAATGATGGTTCAGATTTTATAATGTATCATGCATTAGAATACCAAAAGGCTTCTACTGCATTTTAATGACTCATTTTCTGCTGAACAGGAAATGCCAGCTGATGTGCACGTTAATAAGGACCTGAAGGAGCTAAAGCTGATACTTAGCTCTAAGTATCATTGGTACTCACTGTAAAGAATTGTGCCATTTAGAGCAGTTGTTTTCACTGTCAAGTAGAGAGTCGTCAGATTGCTTGTTTCCTGCCCAGATGCAGTCCTGATCTCAGATATATATGTCAGAGAAGGTAATTCCAAATAAGAATTTCCAGTGAAGGATGGGAAAAACAGGGCTGTGTCTGAAATTAAAAACCAAAACCTAATTTTATTAATTTATTACAGAATAAAGTAATAAAATATGATACAATCAGCATTTAAAAACATCTCTTACCTATTAACTATATTACTCCCAGAGCATCCACATAAATTTATTTGATTTCGAACATTCAAGTTAAATATTCAGAAAATGAAAATGTTCTAGTGTCTGCATATTACTGTAGTAAAAAGACAATTGTAGAAGGGACTACTGCTGGAAGATGCAATAAATTTCAAAAGATTGCCACAAATTTTCATCTTTACAGATGTGTCCATGTGGAACAGATGTCCTGTGACATCCCTGCGAAATACTTCTGGTGTATAGTGGTAGATAAGAAATACAAGTTTTCTTCATTTTGAGAATACTCAAATGTTCTTTGTTTGAAATTATGATGTGGATGCCAGTGGGCAGAATATACATTTTTCCACTACACTGCTCCTGTCTTTAAAATAAATAATTGCAAGAGAAAATTTTTAACTATGAAGGCTTAACATTTGCAACATTTATTGCATTAATTACCTTTGTCATTATGTTTTGGGTTTTTTTCCCCTGTAGCTGTGATAATATTACCACTGAAGCAAGAAAAAATAGAGTAAAACTAATTGAGGTTAGGCAGAATGTCTTCCTTACGCCCTTAGCACCCTTGTTAAGCAATGCTTCTTGAACACTGTCCAAATTCATCAGCAGAGATATGAATAAGGAAAATGTAACAAGAAAAGCAGTCTGCATTTAGGTAGTATTTTTAAAGAAATTTTTAATTTAATCAAGTAAAACTATACAATGGATTTGTGACTGATGATTACACATAGGCATGTCTAGTATGTGGATATCATTTTTCAAAATTTTTATCCACTTTATTATATATATATTATTTTTTTTTTTTAAATCTGCCCATTGCTTATCCTCTGTCATTTTTATTGGACTTAAGAAGAAAGAACAAAATGAAACTCCTAGTTTAACAAGTATAAGTTGAAGGACATTCATTAAAAAAAGCCCCACAACCTGACAGCAATAGATAACCAGGATGGAAAGCAGTAAGTAGTTATGTTTCTAAATAAAAGGTCTGGAAAAATCAGGATTGTTGCAGAAAGAGAAAAAAATATGACACAAAATTCCACTGGAGGGTGAGGTAAAGGTCAAAGGCATTGTAAAAAAATAAAAAGTCAGAATCAGACCTACACAATGAGAGTGCCATTTATCTAATTCAAATCTGTTGTGGTTCAAGGGAAACAGTACTAGTAGATCTAGCTCGTACAGTGCAGGGCCACAAACATGATTAAGGAACTGAAGCCTCCTTCATATGTGGAAAGGCTGAGGGAGCCAGGACTTCTCAGGGCTGGAGAAGAGCAGATTTGGATGGATCTTACCCATGTCAATGAATTAGAGTGGATGGAGAAGATGGAGCCAAACTTTTCTTAGTCATGTCCCTTGACAAGCAATGAGTACCAATAAAAAATCAAGAAATTTCAACGGAACACATGAAAATGCTTTGTCACTGTGAGGGTGCTCAAATGCTCAGTGAGGTTTGACAAGTCTCTGATTAAAAACCTGACCGGACATAGTTGTGAGAAACCTGCTCTTAGGTGACCTGCTCTTCTTGAGCAGGTGCTGAACTAGTTGATCTCAAGATTTCCCTTCCAACTTCAGCAATGTGGTGATTCTGTGACCTTTCACAGAGAGGCTCTGTGCAGACAACATTAATTCCTATTCTTCAAATGTAGTGCTTTCAGAAACCTCAGTGTAGTACAATACTCATAACATAGTGGTATATCTTGCAGCTAAAGCTATTAAGTCTTTTAATAAGCAGTTTTCAAAAACTACTCAGCTTTGAGATTAACTGTCCACAATTTAGTTGCTATGTTAAAAATATTTTGTGAAATTTTTTTTCAGCTATCTGAAGGGGAAGAGAGAGAACAGGAAGGGAGCACAGGATGTCTGGGCAATCTTGAATGAAAGAGCAACCTCATCAGTCACTTTAGCTGAGATAGATCCATTCAAAGGGAAGAGCTTCAATAAAGACCTGCAACTTTGCAGGGAGTCCAACTCCCTAGATCCAGAAGTCTGGACAGCCAAAACTACTAAGAAAAATGCTATTTCAATGGTAGCAACTACATGTGCAGTGCTGTGCCCAAAGGAGCCTAGGTCTCCACCAGCACTGCAGTGAAGCCCTCTCTGGAATGATCAGAAAAGATATAGCAAAGTCAGTGATTTTACCAAAGACTTCAATTTACACCTGGCCAACAAAACCATCCATAACTGCAAAGATACAGAGCACACCCTCCTCTGTGTGTGGGACAGAGTCATTCTCTGTCCTAAATGTGTACAACAGTTGCAACCTGTCACAGCTTAACATCAGCAAAGAGGTCACTGAGAGCACACGGGTTAGTCCTCTCCTCACACGAATGGCCTAAGCAGAAGAGAACTAAGCAGAGGATATTCCCTTGGGCTTTCATCTTCACACAAACTGAGACTGATTATCTCCACAATGGCTCCATAATGTAGATCAGAAGAAAGAATATAACTTCTACAGGTAGCACAGTGAAGCAAAGAAGTCACCAAAGCACAAGTACTCTTGTCTTACCTTGCATAAAGTGGAAATACATTTTAATTATCGTCAATATTTGTCAAGCAAAATGCAAATAACTTTCAGTGTTTCTAGACTTGATAAAAGTAACAAAATCTAAACCCCAGTTTTGACTTATTTTTCACATCATGTTTTATCGACACAGAATTAATACATACAGCTGACTGTAGACCCAGATTTGAAATTAATCAGTAATAGTAACAAACAGTTTGATAACAGGGAATAGTTTGAAGTAATGTAAACAATTGTTTTCAGCAAAATACAGCCTCACACACAACATTATTCTTTCTAAAGCTTATCAAGATCAAGCTAATAACAATTACAGTATTTTCAGAGTTGTAATGTTTGAGAGATTTCATAAAGATATGAGTGTTAGGAGATCTCTGATAGTGGAATACTGTTAACAAAATTGAAAGAAATCCATAAATAAGTGAAATATCACCACTCTTAGTGATCATCACTCTTAGTTAAGATCTTTTCATGTTCCTACATTATATAGATAAATATAGACCCATTCCACAAGTCTATGTTAAATAGTATATACAAAATTCCCTTACATGGGATTCTGAAAAAGGTGACATTCTATGTACCATAAGAAAAGATAAAGTGTCTCAAACGTACTTATGTTTGAAAATTATACATACAATTGATGATGGCGTACAGGGAAAAGAAATCCTGAATTATGTTTAGCAGGCATACACAGTACATAATGATGGTTACTGTAAACTCTTTCTAAAAATTAACAAAATTAACAAAATAGCCTTGGAAACAACGCTTGAAATTCCAAGCGAAAAAACTTAGAATAAAAAGTAACTTTTAGGAAAAAAAAAGACATTGAAAATGCATGTATCAACAAGTAGAAGTTGTCTAGGATAGATCAATAGTTCTGAAAAATCAGGCATTGCTCCTTGATGTAGTTGACTGAATCTATATTATAGGCATAAAATCTTCAGATTTGTGATGAAATACCCAGGTAGAATAGAACAGGCAAAGGTGCTAGTCTGGAATTTCTTTTTAAACTTTTTAAACTTCACTCATTCTACTAAACTCTGAATTTGCAGGAATTAAAGTGCCATGTAGCACTCACCATAGATGCACATTGGTGTGTTCCATGAATTGGAGCCAAAGAGGGCATATGCTGAACTACAATAAGCTAATAACATACATTATCAATGTCAACTACATGGAATTATTTTATGCTGTTTTCAAGCAACATTTACATACATTCATATTTTAAGATAGTTGTTGGCTATAAGAAATTTTTTACTTCATTTACTTCACAGGACAGGCTGACAGAAGAAATGATTACTTTATTCTCTACTGCAGCCACTAACACTGTTAACACTGTCCATGACCCCAGGAGACTGTTCCACTTGGGTAATGGTCTCCAAAGTGGAGGCCATCCACCCCAGGGGATATGCAAGACAGTTCACTGCGGTGCAGGAAGAAAAATACTAGAGCTGCAGTAGTACATATATGCAATTTATAAATAAATAAATATACACAGTTTATGAAAAAAATACATATACTGGCAGGATGTCCTCAAAATTTTTTTACTGATGAGGTGTGCAGTCAAAATAGTTTGGAGATCACTGCACTAAGGAAAAACTGTAGGCCATTAGGGACTTACCAACCATGGTCCCCAGAAGGAGAGGGAATGTAATGGAGTCACCAACACAGCAGTACTGTAGTATGGAGAATTTCTACAAAGAGAATGTGTTCTGGTTCTTTGATCTATGTGTAAGGTCTTTGAGCAGAAAGTAACTTTGTGAGATATTAGTTGTTAATACAACTAAAAAGTGACAAACATGACACTATGCCAATAGAGGACAATGAGAAAACTAGACTGGTACAACTCCTCAAAGCCATATAGCTCTCTGAGACTCAGAGTATGCCCCTGTTTCAATAAGCAAAATGGCTTAACGAATTTTAGTCTCCAAGATGTATTTTTTAGGATATATAGATGTCTAAAAATTACGTTTTAGACATCTAAAAATTACGTTTCATTAAACTGAGATACAAGCTTCATCTTCAGATGCTTAAATATGTCAATGAACAGCAAACAATATAATACAGTGATAAGCAAAGCTAATAAATATATAAAAGAATATGTAAGTACAAAGCACAATTAACTGTAATGTAACAGTTTACAGGTTATTGTACTGGAAGAAATAAAAAAAATTCTATCATTTTAAGGGTAAAAAAGGAGACTACAAGTAATTCAAGATACAATATCAGCAAAAATTCATAATAGAGACTAAAGATTTGGGTCTTGGATTCCCTGAACAGCACATATAGATTTAGACTAGATAGAAGGAAGAAATTTTTTACTGAGGGTGATGATACACTGGAGCAGGTTGCCCAGAGAGAGGTTGATATACCATCCCTGGAAACATTCAAGGTTAGGGTAGGTGGGACTTTGAGCAACATGATTGAGTCTAAGATGTTTCTGCTTATTGCAGAGAGGTTGGACTTGATGACCTTTAAAGTTCCCTTCCAGCCCAACTATTCTATGATTCTATATTGATAAGAATTTAACAGTTTAACTGAAGACTCAGATTTTCTGCTGAAATACACAGGTTATCTGGGATATTTTCAACTACAATTTTCATAATAACACACAGAAAACTTTAACAAGTTTTTATTATGATCATATTTGACTTTGTCTCAGAAAATAAACAGCAGTAAAGGGAAGAATACTATTTTCTTCTGCTAGTAAATTCCAATTAATCTGTTTCCACTTCTATCACTGATTCTTCATTTGCATTGTTTGCTTTTTGTGACGTTTGGCTTAGTACTGAATTCTATTGAATTTTATTGAATTCTATTAAAAATAAACTTTTCAGTCCTGAAGACAGTAAAACCCATCAACTGCTCCAGCCATTGCTAAATAAATTCAAATGAAAAATAAGTAACACTTTTAATACTAAAGATAAGTACCAGAAAGAAAGCCACCACAAAACCCTGGAAAGTGGAGTAATGCATTCATCTTTTGGTAGGACAAATCTAAACAGATATCTGACTAAGCTGTTTACAATTTACAGGGTAGCTAAGTTCATTGAAAGTCCCTGTTTAATAATGAAGAGAAATGGGTAATCCTAGGATGTGATTCTCCTAACCTTAAAATAAACATCTAAAAAAGGACAGATGAATCATTACCTAAACCCACCTATTTCTCTTCACTTCCTATGAAAGGACTTGAGGATCAATAGCTTAGGTTTAGTCATGTACACTGGCAATATCTGAACTTAGATGGACAATTCACACCCTTGATGTCTGTGCATCAGAACCAAATGGCCTGATGGTAGATTTTAATTAGGCAAAACCAGGTTAATATAATAGTGCTGAGTTGAAATGTTAGAGACGTGTACTGAACAGAGTATCAGAAAAGTTATTCAGGGGCTTAAACTCTGAATTTGCTATTTTGTATTTTTCAGTTACAGTGGTAAACATCTTATGATAGTCATCTGAAGTTTATGGACAGATTCTGTCATCATTTATCTTTTCCATCACTAAAAGAGTATAGTAGAAGTATAGAAGATAAAAAGTTTGCTGACCAGCGCAGCAGAGCTTTTTCCATATTACTGAGAACCAAGAATGGAGGTGTTCCCAGTAGATAAAAAGTCAGTTTAACAGCAATATCAAGAGACTGATATTGCTTGCTCTATCCATTTCATGTTCTCATGGAACCAAATCTAACTACCTGAGAGTAATGCATTCTTTTATCTCATGTTCACAGTGGAAAGAAAATCAAAGTGAAATAAATATGATTCAGAAAATTCCTAGGGGTTATGTCTTGTACATACAAAATCTGAATTGGGTATTTAATAAAGCATCACACACCTACAATAGTACTGAAATACAACAACCATTTCTTCAATGACTGTAACTTTAGAAATCTATGAGACAATTAGGTGAGTTCAGCTGTTTTCAGACAATAAAATATGAAACAAAATAAATCTCACTCTTGCTGTTGCATTCATTTGTTTAAATCCTCAAAAGCCTCTGCTTGCTGTAACTGAACTTCTACATTACAAGGCAAAAAATCCTTATGGAATAAAACATATAAGTTTTCCTTTGTCAGGCCAGCCTGATGCTTTGTTGATAACGCTCTCTGCTGTCAACTGGGAGATCCAAATTCATATCACTGCCTTAATCTCTTATATTGAAGATTCCTAGGGGCTTTGAATGGCAGAAAGACAGTACATTTATCTGTGAAGACTCAGAGAAAGGACCAAGAAGCAATGGGTCAAATAAGCAATCCTTAAAAGCAGGATATAAATTTTTCTTTCATTGAAAGAAACTGCCATACAAGGGGAGCAATATTAGATGAAAGGGGTTTAAAAATTTCTGGGAAAATAAAACAGGTGATGCCATTAGAAGTCTCTTGGGAATTTTCCTGAAAAGGTACAATGAGACAGAGAATTTAATCAGGGATGATTAAGGGGATGGTATGGCTTCCAGAGTGAGAAACAGATCAGGCTTATTCAAAATGGATAAAATAAGCAGAGGAAAATGTGAGTAACAAATGACCACTCCTGTCTTGTAACACCAAAACTAAGGGTGTTCAATCCTGTCAGGTCACAGGCTTGAATCATAGAATCATGGATTGGAAGGGACCTTAAAGATCATTGAGTTCTAACCCCCCTGACATGGGCAGGGGCACCTCCCACTACACTACAGCAGGTTGCTCAAAGGCCCACCCAACCTGGCCTTGAACACTTCCAGGATGGGGCATCAACAGCTTCTCTGGGATGCCTTTTTAGTGACTCACTACCCTCACCCTCAGTAAGAATTTCTTCCTTATATCCAATCTAAATTTCCCCTCTTCAGAAACAAAAGGAAATGATTAATAGCCTTTCACAGAATGCATATTTGTTTTGGGTAATATATTGCCATAAGACACTATACGTGTCAAAAGTATTTTAAAAAAATCACGAAAAGTTAAGAAAAATACAGGAAAACCAGACCACAGACCAGCAAGTATAATGAATTCACAGCTCAGGAAATCCTAATCTCACTGATTGATGGAAGCTGAAGTAATGTACTTCAGGAAAAATCACAGTTGTCCTGTTTTTTATGTCTCTTTCAAATTATTAATGACTGGTTTTGCTCAGAAATTGAGGTAGATGACCTACTGGCCTGATCCAGTTGGTAATTTTTATGTGACTTATTCTGCTTTCTGCATTACTGCTAAGATTGCATGACAGAAGATAAAAAATATGCACACCATTTAACTCAAAGGAAATTAATGATTCCATAGTTATCTGAAACAAAGCAATTGTCATTACCTAGTGCCTGGGAATCATTACCTTTTTGTTTGGCTGCTGCACTGTAATAAGAAGATCAACCCAATGTAATTATGTTATTACTTTTATTTTAGGAAAAATATTTGATATATTGATAGCTTTAGTATTCTTTAAATATTGAGAAGTTCAAGAGCTAGCTGCATGTCTGACATGGCAATCATAGTAAAGCAGTTTGATGTTCATATGCTTTGGGGAAACAAAAGGAGCTAGAAGAAGAAGAAATTATTCCTATTATTCCTATTTTGTAGGCTTCATTCCTCTTCTGACCTCAGATTATAGGAGGGAAGAATTCCCCCTAGGCCTTCAGTTTCTGTACATCAGCAAATTTAAAACTGTATGAGTTTACAGCAGATGAGAATTTATTATTTCCAACCAACTCCTATTTATCTATAAAAGGAAGATAACAACGTGTCACAAAATAACATGAAGCATATTGATTTAATGTCTATGAACAATCCAGCTGAGTGATGATGTATAAATATTAAATTCTGTTATTTTTTAATGGAAATTTCATGACATGCAAAGTAAGACCATATGCATAAGTGGATCAGACTGACATCAGAAAGGAAAACAGAATGTCATTCATTCATATTTAGTTCAAGTTTTTGTGAAAACAGGTATGACAGTAGTAATAGAAGGTATAAAAATCATCCAGAAGTGATGAAACATCCCAAACAATTTAGTCGTTGTTAGTCTAAAACCAACAAACTTAGCATTTTACTACCTGGTTTTAGTAGTTTTGTAAACAACCCAGTCATTCATCTTTTTCTATTTGGTTAATTTCATCTTCAAAATTTACTACTTTACTCCGAAGGGTGTTGGATTTTGAAGTAAAAAGAACGTTCTTAATTGATACTTGTACCTAATCAGATTTATTTTACCACCTGCTTGCAAAACGATGCATAAGTGCTTAATTATTTTCCTGAATTTGACATAGAGGAAATTGGGAAGCTATTATCTAATATTTTCTGCAAGCTCAAAATACTTGACAGGATATATGATCTTCCTGCACAACACCGGAGTTTTATCTATTAAAATAAAAAGTCCTATCTAGGAGGAAAATGAAGGTCCTGTATATCTTCATTTATATTTTTCAATCTCTCCCAATTACAGGAAAAAAATCTGAGGTAGACTTTGAATATCAAACTATAATTTACATTGGAGTTGTCACAATGCATCACTATATTTGATGTTGAAAAGCTCATTGCTTTTAAGGTCACTGTGACACGTATTATGGCAAATTTTAATGAAGCAAGGACTTGTAAAATTTTTTTGAAGTTCACACATTAATATATTTATTCTGTAAAGTATCACAGAAGATCTACTTGAACATTAGCTTTCACATTTTTGATTCAAGTCTAATGAATTTCTAAAAGGAGTGAATAAAAGTATTGGTTTTCACAGGGAAAAAGGCAGCTTTCAGAATATGTTTGGAAATTCAGATTTCATAACATGTGGAAGTACTAGAGATCATATATTACTCATTATAATGAGAGCTGTTTGGTTACACAAATAAATATGACCCAATAGCTTAATTTTCTGTTGTTTTACAGTGAACTTCAGCTGAATGTGTGCATATTTTATTTGTATATTTATAAGTCTTATGTTCACCAAAATTCTAAGGCCATCTTTTTGCTTTATGAGATATCAATGTATTTTCAGTCACTTTAATTTTATTTCTGCCAGTGAAGTTTAATTTTATTCTCTGCAATGGTGCTTGAACACATAAGCTAACATTCCTATCCCAAAGGATCAGAGAAACACTTGACAAGTAATTGGCTATAAAAGTTTAATTTGGACAAATATTCAGACTTTTTCAGTGTGTGTCACATTTAGTCGGCTGAAGAGGAATATTCCATCTGGATAACACTGTAGACTAATTTGTCATCTGGCTGGCACCAGAGAATAGATGATCAATATTGTATGTCAAATGCAAGCTGCATTTTTAAGCACACTAAATTTAATGTGCTCACATAAATAAAGCAGTTTATGTAGTGTTACATCGTGTATGCACCAAATTTTTATTACTTTTCTAGGAGGTTTTGATAAGATTCTTTAGACATTCTTATTTAGACACACAGATGTATAATTTACAGAACTGTGTAAATCTAATCTGAATTCTAATCTGAGTTTATTTTCATAGGTTTAGGGTGCAAAGGTAATCCTGAAATTTCTCATTTTCTGCCTGTCTCTACCTTCCCTGTAAAGTAAATTCCTCCTGCAGAAATATGGAAAGAGAAAAAGAGAAAATAATGTTTCAGAGGTGCTAA
Organism: Pedionomus torquatus; assembly: GCA_013398155.1. Taxonomy (NCBI): domain Eukaryota; kingdom Metazoa; phylum Chordata; class Aves; order Charadriiformes; family Pedionomidae; genus Pedionomus; species Pedionomus torquatus. Next base: position 189,396 of record VZRU01018731.1, on the reverse strand, counting down.
TATTGTGTTCCCATGAAACCAAGATGTTTGTTTATTTTCCTGATAAAGTTTTGGTAATACATGACTGAAGTTCTTTTGAACTGTTTATGGACTATCTCCTAATCTTTTAATAAATATTGCATAAAATAGAGAAATTAATTTAGTAGAGTGTCAACTATTTAATCAACCAATGATCAATTGACATCCTTCTGCCAATGCTTTTAATATAGAAAATATTGATTGAATCCACCTCTTGTGGCAAGGCAAGGCAAGGAAAGGCAAGGAAAGGAATTGGGAAAGTTGTTTCACTTGAGTGAACTGCTTAGATCCCAGCCAAGTGGTTATGCTAGAAGTACAAATCATGTACAAACTTCCTCTTTACTTCATATGACCCTATGGAATGGCAGTTCAGAAGAACAGATCTGTATTAGGATACACTATCAAGAATTCACGTTAATTCAAGGACTCAGAAAATTAAGTTCTGGGTAGAGGTGAGTGGAGCAATTGTTTGCTTGAAGCTGTTGGAAACTATAGAGCCTGGATTCAGTTAGAGTTTTAAGTTTTCTCTCCCTTTCTGATTTGGATCAATGCTTTGTACGTACAAAATACTGTGGCACACAAGGACACAAATTCTCAGGACAAGTAACTATATTTTGCTTGACATTTGTATGTCTACCAATTCATGCATCTTCCTTAGCAAGTCACAAAAAAATAATTTTATGCAATTTATTACATCTCAATTAGTGGCTTAATGTTTGTATATCAGCTGTTCTTTTCTCCCAGCAAACTGAAGTGTCATGTCAAAATGGAGTTACAACAGATAGGCTGTTTGTTTCTCTTTTTAAAAAATCCTAGAAAATTCAGTAAACAAACCTCATTATTATGTTAGTTATTTATTTCTTTAAAGTTGAAATAAATCCACCTATATATTCCATTAGAAAGGAATATATATATACATGAAGCTGGGAAATCAGTAAGATTTAATACAGTAAGCTAAGATACAAAAATTTCTCAGACTGGAAACACAAACAGCCCTGAGAGACAAACACTAACTTTTCATTACGTTTTGTGAAACCATTAAAGCTTCAATTTGATTCAGTATCAGAATAAGAAAAAATGAATTAAGCAAAGCCTTCTTTTTAAAAGCAAGCATTTATTATTATCTTCTCTTCTCTCCATCCATCATGATTTCAGAACATATATTCTCATCAACTTCAAGATTTAGAGATTAATAAATTATTTCATGTCTGGCATTGATTTTAGATTTCGCTTTAACAGTCTTTCAGTGAGCAGGTGCTAAAATCCAAACTGCACTAAGGCAGACAGGAATGTATAAAGCAAGATGATAATCAGGATTATGTAATTTCAGAGATGCCAAACTATTGGAGCTAGATGGTCTGCTGCCCTCACCAATGGAAAGCTAAAGGTGCTTACAAGTTTTCAGCTCATGTATTCCTACTTTTGATCTTAGATATGCTCAGAAAGAACTTACTATATGCAACAGGACTGGGAAACATTTGTTTTACTTAAAACAGCTGCAACAGGAGTGAATTTTCAGAACAGGTTTAAAATTCAAATACTTTGGAGTCTAACTTTGTAGTATAATATTACTGGCATGTAGCAAAATAAACCTACAGTCTGATCACAGAATCACAGAACTGTTATGGCTGGAAAGGACCTCTGAGATCACAAAGTCCAACCATACAGAAAAACCACAACCCACTCCCTACAAGCTCGGCCACTAAAGCATGCCCTGAAGTCCCACATCTACACGTTTCTTAAATACCTCCAGGGATGGTGACTCAACCACCTCCCTGGGCAGGCCGTTCCTGTGCCTGACCACTCTTTCAGTAAAGTAATTCTTCCTAATATCTAATTTAAACCTCCCTTGCTGCAGCTTCAGGAAATTTCCTCTGGTTCTGTCATCATTCACTTGGGAGAAAAGGACAACACCCACCTCTCTACAACCTCTTTTCAGGTAGTTGCAGAGGGCAATGAAGTTTCTGCTCAGCCTCCTCTTCTCCAAACTAAACATGCCCAGTTCCCTCAGCCTCTCCTCATATGACTTCTTCTTTAGACCCCTCACCAGCTTGGTAGTTCTCCTCTGGACATCCTCCAGCACCTCAGTGTAGTGAGGGTCCCAGAACTGAACATGGTACTGGAGGTGAGGCCTCACCATTTCTGAGTACAGAGGCATGATCACTTCCCTAATCCTGCTGGCCATGATATTCCTGATACAAGCCAGGATGCACTTGGCCTTCTTGGCTGCCTGGGCACACTGCTGGCTCATGTTAAGCCAGCTCCAGTCACAGGCTTTCCCCAAGCCTGTAGCACTGCATAGTACTTTGTGACCGAAATGCAGGACCCAGCATTTGGCCTTACTGAAGCTCTCACAATTGGCTTCAGCCCATCAAGCATTAAATAACCTAGCTTTTAGGGATTGCTACTTTCTCCTTTACTCCATTTATCACTGATCTGTGGCCAATACATACTAAATAACAGATTAGCAACTATTTTGCACTAACTTCTGTTACCTAACATATTGGAGGTTACTGTAAGAATATGAAAAGCTTCAGTACACTGAAAATAATACCTGGGAACTAACTATCTGCCTAGAGTCCTAAGTCTAAACATAGAATTTTCAAAGTAAACATACGAGATCCTCATTGATTGGCAACTACAAGAATTCCTAAAGAAGGTCTGAAATGTCTGAGGCAACAGAATTCTCAACAATAATTGTTAGCTTAGAAAAAAGGAGGTATCACTCCTTTGACAGGCCTTTCTGTACACCAACTGTTCTTTTCTTCCAGCAAACTCTGAAAGGTCATTTCAGAATGACAGGCTTGACCAAATACAATGCAGGGGACAGAAAAGGAGAAGTAGAGGAGACAGATGACTCCCTAAGAGTCATTGCAAAAATAAAATAAACCACAACATTTTAACTGCATCACTGGTGCAAGCCAAGAATAGGTAGAGGTTACACTATGAATTTACTGTATTCAGTTTTTCTTCACAAACAGATCAAGTAACACTTTCAGTTTTCTGCACAAAGGGCTTGATCTTGGAGTGGATCCTCTCCCAAGAGCTGCTCTTATACCTCTAAATAAAGTTATTAATTAATTTTTAACATGACATGGTACATTAGGATGGGAAATCTTACTTAAAGTGTTTGGCAGGGATGAGCTCAGTTTCATTTTGATAACTGACTGTAGTATTAATTTTCTGTAATTTTTTGCCAGTCTGATGATCAACTACAATTGTAAAACAACCTCTACAGCAATGTCACAGCTCTGCCACTAACACCACATGATACTAGGGTTCTCTGCTACATGACAAAGAAAACAGGAAAGCAGTGAATAAAACAATACTTAACTCACATTTACTGCTACTTTTAAATACATGTTCCCCATCTGCCTTACTAATATCTGCTTGGCTGTAAGTAGTCATCTATGAAATTACTTCTTTTTCAAATCATAGATGAAAAATGAATACAGGAGGACAAAACGAGGCTGAAATGAACTATCATTCAGCACAGCAGTGGCACTGTTGATTATTCTTTTGAAAGAAATGCAATCTCAAAACACACTGAAAGGGAGATAAAATATTTTCAAAAGAATACATCCTAGGATAAGGAAGACCTGCCCTTTTAGCTTGTGGTGTCTAATTACTAGCAAAGTTAGATTCTGTATTTTAGTGCTGTCTGATCTTTCCTCTTTGAACTCTATTTTACACTGAGTCACACCTCAGATATTTTCTTCCTAACAGTCTCAGTGCTGACGGATTTCAAATTGGAAAATGTAATTGCTTTCTGGGGTTTTACTGCATTCATTTTGTAACAAACCTACTAAAAAGTATCACAGTGGATGAACTGCAGGTAAATGATCCAAGACAGATTTAATCTAATTTATCTCCTAAATCACTTTAATTAGTTTTGGACTGTCAGTTATTACTTCCGGATTTTTAAAGCAAAAGCTCTCATTTGAAAAAAAAGACTCCTACACATGTTCCTCAAATAACTTCCCAGAAATTAAAAAACAAACAGAGAAAAAAAAATCCCATGTCTTTAGTATATCACTTGCATTTCTAACTTGGGTGGTAAGACACAAAATAACTAATATCTGTCATCTTGAAAAGTGCTCTTTATCTTTATTATCTAATATCTAGCAGAGTCAGACACTGAGCAGTCTTGCTTAAACTGATTAAAATTTACATTTATTTTAATGCATTCCTATAAAAATTGAAATTTTATTTTTTGTCTGCATTGCTTATTGATGTCAGTTAGAGTAGTATTGCTTATAGATGTCAGTTAGAGTAGTATAATGCCAAAATAGTCTGTAGAGCTAAGTATGATAGTGACTGCTACCAAAAATGTGGGCAGCTGTTATTGACAACATAGTCATAAAAATGCAGTTAATATCTTTTTGTATCTTGAGCTAAAAAAATGAAATCTTCTTTGTGTTTTTTTTTCTTCTATGCACAGCATGTAAATAAAGAATAGACCTTTATAACCTCATTATATATTATGTGTTCCTTTGTTCCTGAGCAGCAACTGTTTTGAAAGAAGCTTCACATTAATTTTAAAGAACTAATTGTGTGAAATAAAGCCATTATTTCAACAGTAAAGCATTTCAAAAATTATATCCAAACACAAAATGAATTTGTAAATCATGCTGGTATTACTAGGAGCAGACAGTAGTGGTGTTGTTGTTACTGTGTTGGCTTTGTTAGACTTATTTAAAAAAATTTCAAAGTAGGAGAGGAACAAGACAGAAGATAATAACATGAACATAGACCAATAGCTTCCCCAACCACCTAAGTCTTATAAACTGATACATCTTCTTCTTAATCTGTGGGAAATGTTTGTGTCTGTTAAGAACTCTGTGACAATGGCAATGAATTAATATATTTGTTACTATGGCATATAATTCTGCCATAGAACAGAAAGTGTGGCTACTGAACTGATCCTACTGCTGTAAAGATATACTGCCTGGTCTTTAATTAGTTTCATATGTTTGCATAAGGAGGTATCTGGAGACAAAACGTGTTGATTCTTCTTTGCCTATGTTTATGTATCAAGGAGAAAAAACCCAAAGTCCTGATGGATCAACAAAATAAATTAATAATTTGTTCTCTTCAATTACAGCAGCAATCTTTCTGTTTTCTTAGGAATGTTGGGAAGAGACCAGAGCAGCAGGTGGTGCAAGTCATGGATTAAAGCGCTACTAAGAGAAACACCAAAAAGGAGGTTTCCAAATGGGGAAATATGAAGGATGGATCTGAGACACTGTATCTGCAGATATGAGAGATTTGGGGTCAGAAATGTCAAGGTGGGAAGCCTGTTCTCAAGTGCTGACCCCTTCAACTAGGACTTGAATCTGGGGCAAATGCACACAAAAGCACTCTTAAAAACCATCCCATTCATTTTTGCTACTAGAAATAGCCAAGCTGTAACCCAGATTAAACTTGCTTATGAGTAAGCTGTTATACAAGTAAAATCCTGGTGTCATAAGAACAGGTGGTCCAGCTGCGGCGTAGTCCAGGATTCTGTTTATGATAAGAGCTAAAAGAGGATGCTACGGATGAGGATAAGAACATGGCAAGTGTACAGTGTACAGCAATGTTTCTGAAAAATAATCTTCCAGCCTCCAATGATTTGTAACTCATGGACTTTATGAGCCAAATATTTTGCCTTTGTATTTAATAGCTTTTAATGAATCTTTATCTCATTAATTTATACATGTTGCTTTTTGAACGCATTTAACTTTTAGTATCCACAATATCCTACAAAAAAAAGTCCCACTGATTAATTATACTATACTAAGAACACAAGCAGAAGAACCCCCAGTGATTTCAACCAAGCTAAAGGGTTTCTTTCTTAAAAAACACAAAACATCTAAAAGCTATGGGAAAATATGAATTCCATGAAACAGTTCTTTGGAAATTCTGCTAGCAGGTCTGCATTGCACCCCTACATTGCACCAACATGCATTCTTCATCACAGAAATTAGTTCTGGAACTAATCTTCTCTTTTTTTCCCTGAAGGACTTAATATTTATTTTCAGAATCTGAAAACTAAGAAAATCTATTATAAATTTCAGCACATTTGCTGAGAATGACAGAAAGCAACTGCAGATTACAAATATAAAGTCTTGACGACTAAAAGTATATAGGCATAACCAAAATGTAACAAACCAATTCTAACGGTCTAATGGTCAGAAGAAATACAAGAGATTCCCTGTATTAAGAAACTAGTTTCTACCAGCATAAATTTATAGGGAGAGCTCAAAAAGCCCTGACCCCTCAATTATTTCTCCACACAGTACATCTTCTGGTGTCATGGCAGAAATTCTTGTTCAAAACCCTCATGTGTGTAATAACCACATCTACCCCTTGCATCTCTATCTGTAAATTTCATTTATGCCTTAATTAATTGGATTTATTTTTTCTTCTTGCAAATACTACTATCTAACAAAAGAACAGAAGTTTGACTAACTTACCCGAAAAAGAACATCGGCTGTCATACTACAGAGAGCAGTCAGAATTTGCTAATTTGAAAATGAAAGCAGGAAAAACTTTCTCCAAATGAACTATAATTTTGGAAACAGGTGAAATGCTGAGACAATATTCATGGTCATTTATGATTTAGAAGTGGTAGCTGCTCATTACTCTGCCCTCGGATAAGATCTTCTGATCATCTGAATCATGAATCCTCTCGGTAAATTTCAGTGCACAGTAAAACATGTTACCTTAAATCATCTTACAAATGAGAGCATTACAGAATCAATTTTATCACCATGGATTACAATAATATCCTAAATGAGGTGAAAAATTACACAGTAAAGTCACACTTTATCAAGCCTCTAAAAAATCTCAACAAATAAGCCTTTTTCTTCATACATTTGACTTTGAGCTAAATAAGCATTCAGTTTTTTAGAAAACAGAACAATTCACTGGTTAAAAATTTTGTTAGGTCTTACACAGATCATGAAATGAATAATGCCTTGGGACAGGCATGCGGAAAACACAGCTTTCTGAAGCATGAGAACACCCTTCATCATGGCTTAATTAGTCTAAAATAGTAATCATAAACCCCCAACATACACTCAGTATAAGCTTTAATTGTCGTTCTTTCCTGTTCTTGTTTAACTCATGCATTCTTCATTAGATCATATTTTGTATTAGCATAATACAGTGACTATCATTGCTAAACTCTGTTTTTGAGAGTTCCACATTTTTCCTGCATATGGTATTTTGTCAGGATCTTGTTCAGAATTTTTCATACATAAATAAGTAACTCCTAAGTATGACAAGAGGTTTTAGATATCATTTTAGATAATCAAAAGGTACTACATAAGGCATAAAATAACAGGAGCAAATTGCAACACTGTTCAGGATTCTGTGTTTCATAGAAAAATTTTAACACCACCATTTTGTGTGAGAAAGTTTTTGTGATAGTTATGGAACAGATGATATGGAGCTGCAGCCTTTATACATATGACAATGTAAAATAACCACTGAACTTAGGTAAAATAAAGTTTGTAACAGAAGACTTCTTAGGTGTAATACACATAGACCAAGGCTAGATACTGTATCATGGCATCAGTGGGGCATTACTTCATACTTCCTTAGAACTTCCCTTTCAGTTGTTTGGCACTTGGTTAAATGAAACAAACTGAAATTTCAACCATGTATAGTCTGACTCATGTCCGAAAGATGTTACTAGAATCCTAGAATTTAAATATATGGATTGAAAGGAAAACAATAAAATTAACATTCACAGACTAGGTCTGGCTAAACTTAATTGACCTTTATCTCAGAAAAAATGCCCATCATTCACACTTAGAATCATAGAACAGCTGATGTTGGAAAGGATCTCTAAAGATCATCTAGTCCAAGATTCAGTGTTTGATTGAGAACCATTAAGGGATGCGCAGACAGTGATCTAAAGGAGGGGGGCTAGCAAAACCTCCACCTTGGACTTCCAGACGGTGGACTTTGGCCTCTTTAGAACACTGTTGAGAGAGTCCCTTGGGAGATAGTGCTGAAAGGCAAAGGTGTCCAGGATACTCTTCAGGAAGGAAACCTTAAAGGCCCAGGAACAGGCTGTCCCTATATGTGGCGAGATTAAAGGCTGGGGAAAATGACTGACCTGGTTGAACAAGGAGCTTTTGATGGGACTTAGGAAAAAAAAAAAGAGAGTTTACCACCTTTGGAAGAGGGGATATGCAACTCAGGAGTAGTACAAAGATCTCATTAGGTTATACAGTGAGAAAATTAGAAGGCAAAAGCCCAGCTAGTGGTCAACTTGGCCACTGACATAAGACACAACAAAAGAAGTTTTTATAAATACATCAACAGTGAAAAGAGAACCAGGGAGAATCTCCATCCCATACTGGATGTGTGGGGGAACACTGCAACCAACAATGAGAAGGCTGAGATACTTAATGCCTTCTTTGCCTCTATCTTTAATAGTCAGATCAGCTACACCCAGGGTGTCCAGCCTCCAGAGCTGGAGGATAAGGACAGAGACAAGAACACCCCCCCCCTTAACCCAGGAAGAAGTAGCTACTGATCTGCTTCTGCACCTAGAAACACATAAGTCTACGAGGCTGCGTGGGATTGTGGGATTCACCCAAGAGTACTCAGGGAGCTGTCAGGAGAGCTCACCAAGCCTCTCTCCATCATTTATCACAATCCTGATCAACAGGGGTAGTACCAGATGACTGGAGGGTGGCAAACGTGACGCCCATCTACAAGAAGGGCCAGAAGGTGGATCCAGGGAGCTACAGACCTGTCAGCCTGATCTCAGTACCAGGAAAGATCATGGAAAGGATCATGTTGAGTGAGCTCTCATGGCAAGTGCAGCCAAGGGAATGGGACCAGTGAGTATGGGTTTATGAAAGGGAGGCCTTGCTTACTCAACCTGATCTCTTTCTATGATCATGTGACCTGCCTTCTGGATGGGGGGAAGGCTGTAGATGTTGTCCACCTGGACTTTGGTAAGGCCTTTGACACTCTCCTCCACAGCATTCTCCTGGAGAAGCTGGATACTCATGGCATAGACAAGTGTATTATTCACTGCCTAAAAACCTGTCTGGTTTTGTGACTAATTGGGTGAAATTTTGCTGGTGGCCAGTCACAAGTGGTGTTTCTCAGTGCTCAGTCTTGGGGCCAGTCTTATTTAATATCTTTATTGATGATCTGGATGAAGGGATTGAGGGTACCCTCAGTAAATTCGCAAACACCAAATTAGGTGGGAGTGTTAATCTGCTTGAGGGTAGGAAGGCTCTACAGAGGGACCTGGACAGGCTGGATTGAGGAGCAAAGGCCAACTATATGAGGTTCAATAAGGCCAAGTGCCAGGTCCTGTATTTCCATCACAGCAATCCCAAACAATGCTACAGGCTTGAGGAAGAATGGCTAAAAATCTGCCCAGCTGAAAATCTGCCCAGCAGAAAAGGACCTAGGGGTGCTGGTGGATAGCCAGCTTAACATTAGCCAGCAGTGTGCCCAGGTGGCCAAGAAGACCAAGAGCATCCTGGTTTGTGTCAGGAATAGTGTGGCTAGCAGGATTAGGGAAGTGATCATTCCTCTGTACTCAGAAATGGTGAGGCCTTTACCTCCAGTACTGTGTTCAGTTCTGGGCCCCTCATTATAAGAAAGGACATCAAATGCTGCAGGTTGTCCACAGGAGAGCTACCAAGCTGGTGAGGGGTCTAAAGAAGAAGTCATATGAAGAGAGATTGAGGGAACTGAGCATGTTTAGTCTGGAGAAGAGGAGGCTGAGCAGAAACCTCACTGCCCTCTGCAACTACCCGAAAAGAGGTTGTAGAGAGGTGAGTGTTGTCCTCTTCTCCCAAGTGAATGATGACAGAACCAGAGGAAATTTCCTTAAGGGAGGTTTAAATTAGCTATTAGGAAGAATTACTTTACTGAAAGAGTGATCGAGCACTGGCCTGCCCAGGGAGGTGGTTGAGTCACCATCCCTGGAGGTATTTAAGAAACGTGTAGATGTGGGACTTCAGGGCATACTCTAGTGGCCAAGATTGTAGGACTTTTTTGTGTGTGTAGGGTTGGACTTTGTGATCTCAGAGGTCCTTTCCAACCCTCATGATTCTGTGATTTCATGCTGTAGCTGAGGCAGCTGGGAAGTAGCCTAGACAACATCACACATTCATGCTGCAGGAAGGTAGAGATCTGGTTACCACACACTCATAGCATCAAGAACTGTTCAATCTCAAGCTGCTTCCGTGCACCAATTACCTGTAAAATGTGGCACTGGTTTTGAGGTTTTGAGACGTATTTTTGAGAAATATTTTTCTCTTGATCAAGAGAGATTCAAAGGATTTAATCCAGAGATATTTCTCTGACTAAGTGGTGGGAACAGAAGACACATCACAAAAATAGAGCTACAGTATATTTCCAAGTTTACTGTTTGCTGGAAGGTAAGAGGCAGTTTCCTCTTTGAGTGGCAGTGTGCACATATTACTCCGCTGATGACCAACTGCAAAATGGTTTTTTAATTGAAACACTGACCAAAAAAGTCATCTACACAATGATCAAAGCAAAAGCATACCAAATTTTGTATCTTAAAACAAGGGGAGAGGACATCAAAAGACGACCACATCACATTCCTGAAAGTATCCAAGCTAAAGAATAGCCTATGCACAATGTTAATTTGATGGGCCAGGGTCCTAAGACAGTAAGTTACAGTTTTGTCAGAAGCAGTACGTTTTTCAACTACATAATTATATAACTTAATACATGCAAGTATTCCACTGGAGATCCCTTTATTAATGATGGACCTGTATTTTATTCTTCAATCATATCTTCCCCATACATCTATAAATACTTAAAGGGTGGGTGTCAAGAGGATAGGGCCAGTCTTTTTTCAGTGGTGCCCAGTGACAGGGCAACAATTAACAGGAACAAACTTGAATATAAGGAGTTCCATCTAAACATAAGGAGGAACTTCTTTACTGTGAGGGTGGCAGAGCACTGGAACAGGCTACTGTCCTGGTTTAGCCTCAGATGGCAACAACCACGTGGCAGCTTGGTTGGCTAACATCTCATGGTGGAGTCAGAGCAATTAGAAGAAAAAGGCAACACTTGTGGGTTGGACAAAAACTGTTTAACAGGACAACAAAGCAGAACAGGGAAAAACAGTAACACGGATCGAGAAGGATACAAACACCGTTACGATACCGACCGGTACCATCTGACCGCAGCCCGGGACTTCTGGTTACCCCTCCCCTTCCCAGCCAGCTCCCTGCTACCCCTTGGCATGGCTCACCTGGGGTGGAATACCTGGGCCCCTGCTAGGGCCAGGGGAGAATTAACCCTGTCCCTCCCACAAACCAGGACAGCTACCCAGAGAGGTGGTGGAGTCTCTGTCTCTGAAGACATTCAAAACTCTCCTGGACAATTCCTGTGCAGTCTGCTCTAGGTGGATCTGCTTTGGCAGGCAGGGGAGGTTTGGGTGAACGGGGGGTGGACTAGATGATCTCCAGAGGTCCCTTCCAATCCTGTATCATTCTGTAATTCTGTGATTCCAACTGTCCAGGACATTTTCTAAAATGTACCTGTCTAGATAGAGTGAAAATTCTCTGCAAACATGCAGTATTATAGTCTATGTTCTTACCTGAAAATCATTTGAAAATGCTGGTGAGGAGATAGGTTCATTTATGAAGTGACACACAGCTAACTTTGGCATATATATAAGACATAACTTCCCAGAAACCATGCAATGTGGCACAAGACTTAATTACTAATGTCTCTTTTCTGCTTCTTTGATGGATGTTTCCTCTGGTAATGAGATACCAAGTAGCTGTAAGTTTGAAATGTGAGATCATGATGTTTGATAAAGCCAAATGCAAATATAAGCTCAGTATACTACACCCACTTAATGGACAACTTTATTTTGGAAAGGCTGTCATTTGCTGACAAAATGCTAAAAAGCACTGCAATTGATGATATGTGGTTGAGGTGGCAGCTAAATACACTTATCAAATCCAGTGACTGGCAGAGCTGCTTAAGCAAATAATTTAGGATATCCAGAATCTGTGATATTGATAGTTATGAACCTTATTGTGGAGAAAATGACAGATTACTTTTTTTCACTTTGCAGGTCTCTGGGTCTGCTAGAATTGTTTGTTATGTTTGGACCCCTGTGGTACTTCTGAAGCACACACCTTATCTTGAGCAAACCATGCACTTAGCTTACAGTAAGGCAGCTACTAGATGAGCTGAAACAAGGCTTAGGTCCACTAAATTACCTTTATCTTAAAAAGTCTGAAGTATATGAATTATCATTGACCTCAATAGACAGCTACTCACAAGCTATTTAATATTTATTATTGTATTTCAGAACAAACACAAGATGATTACACTGCAATTTCTGCTGACCATATATAACAGCAGCATTCTTTGAGCATGAAAATAAACAAATCTAGCAAAAGATCTATTGCTTATGTAAAAGCAAGAGAAGACATGAGAGTCTCTTATGACAACAAAGGGAAAAATGACACAACCTCTGGAAAAAGAACAGTGGTCCACAGGGGTTGAAAGACTCCATTTTGTTTGGGCTTTACTATCATCTGAAGATTGGCATTCACCCTTAGTCAGAATTTCACTAAAATGAAAACAGCAACAGCTGCATCAGCATGGAATAAATTAAGTGTGCTGTATTGGGCAGTTTGGGTTTGAGTGCCTGCAAAAAGAAAGGGTAAAGCAACAAGGAAAAGTGATTTTAAAAGTTAGATGATACTGAAGAATCTGGTTATATGAAGTGGTTATAAGGCACTTCTAGATTGTCCTATTTTTTTGGGCCATAAATTAAAAAGTTCAATGTGTAGGCAACAATCAGAAATGTAAGAGCTGTCCTTAGACACCCCTGAGGCAGTTCACAACCTTTTTTGCCTTTTAATGCTTCTATACATCTCAAGTCTTTAAAGAGCATCTGAGGAAAAAAATCTTTTTTTTTCCTGTATCTCTGCTTCTATTCAGAATTCAAAGTGTTATATCAAAGTAATAATGAAAAAAATGTTGTTGTTGTTGCCTTAGGGTGATGTTGCAGCCTCAACTAAATGAGTGCTCATTATCAAATTTCCTGGTTTATTATTAGTGTTACAAGAATCCAAATAATGTCAATATGATTTATATGCAGATCCTAGCTAAAAAAAACCCAATGAAATACAACAGTTAACACTTACATATGAGTTTACCATTTCAATGCCATAAAACAAAGACAATTGCCTAATAATCCCATTAAATAAGAATTTCCTTCACTTTATAGGGGATAAGCAGAATTCCTATTCAAGTGTTCATACCCATTAAGAATAGTCACACTCATTAATGCATTGAGGAAACCTACACCTTCAGCAATGGCCCAGCGGGGTCAAACACAACACACTACTGCCTGGATGATAATCACAATTCGGTTCTTGGCTTTGGGCTTTGATTTTAACTCTGCATTTTTTGTGGCATAGGGCTGGCTATTGTTGACCTTCTGCTGGCTCCCCCATCACTAACAGTTAATGAGAGCACTTACCCCAGTGTGGAGAATCTCCCAGAGCAGCCAGCAGGGAATGCCCCCACAGCAGCAGCCAACCACCAGGCACTGCAGGAACTCAAGGCAGTTGGAACCATTTTGGCGTCCTAATGGCTGGCCTGACCTGCCTCACCTCCCATCACAAGTGGCATAACCACCACAGCCACCACCACTGTCACAACTGCTGCTGCTGCCAAGGGGCAGGGACACTGGGTGAGGAACCTTTACTCTCATCTGCCTTGAATTCTGTCCCTGGCTGTCCTACCTCTCCCACTGCAGGCATGGGTGCCCATAATTCACTAGCATTAAATACATATCTGTGAGTAAAAGTGCTTTGGGTTCTGAGCCCATTCAGTCTCTGTGCTGTCAGTTCAGCCTCAGACACTTTTATGTCCTAATTTAAACACTGATTGTTTATAGTGTTCTTATTGAAAGAGTACTAGAAAAGGGCTGACTGATAATTATAAAGTGATTGCTTACATTGCACTTATCGTGCTAAATTTTAACAAAATCGAACTCATTGCAAAGTATGCTTTTAACAAAGTTCATGAAGAGCGTGGCACCAATACAGATTTTCTGCTTTGGGGCAGAACCAGATTCATGTCCAGCTGTCTCCAACATACATGATACAAGCTTGACTCCAACTTGAGAGGACTGCATAGACAAATGCTATATGTGATATGATTTATTGTCAAATTAATTAATTTTATTTAAGAAATAACAATTTAGAATTTATTTCAACATTTTCAGGGTCTCAGTCTGTTTTTTAAATTTTGAATTGAACTTGTCTCCTATTCTCTTTCTGTAATTTTCTGTACAATTCTCCCAATTGTCTTCTCTCAGACTGTTTAACAGAAGAGAGATCTTCTCTGGACTCTGTTCTAGATCTTAAGCATTAAAATCTAACATCACCTGAAGTCCTGCACTGTTACAGTTAAGTTACATTTACAGTTTCTGAGTTTTCAGGTTTGAAAAGAATGTATAGACAGATAAGTAAATAAGTATTTTACTCCCACTTTTGTTTTGAGTTATTATGCCCACAAAAAATAGGCCCATGGTGATTTAAGACTGGACACCTTCATATTTCCTGAATTCATTTAGTGTCTTAATACTCTTACAAAAAATACTTCTATTTACTTGTCTTGTATGCCTTTAGGGTACAATACAGCTGATGAACCCAGTGGCCAGCAATAACAGTTTCCAAGCAGGCAAGTAGCAAGCTTGTAAGACGATAGTACTGCAATTCCTTGTAAAAACCCTTCAGTTTCTAGGATTTTAAAATTGCATTAGTTCCTGGAGTTGCACTGCATGCACAAGTAAAGAATGAGGGAGACAAGGAAAGATCTGTACTAACTGCATTCCCGTTTCTGTTGGGCACTAATTTGTTCAGATAATTGGCTCTGCACAGTGCTGTGTGAAGTGAAGTCAGAATCACTGAGAGTTTACAGAGGTTCCAGAACAAATGAGACTGCAGTTTTGGTGCTGCATTGAAGTAGGAAGTGCATAATCCAGGAAATCACTGCATATTCTTATTAACAGGTAAGACCTAACAGGTATGATTGACTACAACCTGGCTTCAAGCTAGGAGCTCAGTAAGATGGAAAAAGTACCTGTTTACCTACGTTGATGTATGATGGATACACAATGTATGTTCTTAATCAACTAAAATTTGACTTTTGGTGGAGTATGAGCAGTAGGACTAAAATCTGTGCAAACCATAACTCAATGAGGAGCACATTTTTCATATACCAGAGGAGCAAAATGCACTGTAAGATTTGAGCCATTGTTTTTGTAAAAAGTGTCTCTTCTCTTGAAACCTGGTATTCAGAGCTAACATAAAATGCATCACTAATTATCACAAAAGAAAAAAAAAACAACCATTAAAACAACAATTAATTTGTCTACAACTGAAAAAGAAACCCAACTGATTTTGATTCCTGGCATCCTGTTGGTATTAGCTGACTTTCTAAGCTCATGTTCACCTGACCCACTATGAAGTATTCTAGGCACATTGAGTGCCTGATTCCTCTGAACTGTTTTAAGTGGGTGAGATATAGATGATGAAGAAACGTCTGCTTCTATTCACTAACTAAAGGAGTCTAGGATGTCAAGCTCAGATACAGACATTTATGTTGTAAATATAGTTACATGAGACAAACTGCACTAAGTAATCATCAAGGTACCAAAATTAACCTAATTAATCATAAAGTAAATTGAAGGCCAAGGGCTCTAGAGCCTTAGAGCTTCAGTTAAATATTTTTTTTTATTAGCATGGCAGACTTATAATCTGTTTGTGTGAGTGAAGACTTACTTGTAGCTTAATATCACAAATACAATCCTAAATATCAGAAGAGCAGAGGGTGTTCAAACCTGGAAAGTAGCTCCATGGGACTTCACTTCTTTTTTGAAACCATGGTCAGAAATTTGACAATATTGGTTAAAGCTGATTTGTGCTAAGAAGAGAATAATATTATCCAGTCTCTAGAGCTTACTTTCACAGAGGTACATTTATGTAGAGAGGGCTCCATACACAAAACTGCATACAGTTAATATTTATATATAGCTATGCATGGAAGTTTCTTAGCACAGTTTAGGTTCAACAGTACCACAGCTAGCAGTTGCCAACTGTAACTGCAACATAGGTATAATTCGAAGAATTACACATTTTATAGATGAACTAATTAGAAGTGTTTTAAAATATTACTGCTATTTTCTAGACTCCTTGGTCAAAAAAGCTCAGTAAAACATTATACAAGAGTCTATTTTACATGCAGAACTTACTGAAGAAAATAAAATAACATGCCCAAGAGTGACACAATAATTTTAATGTACAGTTTTGTCATATTAAAAAGTTCATAGATCTAAGCATAGTAAGAAAGTATTGTCTGAAATCAGCACTAGTGTTTGACTAAATATTTCCCATCCAGCAGTTCAGGCTAAGTATTTTTATGGTAAGTTACACTTTTGATCCAAAAGAAGAAAAAATGTATTTTTTGCACTGCTTGAAGTCAGAAGTATGTAAAGCTACCACTGACTGGATGAAAGCATGTTTGTGGGGAGAAAGTATAGGAACATATGCTTAAAGATTCATAACTTGTCACATTCTTCAAGATATTATCACATGGTTTCTGTTACTGTCTATTTGGTACATCGGTACATCTTTTTGCATGTTGCGTCCAAGAAGGATGCACTAATATCAGTGTTATGTTAAAAAAAAAATAAAATTAAGAGTTGATGCATACTAGGGAAAATTTACCCAATCAGTTTTCATACATCCTTTTTCAACTCTTTTAAAATATTAATTTCCTGACTCTTTCACATCCTGAAATACAAAGACTTGAAATATTCTTCTTGCTAAATGAGTCTCATTAGGAATATGATTAATATATGGAAAAAGTTGCAGTACATTGCAAGGTTAGTTTGATCAATTGGTAGAGCAAGCATAGTCTCCTAGCCAATTTTAAAGGCTGATGATAAAGAGAAAGACATTTTTCTTTTAAAATTACACAGTATAACCTCACTGGATATCAGCCACAAGAGATAAGTCATGTGGGCACTCAGAAAATGCCTCATCTTAATTAGTAGCAAGGACATCAACACATACCACCTATCTTCACTGTACGTTAACTTGTTTCTTCATAACTTAATAGCTATGCAAGTCCAAAGTCCTTAAACACCTCTTATTTCATGTGTAAAGACTTGAAAATCAAATATTTGCTTCTAGAAATCTGGGAAAATGTGTTGTTTACTTATAAGCTATTTTCTTACATTCTGCATGTTTTTTTAGACTATAAACCTTCCTCCCTGTTGAGGTAAAACACAGTACTGTATATAAAATACTCGTATAATTGAAAAAAGCAATGCCAGGAGTGACAGCTCAGCTACCTAACCTGTTGTCAAGTTATACTTAACTATCTTCAAACTGGTATTGTTACAAATTTGCTGGAAAAACTGTAATACTTTATCTAGCAGTGAGCAACGTGTTTGCAGTGTTTTAGTTATCCTATGTTTATCTGTCTTTTATTGCCTAGCACTCTGATTAAAATAAAGCTCTTCTGCCTAGTTTTCCAATGCAACTTTACATTTTTGCTAGTCTTTTATAAGGGCGTACTCTCTCAGGCAATGGATTTAAGTGATTTACACAGTGTTAAACCAAGGGGGAAGAAATGTCTGTCCCCCCAGAACAGCCACAATTTTAATAAAATATAGCTCATAGATCACATTTACAACTTTCAGAGCTCAATCAATAAGATACTTTATAGTCTGCAACAAAATTATCTGGAAAGAAGTAGAAGTACAAGAGGGATGTTACTGAGGGACCACACACATCTAGGCTCTGCACCCTGTCTGCCCGTAGGGATTAAACTGCCAGTTTTAACAATGAATGATCTGTCAAATAAGTCTTAACGCATCTATAAGCATCACATAGTTGGTTGATAATGAAGCATTCTAGGAGGCCATAATCAATATACCAAAGCACAGCAAGTGTCCTGTTCCACTTTACCCCAGTATCAGACATTTATTATTACTTTTGTCATTAAATTTTACTTAAGGAATTTTGTTCTCATGGGTAGAAGTTTTTATGGCTTTGCTAACTCTGGGCTATTTTCTCTGAAGCTCTCTAAATAAAACACAGAATACAGGGGATTTCTCAGTGCTAATTCAGTTACATGTCTTCCTTAAGTTCAATTTGCCTATTTTATATAGTAAATTCTTCATCAAGTGTTTAATTTGTATACATAATACTAAATGGTCTCCTTGAATAAAATGAGCTAAAAATTACTTCATTATGTAACGTATAGAAATTGCTATTTGTAAAATACTTCATCCAGGACTGACATGCATAACACCAAATTTATAAATTACTGCTGAAATACCTGCATAACTTTAACAATATATTAGATAACTTTCTCATAATTTCTGGAGTGTTCAAGAGAACTTAATCACCTCCCACTAAGTACTTCTTCAAAATGTGCTGCCTACTCACATATTCCACTAACAACACAAATGCACTGTGTGTATTTTGTGTTGAAGAATTATTTGAACCTTTTTCCCTGCAAAAAAGAACCATAAGAATTCTTATATTTTGTGCTATAAGCACTAGTAACAAAAAGTATTGTCTTGATGTCTTGAAGATCTAATGACAGCAGCTTTCATGAAATTATAAACAGATGCCTGCAGCTGTTGTATCGATATTCAAATTGCACACATTCTCCAGTGATAGCAGGGAGTCCTGACTAAATGACTAAGTGATAGACTACTCAACAGCAAGTTTTCATTCAGATGAAAATCATCTTAACAGACTGAGTTCAGACAGCTTTGCCTTTCATTCTTTTTTGAGACATCTGCAGAAAATATTGATGTGGATGATTTCAGGTTTTGTAGACAGGAGACTAGAACGCAATAAACACTGAAGATGTGAGAGCTATTAACAGCTCTTATATCAGACAAAGGAAAAGAGTTAGGAAATAGCACTGATACATTAAGATTTCGCATTAAAATGTATTTCCGTATTACTTTCACCATTTTAGATGGAAATTGTTTGCAAAGATATAAGACAAGGAAAGTGCCATCACAGCTCAGTCTATTCTCTTGCCAAACTTGAAGTGACTTTTAATAATCAGTTGGTTAGGGATGAATGTTGCCACTGATTGATGACAGCTCCATAAGCTAGTAATGTTAAATTAAGGTCCTAGATGTGATTGAGTCTTTAATTGATTTAAACACTTACCCTTTGTAATCAAAGCTTTAAATAATTTTGCTTTAAAAGAAGATGAAAAAAAATCATTTCATACAAAAAGTGAATTTGATAGCAGCCAAATAATCTTTGATCAAATTTCATGTCAAATTACTCTATTTCAGTTTTAATAAACTCTCTAGGATGAAAGGTACCAAGTTCTCATTGGTATCAGAAACCTCTGGAGGTATGTCCAGAAAAATATCCCTTATACTGCATGTCCTATGGCTTTCTAATGAAGTCAAGCAAATATATTTCTGAAGTCTGTAAAAAAAAAAAAAAAAGTTTATTTATTTATAGAGCTTATTTATTTTGTCACTAGAGATTGGAATAGTAGAATACTGAGGAGTGGAGCTGAAAGGATTTGGAATCTAGAAACCAGCAGTTTGAATCCTGCTTGACATCTATATTTTAGGAAATAATGAAAACCTAAATATATGCATAATTAAAGCTAAATCCAAGTTTTTAAAGATAGTTTGATATACCCCTTTGAGTTCCCACATACAGTATGAGGATGGTATGTCTGCTAAGGTTTTCTGTTGCCGTGTTCTGCAGACCTGATGGGTGACTCATAGCAAGTACTCAGTTTCCAGACAAACCTCATTCTTGCAGATGGGGAATATGCAATATAATAAAATTGCCATATGAATCTATTTCCTATCATAATCAGAATCTGACATATAGCCATATATGAAAATGTTGGCATTAATACTTTTCTGGTATTCCAGGAACAGTAATTGGATGGATATGCAGAGGCCTGTCTGCACGATCTTGAGGAGAAAAATACTTACTAATTCAATTCCTAAACAAAGTTGGCAGTGCATGAATAAGATCTGGTCTAAAAGGCATGATGCTGCACTAATGCACGCAGATGGTAGTAATTTTCCCAAATGTGTGAATTCCCATGCTAATAAAATCACATTATTTATGATTTCTTCACACATTGCTTGAAGACCAGTGATTTCTCAGATGAAGTTACAGCATGACCATCTGTCACTGATCATGTGGACATGCATAGAGTAGCACAATCACAGAGCATCTGGTTAAAATATAATTCAAAGGCAAATAATGGGAACATTATCTGGTAATATGATATGATAAAAGTTATCATATCATGAAACAGCCATATATTCCAGCAAGGCAAGTGACACTTATTCTGTGAGGTCTGGATTTTCTTCTGATGGCAAGATTCTGAAATCTGTACAAAACCAGGTAAATTATGAACTTAGATTTTTCTCAGAAGAAATCACATATCATAGATACTACAGGTTTCTTAACGTTGGACATATACTGAGTATCCAATTTATAAGACAATGTTTTCTGTCCTATTGGCCAATCATGAAGGGAAGGTGCACCAAGATAAAGTTTTTTAATTTTATGTGTGACTGATTCCATTAAACCTGAGGGAATTTCCCCTTGCGTAATTACTAGACTGACAGACATATTGTGTATTAATAACAAATAGGTTTTGTTGCCAAGAATGAATTATGGATACTGGATGCAAATTGATAGTAATGATATACAGAAATATATATTTTAAAATTGTTCCATGCAAATGAATCCTCAAGACTCTTTTTGCATATTAATATACTGAGTTTTCGAATCAAAGCAAAGTTAAGTTTTCTCTTGAGGAAAAAAGAATTCTTCTGGGAAAGAAGAACAGCCACTAATAAGGTACACATTCCTGTTTCAGAGCAACAAAACTTAAGGTTTGTGTTCTGTGAAAATGTAGGATGAATAGGATCCTCGAAATCCTTGAATAGGATCCTTGAAAATACATGGAGTATCTGTAATTGGTCTTAAACTACTGGGCAGTGGATTTAAAACTGCTGATCAGAAACAACTGTGTCTGCATTCTAATTGCCAGCATTCTCACAAGAATCGATTTGTCATTGCCGACTGTCCTGTACTGAGTTAAGGACAGTTGGTACTGCCTATGAAAACACATTCTGGGTGATCTGCTGATCCCTGGCAGAAAAAAATGTTTAGGATCTTATTTTTGTGGGACATGATTGCTATCAGATATTCAGTATTTAATTTATACAGTCTGACATATTATAGCAGCTGCTAATTCACTGAGCCTCATGTCCTTTAAAATACTCTACTAGTTTTCAAAGGTAGCTGATCTGAATTATCAAACATCCCATGATTAGAAAAGCATGTAAGTACGACTTTCCTGAAGCAGCCTCAGAAATCTTAAAGAACATCTACATAAGAGTGAATTATCACTTGGCAAGCAGAAACACATCATTATGATCCCACAAAAACTATGAAAGAATATGTGGCAAGACTTGCAGTGGAGGAAGAAGGTCATACATTGAGTGTGAGACTAATTCAAGAATACAGGAAAGCCTGTTTTCTACTCTCCTATGTTATTTAATAGTAACAGTTTCTCTGTCAAGCACTGAACTTGTCAGACTACAATAGAAAAAAAAATACAGCAGTAACTGGAAAATCAGTTTCCTGCAGGACGTGCATGGGGTTGCTTCTAGTGTCCTGAAGTACTCTCACTAAGCTGCTCCCAGGAAAATGCTTTTGCTTTACTAAATAATTGTAGATTCACTTCCTTATCTGATTGTTCTTTCATTCCTCAAATCCACTCTGTGTTGACTGAGAAACAGTTTCATTCTTTGATTTGTGACAGTCTATTTTACTTTTCTTTCACTTTATTTGGCTTTGTCATGTCTTCCCTTACACTGAACATTGTCTGTGCAAGTACATCTTCTACTTCTACTATGAAATAACTGAATAGATGGCTCCAGGAAACTAATTCTGCAAAAGTACATGACATCATCTTTCTCTGAAACATATCTCTTTCAAGTCAGACTCTCTGGAAACTAATGTCTCTCTGAGCTCTGTTTTGGTGAGAGTCTTTTTCTTTGCTACCTTTAATTCAGCTTTATAATCCACTATGTATAGCTAAAGAAAACCATTTCTGTGGTCTCACTAGAGTGATTCAGGCCATCTCAGAATATATGTATTATTCTTCCTTCCTAAATCCTTTCCTCCTTTCCTTTATTGTTACTGTAGATCTGATGTGACATGTTCAGAGCACCAAGCTAAGCTGGGTGGTGGATTCTGTTCTCTTCCGTATCGTATGTGTGATGGTCCAGTGGTCACAAAGGCAATGAAAATAAGCAGAAACCTAATGCACATTTTGAGAGAAGAGCTTATGGATCCTGCAGAAAAACACAAAGTACAGGTTTTGTGACCAAGGATAGGATGAATAAAACAACATAATTACTAACATCAAATTGTAAAACAAGTATTTGAATATACTTTCTGAAATAGTCTCCGGCTGATAGCAGTGAAACTATTCAGCTTTTTATTCAAATTCTCCAATAATTTCCTAACATTGGCTCTTTAAGTGTCAACATATAATATGTCAACAAAATTTCAGCCCCAAATTTGTGTGAAATCTTCCATTTCACCTTCACCACTTCTATTATTTTTGAAGAACACAATGTCTGCAAATTCAATTGAGCCTCATCCTCTTTATGATATTATATTAGCTTTTGAAAGCAGATGATCTGAATGATCATACATCCCAGGATTAGACAAGGAAGGAAATAAGGACCTCACATCACTACATAGCGAAGAACTGATTGTGAAAACTTAGCTTGGTTTGTTCTACATAAGTTGTTGCCCAAAGATATTAAGGGCAAAAGAAACAATATGAATATTTACAAACATTGTGGGGATATTTGAACGTTAATATTTTCTCAGTTTTTGCTTTCATCTGACTTATTCTTCTGAGTAGTTATTTAACTGCTATTGAACTATTATGCTGCCATACCTTCAGTCTACTACAGTTTTCCATTTTTTTTGCCAGAATAAAAAATTTGAGTTATGGCATAGAAAACAGGAATAGAAGCAACAAAACCAGAGATCCATAGCTCAATCTTTATTCAGTGCTGACAGCAAGGAAATATTCATGCTCTTTTAAGAAAAAAAAAAAAGAGTCTTAAGATGGACTTGATTGGACTAAATATGACTGGTTTTAGAATTGCACCCTGATTTCTACCAAAATATAATGGAATTCAGACTTTGTTTAGTAAGTATTATCCCATTTTCAAAGTTATTGTCATCATCATTTATAAATAACCACAAAGCACACTGTGTGCATGGAGTACATAAAAGCAATGGGAAACCTGAAGGAGTAGTTTATATGGAAGTACTTTTTCCACTAAGCATTTAGTAAAAACATCAGCAGTAAAGAACCTCACTTTAACTTGTCTCACCCACATTCTCTGTTTAATGGGATATAGATGCAGCAGTTCTACCAACCTGACCTTCTCACCACAGTGGCTACCACAACCACCTTTAACTACAACCACCATGAACACCAGCACCACAGAATGTATCTCCTGTTGATGCCTGTGAAATGGGACAGATTAGTTCAAACGCTAGTTTGTTCTAGGTGAGTAAGCTGAGCAACATGCTACAGACTGCCTCACAGAGCGATATTGTTTATGAAAGCAGCATATTCACATAAGCTTTGTCGTATCTGTAAAGTTAACTTTAGATTAAACTGGTTTGGACTGGAAAGCAAAAATGATTTCCGCATAACTGAATTGTGATCAGAGTAGTTCAAGTTGGTAAAAGTGGGTGGGCACCAGGCAGAGGACATCACCTTCCATTTTTGAGAAATGAGTTTAAAGTTTTGCTTCAGCTACTTTGTATTCTTTAGTCAAGATGTACATCCTGAAAGGGGCCTAGAGTAGTCTCATAGCTTGGCCTTTCCTGATAAATCATCAATGTCGCTGTGCTATTGAATACTATGTTTGTTCATCAGAGTGTTATCTGAGTAAAGGAAAAGATGTTACCTGAGCAAAGGAAACAAAGGAGGAAAAAGCAATCTTCTAAACAGGAACTTAAAGAATAGGGGAGTATCACCAAGGCTGAAGACAACCGGGATTGGACATGACATGTCAGGGGGACTGTGAAGGCTACTAAGTGGGCTAGGTCCATCCAGAGGACAACTGATGAAGAGGAAGATATAACCACCTGATGACGTAAACGACCACTACTTGTAATTACTAACAATGGACACTAAAAGGGGGTAAAAGACTGTGGGACAACTTGTAGTCTAATCAACTAATCAAAGGCATGTTTAGGATAATGACTTCTTGGAGTAGGGTTGTTAAGACCTTACAAGGTAAAAAGGTGTAAATTCAATCTCCAATAGGTTAAGCAGTTTGGAAGGATGTGAGCTCTAATGTCTCAGCCAGTCAGAGGGGAGACAGAAACATAAGCAGCCAGGATAAAATGCATATAAACCTAAAAATGAAAAGAGAATTTGTGCATCTGCCTGGAGATGCACCCAATTCAGTGCTGTTTTGTAAATTTTTAGTAAACCCTTTTTATACTTTGTTTTTAACCTTTGCTTTGATGACTTTGTCCTCTCTTACCTTTTACGTGTGAGCTGGCATTTCTCACACATCTGAGCAAGGATCAAAAACCCCCAGACCAGGCCTTCAGCTGCTGACATACATACATGTAAAAGTTATGAGAAATTGTCAAATACAAGATGCCAAAAATGTCACTATCTTTACACTGCAGCTTATAAAAAAAGAGGTGCAGAGTCAGTCTTTTTCTATTCTGTTTACACAGTACTAGGTGCATCTGGCAAGTCACAAAGGACTGTAGCAGCTACCAAAATAAAAAAGAAGAATAATCAAATGAAAAAGGGTGACAGGAAAAGAGATAAAGCTATTATGAAGTGGAAATGTGGTATTTCTGTATGCTTTTTGTCTATTATACACACATACACAATAGCATATAACCAGTTTATTTGGGGGCACAAAACTGGAAAAGAAATAAGGACATAATATCAATGGCCTGTAAACATAGATCATGATTGGAACATGATGATCTTCAAGGTCCTTTCCAGCTCTAACCATTCTATGATTCTATGATTCTATGATAACTGACAAAGGAAAAACAGTGTTGGTAAGGTTCAGTAAGAAGCATTTCTGTTATTTGCAGTGACCCTACTTTTCTGCAGATGCCTTCAGCATTTTTTTTTATAGGAGGGCACTTTTTAAAGCAGAAAATAGCCATGTTATAAGCAAAAAATCATGGCATAGATAAATGAAGTCATTGCTGTCAGAACTTATAGAAATCCTAGTGTTATACAGGATGACTCAGTCTTATTGATTATTACTAGTAAGTTTCACCACTGCTATTCGAGTTAGAGTCCTATATACTTTTGACAGGTTGTTTATGAGAAAAGTAAGATACTATGTAATACTATATTAATCTACTGCTTCTGAAACTGTAACAACTCATCAGGATTTCAGTGTACCACTACTGAAGCCAGATGAAAGAATGAGGAACATCTCTGCACAAAATATGTGATGTATTTTCAGAGGTAACATAAAAATGCAGAAAAATGCAGAGGTTGGTAAGGTCGCTGCTGAAACCTCTTTTTTAACAACAAAGTAGTAGACTGCCTCTGCACTTAGATAAGATGACAGCACCACAAGCTGAAAGTGTTTGTGACAAATGTCAAATATTAAGTATTTATTTCCATCCCCAAATAATTCTGAGATTTTATTAGCATTCTCTGTCCGAGGTTTCATGTCTTTATTTTTGTAAAATGCCTTCAGATGGATTAAGTATAATGCCAATGAATATTTCTCCTTGTAAATCCTCATTTAATTTTTATTTTGCTTTTCTAGACCAGTAGTTAAAGAACATTTTGGGTGTTGAGCTGCCCTGTCACACAACCTTAGAAATCTGTCCTGAGTGCCATTAAGTGACACAGTCGTAGTTTCTTTATTCTGTTCCCTATTCTTTCCTTAAATGTCATCGACTTTTTAGCGTATCTATCAGAGACCAAAGGCTTAATTACCTTGTTAATGTACCTAAATCCCCACGAACCAACCTATTTGTTTTACAAACAAAACAAAAATGCAAAGCTGATCCTTGCATCAAACATATTTTGAGCCAATATTTGGGATTGCAATATTCTGTTTTGGTAAAATTTATTTTTGCTATTCCTTTTAAATATTTTGTCTCCTCAGCATCTCTGGATAATTTTCAGACCCTCATGCATCAGTATCGGGATTATTCATGGAAATGTTCGGGTTTTATATCTTGGCTGACATTCTTTCCTTTATTCTCAAGTGCACCCAGTCTTTTTCCAGAAATGTCAAAAAATCGGAGGCTGATTCTAATCATCTAGACCTGGATTTTGTCTGATCACTTCCTGTCTTGAATCTTTAAAGGAAGAGATTTATGCAGTCTGCTGGATTTCAAAATGGAACAAATGAAATGCTTTATAGTTTTTTTGTTTTGTTTTGTTTTGTTGTTGTTTTTTAATGCATAGAAATAGTTGTTTTTCCACACCTTTTCTACGCATTAATATTTTTATGAGTGATTTAAAGTAATTTTCTGTCAAGAGCAGAATTAACATAATATGAATTCCTATAAAACTTCTATATAAGAATCTCTAGCAACAGAGAGAGTTACATACTAATTCTATCATGCTCTTAAGAAGACATTTAATGAAGTACACGTGTATTTAATAGTTGGATTTTTTGGGGGGTGGTGTTGTGTTTTTGCTATTAAAATAACAATTCCATAATTTAAGCTTCAGACAAACCAGCAGCAATAAATCTTTTTTATTTTGCAACCGATCTGCAAAAAAATACCCAGTAGCATACTCCTTGTTACATAAGAAAATGTTTGTAAAGAGACAGCTATTCAACAGGGACTAGGCTTCTGCCATTAAACTCCAAAAGAAAGTTTAAATACTGTACTTTGCCACATTATACATATTTTACTCATATAAATTTTTGGTCAATTCATGCTTTTTATTTTGCTGCAGTTGACTGTTGCTGAAACAGCTTGTTCATATGAATAAAAAGATAAAAAGAAACAGTCACTGTAACTATGATAATTTGCATAAGTTAGTGTTAACAATAATGCCATGTGTTGGAAAACATTTTTGGAAGGCAGATGAATCTATAGTTTTCCATTATGATGGCAGAGGCCAACAGGATGCTTTTCTTTGTTTTCTTGGGTTTATTTCCCATATTTGCATATTTTCCATTGTATTCAACAGGTAAGAGATTTTAGACAATGCCTCAACTCTTTGCTGTTTTTGATGATGTATTCAGTATTTTCACAAATTCCACCAAAACACAGTTGAACTCTACATGCTCGCAAGTTTTCAAATCCCTCATAGATTAGTTATATATCTAAAGTATTTTTGCTATATAATTACTTGCATATTTTATCACCACAAACTCTTATTACAAAAATGTGAAGGAACTAAAACGGTGGGAAGAAAAAGTATCTGTTAGATATGAGAAGCTGACTTCTTTTCATTAAAGGGAGTTTTGCTGTCTTGAGAAGCCTCAAAACAGTGACTTCCAAAAATTTATATTGCTAATTTTCCTCCCCTTTAAACTGTGAGAAATGCCAGCTCACATGTAGAATGTAAGAGAGGACAAAGTCATCAAAGCAAAGGTTAAAAACAAAGTATAAAAAGGGTTTACTAAAAATTTACAAAACAGCACTGAATTGGGTGCATCTCCAGGCAGATGCACAAATTCTCTTTTCATTTTTAGGTTTATATGCATTTTATCCTGGCTGCTTATGTTTCTGTCTCCCCTCTGACTGGCTGAGACATTAGAGCTCACATCCTTCCCAACCGTTTAACCTACTGGAGATTGAATTTAAACTTTTTTACCTTGTAAGGTCTTAACACCCCTACTCCAAGAAGTCTAATGATAATTTAGGATAATTCCTAAACATGCCTTTGATTAGTTGATTAAACTACAAGTTGCCCTCTTCTACTGTCTATTGTTAGTAATTACAAGCACTCTGGTGGTCGTTTACTTCATCAGGCGATCCTCTAGATGATCCTAGCCCACTTAGTAGTCTTCACAGCCCCTCCACCCCCAATGATGCTATGTCCAATCCCAGTTGTCTTTGCCCTTTGTGGTACTCCCCTATTCTTTTAAGTTCCTTTTTTGAAGGCTGCTTTTTCCCCTTTTGTTTCCTTTACCAGATAACATTCTGCTGAGCAAACATAATATTCAATAGCGCAAGGATAGATGATGTATCAAGAAAGGCCAGTCTATGAGACTCTAATATCTCTAGGCCCCTTTCAGGATGTACATCATGACCAAAGGATACAAAGGAGCTGAAGCAGAACTTTAAACCCATTTCTCACAAAACAAGAGTAGTTTGAGATTTTATGTTAACACAAGCACCAGTGTTCTATGAAGATGCATGAAAAGGAATGTGTCAGACACTCTTTATTAGAAACAGTATCAGGTTTCATTCTGAAGTCAGAGTTTTTTGTTAGGTCAGGAAATAGAAAGCTATTTCCTCTGTAACACATCGTGTGTGTGTCACACACATTGAAATGGTCTGCCAGTCAGCATGTCCTTAATCAGAAGTCTTTACTGTGGTCCCTAGAGAGAATCCCGATGTTTGCTTCACGCTCTCAGCTAGCGGGAGCTCCTGAGAGTGGTTTGGGAGCAGACCAGCAGCTGCACACCAGGAATGAAAGACCCCCTCTGTTTTTAATCGCAGATTTTGAAATCAAAATGTCAAAGTAGCACAATATGCCATTATCCTTAACTCAGTAACACATGTGATTTCGTTGATAAAAAGCCTAACTAACTACCGTTTCTTTTGTGCTATAAAAGCAAAGCCAGTCTTCTATGTCTCTTACAGGCTTCATGTTCAAGCTCAAAGACATTATTTAATACCTCATCTTCTTTTTTACATGGTATTTCCTGTGGAAGAACACAAATGAGTCAAGCTCAAAAATAAGCATTGCCATACTGCCTATGGAGACATATAACATTTCCACAGACCACCTGATTATCAGCAAATTAGCACCAACAGAACAATGGCAGCAATTCAGATGTTACTGAAAGGTGTTTCCAGAAAATGCCATAAATGGAGAAGTAAAGGAAGAAAAAAAGCAAGTATTTGTCACCTATAGTTATCTTTCAATGAAAAATGACTTGACGGAGCTAACAGATTAGCAGCTGAATAGGTTACAAGCTTTAAACCAATCAATTTTTATATGAACATTTTCAAGTGGAAAATGAAGGGAAGAAAGCTTGTTCACTCTAAATTCTAAGCTTGCCATTATTTCATTTTCTGTTATCTGTTATTATCCAAAACAGTGTTTGTTATAAAATTGTTTCAGTTCTCCTAAAGATTACTGTGACAAGAAAACTTTCATCCACAATAAAATTGGTGATTCAGATGCCTATTGCTAGAAATGGTGAAATTTCACAGGCTTGATATACATGAGTAGACAAAGAGGTTTCTACTGCTTTTATTAGTTGCTTTTCCCTGAAAAAAGGATAACTTCTTAAAAAGTGCTTATCTGTGCAAGCTTTTATAACAAAATGCTACAGCTATCTCATTTTTAGTAACAGCAACATGAAAAAATAAATCTTTAAACAATACTGGAATACTTAACTTTTTTTTAAATGACTCATGACTGGTTGTGAATACAAAATGAAGAATGTACTCACAAATTCACAACTATTTAAAATGTTTCTATCACTATTAAACTATTCTGAAATAAAGTAATCTTTCAAAGCAACTAATGCACATCAGGGTCCATAACATTCTTTCCCAGAACATACTTCTGAAATATATATTAATCCCCTCTTCAGTAAGAGAACCCTGTAGCTATACAGTATAAACCTTATAGCTGTTCTGAAGATCATGGTTTGGGGGTAAGAGGCAGTGCAATAGTAAATATCTTCACAGAGACAGAAACAGCAGTTGTTAGAGTTGGTTGGTGCTTTGAAGAGCTCTTTCCCTAACTATGCAAGCTCTTTCTTTCTCTCTCATTATCTTCCCTCTATATGTAACTAAGCTGTATCTTAAACTATCATTTTTGATCTATTCTTAATAATCATAGAAAACTGCCACATTTCTTTATAATTTCATGAAGTACCCTAGACGGGTTTGAGATGTAGTTTGTTTTTAATGGATAAGTTACATAAATGACCAAACTAAGAACATAATGGATGGATCCTAACTCAAGATCTGATGTAGCAGAATACCTTCATCCTTGACATTAAGGACATGAATCACATGGATTTCTTACAGTCTTACAGGTAAATAAATGTAAAGCTTATGTGCTCCACTGGAAGTGGAACATAATTTCTAAATTAAAGCTCAGGTAAGCTGACACTTGCTTTTGAGGTGGTAAAATTCTGCAAGACTATTCAGGAGGGTAGAAGAAGGATTAGCTGAAAATTTCTTCACCACTTCCTTGTGAACTCAGCTTCTGTTCCCTCAAAATCCTATTTCCCTTCAATTTCAAAACCACTTCAGTAAATTAACATATAATAAAATAAAACATTAGTATGTAGTAACTGGTAAAGCAAGATGGCATTGGATTAGAGATATTTTAGACATCTCCAAAATCTTATCTATAATTCTGTGAACTGAGAAGGAAAGAAAATAGGGACTACATACTAAATCCAGATGATTGTGCACCTAATGTGATTACTCACAGACGCAGGATATTATTAAGTGTTAACAAGTTACACTTCACAAGGTTTGCCCAATCTCATATCAAACTGCAAGATTATATCAGCCAGTGAAAGTGCAGAGAAGAATGTTAAAATTGATTCAGATAATTCCTTTTTGCATTGCTCATCAAAATAGTACTTCTGTTGAATTTTATTGTGCCACATAAACTGTATGACAATGGTTAACTATTGTATGACAATAGCTAGCTATTTCCCACACACAGCTTTAATATTTTATAATGGCAACTAGTGTATCAAACCCAATATACAAAATTATTTAACTTCTGGCTAAATCCTTGTTTGTTCTTAATTACTCTATAGTGTTAATTTTTAAAGTTATCCTCTTAAAAAACATTCTGAATCTGAAGTGAAAACTTAATACTCATTTTCAAATCTAGCCCAAAAGCTAGAGAGCGTATGCTTATTTTATGGGAAATCAATAGGTATCTCATTATTTTAGACATGGGCTGTGGTTTGTCATCAAATTAATTACTGTTAATTATTGTTTATATATATCTCTTAACACATAAATTTTCTCTGCTTCCAGAGCTCCAAAAGGTTATGAATCATTTCAAGGGAGGACAAAATGTGTGAAAGAACACCTGAATTCTGGAAAATTAGAGGATATGGGCTAATAGTTTGGTTTTCTTTCTGAGTACATCAAGTGCAGTTGAACGTGGAGATGAATGCATGGTTGCCCATCCTCACCAAAACCTCCTTATATGATTCTCAGTTCCTCATCCTTTTTTTTTTTTTTGATGGAAATTGTCACAATTTGTTTTAAATCATAAAAATGCAGTATAAACATTATTAAGGATGTGAGAAACACCAGCTCACAAATAGAATGTAAAAGAGGACAAAGTCTTCAAAGCAAAGCTATAAGAAAGATATCAACATTTATTAAAAATATACAACCCAGCTGGTACAGGTGCCCCTCAAAGAAGAGACACATCTTACTCTTGGTATTCAGACCTTTTATACCCTTTTTCCCAATTGTCCAATTCCTTGGTCCCCTGCCCCAACTCCCTTCCCCTTACACCCTTTTTTCCCCCCATTTGTTGGGTATTCAGGGATTTACATTCTTTCCAACCTCCTACCAAGCTCATGACACAGTTACAATGCTCCAGTTGGGCCAATTGGGTCATTCTCTTTTATTCTTTTGGTAGTTCCTCTGACATGCTTTACAATTACAGTTCCAAAAGATATTTACATTGCAAGAAAATCCATCATGGCTGAAGCAAAACCTTTGCCTATCTCTTACAAGGAGATAACTAGACCTATGAGCTATCAGAGACATGAAAATGTGTGCTTCTAAATATAGCTGAAATCACAGAAATTGGACAAATTACTTACTGTCAAAGACCAAAAAATTTGTCAGAGATTAATTATAGTACTCAGTGACACAAGTTAGAAATGTTAAGTTAGGAATAATGTCTAGAAGAGTGGCTAGTAAAAGAAATCTCTAAAGTATGGGGTGATGTTATCAAGCATTGCTCAGAAAAATCAGAAATTCAACAAGTGTATCTCAGGGAATAAATGTAGCATCTCCAGGTGGGACTGCTGAAAGATAAATGCCGGTAACAGCCTCCCATTTTACTCTTAGTTTTGGAGATTTGTCAAAGGAGTTGACCTTTAAGTAATGTACAGAATATTCACAGGCAACATAGCAAATTAAACAGATTTCCTGTTTTTAACACATGACATTTAAATATTCTTTTTATTGAACAATTTATAGAACTTTTACAGAATACTAAAAATTTTGGAGACTTTAAAAATGTTAATCATATAATTAACAGTCAAGGACATACTTTCTTTGCACATGCAAGACAGTGATATTCTAAACCTATCAGTATGAACTTTATGGTAATAGACAACCATCTGTCTTCAAGCTAAAGCAGAAGCATTACATTTTCCCCACTCCTGTGCAGGGATTTCACACTGAAAAAGATAATACAGTTTAGCTAATAAAGAATTGTTTCATGGAGGGAAGAACGATACGTTTCATATTAAAGTCAAAAAGCTTATTTACCCAGAAAGTAAAAGATGTAGCTCAGAGTACACTATCAACCTTTCACTTCCCTATTTACCCAATCCTTCTTTTCTTTTGTTTGACCTAGCACTCAGTGCTCAGTAATAAAGATTAAATTTACACTGGCAGCAAATTTTCTATGTTGCATTTAAAGTTGGAGTTTTTAAAATACAGCTTATAACAATTTCTCGTTTCCAGATAATTTCAGTAATTTGTGGTAAAACTAAGAAAGGGAAATACTGAAAACAGTATTAAAGGGAACTGAGGCTTCAGATGGTTGCATATATATGCTTTGTATACTTGGGCCTATATTCAGTATTAATATCTTCAGTTTGAACTCAGCAAATACACTCATCAATATCCATAATTTTCTATTTCAGAAAAATTGAGATATATTTCCATTTTTCAAAATTGTCATGTAAGAACATTTCAGATTTCAGAGGTATCTGACTGTTTAAATACAGTATGTATTTAAATAAACTGGCTTGGCCTGAATATATCTGTAATGACAATTATGATTTGAATGTATTTCTCATAAGGCCAGAACAAGCTGCTGGATTTTATGAGTTAAGAAGCAATCTAATAGGAAAA
This sequence comes from Pedionomus torquatus, assembly GCA_013398155.1. Classification (NCBI taxonomy): domain Eukaryota; kingdom Metazoa; phylum Chordata; class Aves; order Charadriiformes; family Pedionomidae; genus Pedionomus; species Pedionomus torquatus. Next base: position 155,983 of record VZRU01018731.1, on the reverse strand, counting down.
TGCAATACTGCATATAATAAAATGCTATCAAGTTGAACCACACAACTGAGTTAATAACATTCACTTCTTTCACTTTAAAAGATGGTTTTATATGTTGCCAGAAATATACACTAAGAAACTAAGTGGTATATCTTAACCTAGATAAAATATAAACAAATGCAGACATTCTAAGGAAGTCAAGACAAGTACACAGGGTTTATATATAAGACCTTGTGGTATGCCATGTTGACTGTTACTAGGGCAGTTGAGTGAATGATATATTTTCTTGGTGAAATTGAGTTAATTGTAGGTACAAGGTAGATGACTAAGACAATTATTAAGTATATATTACTGAAATGTACAGATAAATATTATAGCATGATTAAAAAATAGCGCAGATATCTTTAAGGAGTTGAGACAATTACCTTGACTGTGACAAAGTTTATAGGTTGCATGTATGATAATTTACTTTCTCCTTTGCAAGGAGAAAGTAAATAATCAAAAAAATAAAAAAAAATTATTAGATGCCTTATACCCTGTAATTATGAGTTCCCTCCAGACTTGAAGAAATGGCTCCTGAATATCAAAGTTTTATAATGACAGTTCAGTTGGGCAGTTTCTGGTCTCATCACACTAAATTATTAATCTCATTGAAACTTTTGGATTAAATAATATCACATTATGTTTCAGTTACTTTTCAGCCAGCAAATGCATGATACACCAAATCTGATCCTGACCTATACAAATGTGCAAGGTGATAGCATATGCCCTGTGTTGTAGCTGCCCCAGTATGCTGCCGAGGAGCCTGTCACACACTGCAGCCCTGGCTGACATGAGTGCTAACTACAGAGAAGGATGTTCCCTGCATTGTGGTGGGGTAGAAGAGGGTAAAAGAAGAGCTCTGTGAAAAGACAAACTCTTTAACTAGTCTTCTCCACACAAATGGAGAAGAGAAACGTTCTTCTTCCAGTGCCAGAACTATTAAAAGACATCCTATGCAGAAAAATGGATTACTGTTAAAATAATCTCATCATCACGCATGCCTGCAAGCTTCAGCAAAGCAAAGGGCAACTCTTCCATTTTTAGAAAAAAAAGATATCTCATGGAAACTAGATATTCAGCCAATAATAGGATGGTATAATTATATATCTAGGGTTATACTCTCAAAAGAAGCTACTAATTTCAGGGTTTTTTTTCACACTTTTGTTCTGATTTTATTGAATAGAATAGTTATCAGTGTGTATAACAGGGGATGCTTCAGTCCTAATCATCAGAGATTTGGTTACAACCACAACTTAGTATAATAGTTTTAAGATTTTTAATTTGCTCTTTGGGTAGTCATAATTCAGTCATATTTTCACACATGAGTTATGAAATTAAGTCACAGAAAGAGAGAGAAGGGAACCCATTCATTTACACAAGTAATATAAACGTGAAATTCCCTTGGGAATGCAGATGGAAGACAGTCAACTCATTGCATTGTATGAACTTAGAAGATCTATACTGGCTAAGCTTCAAGGGGAAATCAGCTTAATGTATTTTTGAACAAGCAACTCAAAAGTATCTGTTTCAGTCAGTGGACCGGAAGGTAGTTTTACCAGTCTGTGGCACAAGGAGGTACATACTCAGCCCAGATAATACGATTGAAACACAGATGATGGCATTTTTCATTCAAAACAACAATCCAAAGAAGGTTCCTGGAGGCTGAAGGTAAGACTTGATCAGGAGATGACAGCAATCAGACATTGGTAGAAGGTACCAGTGAGTCCAGACAAGATGTCACCCAACACAGTGGTTCTGCATATACACTGATATAGCCTATTACCGCAAGATGTCTATCAAATTCCTGTTTAAATGTAACTTTGCTCACTCTTGACATAGTCCTCCAGAAAAGCCAAGGCCTTCTCCCATCCAAAATACGACAGATGATGCTGATACAAAGGATGCCAACTAACTGCATTCTTTGGAACACTGAAGGCAATTCTGGCTCATAAAACGCATGTAAATAAATAACACACTTTCTTGAAATACTGAGAATATTTAACTGAAACATATATTGAATGGTAACTAATTCTGTTGTCTTTGAAGTAAGCCCACTTTTTTGGTTACACTATTTTATGGATCATGATGCAGTTTGCACAGCTGACATGTATTGAAAGCAAGTGCAAATAGTATGCTCAGATACCAAATGCACAGAAATTATTAACAGAATTCAATTTTAAAACTGACAATGTGAAAATATACGATTTAATTTATTATAAATTTGGGAAAGGCTGAAAGATAAAATATTCTCTGATATCTAAGCAACACGCTACAATTTTTTTTGAGCTCCAAGTCACTGACTCCTTTCACATATAGTGAGCGTAATGACCTACTTTCAGAGACTAATACAAGATGATGTTAGCTCAGATATATCGTCAGCCTGGCAAAGGCATGTTTAACTCTGATGGCCTGTATTTCATGCCACAGGAACTTCATTAGGAGGATGTTGCAGTTACATAACCATAATCTAGGAGATTTCTTTTGTTCTTTTTCTGTACATCAGTATTGCTTTTTAATACTATGAGAATTATCCACTGCCATTTATAACTCACTGTACCTTAAAAGATAAAACAGGTTTTGAAGCCAGCTGTAAAATCTGTCATAAAAAATCTTTCTGAAAAGTGGTACTGCAAAATAATTCCAATTACAAAACATGAACCCTAGCAGTTATTGATCAGGTTGTCTTATACCCTTGATCCTTTTTACACGAAAATTGTCCAAAGAATGAATTGTTATTCAAATTATAATTAAATTATCTTAATTTGATTAATTTCTGCATTACAAGCAACAATAACATAGTAGAAGCATAAATGCATTACAGAGTGAAAAAAACCTTTTTCAACAAAGGACCAAGTGCAGTGGCAAAAAAAGGCAGAAGAAAATGTAAAAATGGAAAACATATAATCTTTTGAGGAAATCTTATTTTTATAAGTTAACTTTCTTTTATCCCAGAAATACTAGGTTGCATAACATTCATTAAACGTGCACTGTGCACAACAATTTGCACATATAACACTTTTTTTTTGCTACCGTAAATCTGCTAGTCTTACTATAGCACCTGACTGATATCACCCAGCTTAGCTTCCAAATATAATAAATACCTCAATGAATCTATGCCTGAGTTACCAACATTAACTGAAATGGAAAGCAAAGAAACATGATGATCATTACCTTTTCCCACTCCAAAGAAGCATAAGACTTGTATTTCTCAACTAATAGAGAAAGAATGAACCCCGACTACCTTTTTCGCAGAACCGTCCAGTGAAGTGTAGTGGACAGTTGCACTGAAAAGTGGTTGCCCCAGTAGGCAGAGAGAAAGGATGACACGTCCCTCCGTTATGGCACTGTCCTTCCTGGCATACAGACAGCAATTCAGGGGAAATCTGAGAGGGCGCAACAGGCTCAGGCAATGCAGGCACATCAGAAGAAACCATAGGGAATGTGGTTGACATATGTGTGAGTACAGGAATCCTGAAAGGATAGAGACAACACATTGAAACAAAAAATCATGGGACATAATTTTGTCACTACAGTTTATTTATAAAACAGTTGCTTTTTTTTTGTTTAGTAATTCAGATTATTTTTAAGAAAACATGCGTACATTAGTAATTCCCAAATCAAGTCCCCATCCTGAAATCTCAAAAAGATAATGAAGGTATTTTTCTATGTGAGGGAGAAAGAAATAATCACCATGCATGTAGCACAGTTTGTATGTGCTTTCATAATTCTTTTTTGGTGGATGTCAACAATGGAATGATAAATAAATACAGGCCTGTATTTTTAAATATTTTATTGCTTGAAGTTCTCAAATCCCATAAGGCTGTTCTAGAACACGTCTTCCATACAAGTGGAATGTGTATACAAAAAGAAAATGCACTAGTACAGCAATGCAGTATCTTTTAATTCAGAGAAATAATTGGGGTGGGGAAAGACAGAGAGAAATAGTTGTGCTTTCATTTTCCCCCACAAATTTTCTTGTTTAGAATGATATTGTCTGTCCTCAATTTTGCACCTCTCACATTAACTGCCAGACTAATATGTTAATAATTTTGCTCCTTTTAATTATTTTAACTCAAAATTGCTAGAAATTAGTTAGCTTATACTGTTTGTCCTAATTACAAAGTCTATTTATTCTTGCATTTTGTTTTATCCAGAAAGACAAACTTGAGACTGACTAAAACCATAAAAATTTAAGGCTGCTGATTTACTAACCAGAATAACATATACATACACAAATTATTATGATGAAGACAAAGCAAAAGGAATCAAAAGTCACAAGAAAATTCTGGGCTTTTAAATAAGCTTCCACAAGTGAAAAAAAAAGTTTTCACTAAATTTAACATAAGCAAGACATTCTTCTTTCATTTTATGAAGTTCAAGAGGTTCTACTTTTTTTTTCCAGAATGCAACATTTATTTCTGAAATTTGGCAACACTAATCTAACAAAATTACTAACATTTACCATTTTTACTTCATTAATAATCTATACTTCCTTAATATTTCTGTTATGTCTTAATGTTGTGCAAAAAAAATATTAAAAACTTATTGGAGAAAGGGAAACTAGATTGAACTGAAATGTCACTAACATTTTGGCCAAACAGAACACAGAAATAACATACTTCAAACAATGGTCTACAAGCATCACAGCAAGTGGCACTCAGCATTTCTGGAAGTGTGTTAAGCCTGCTTTACGAAAAATAAAAAGTGGTGAAAAGACTGTGATTGGACCCCTTCAGTGGGACTTTGCAATCTCCACTCCAGGCATTTGTCATCTTAAATCTAGCTTCCAAAAGCCTTATGTAACCTGTTTAGTTGTGACAACCTGAAAACTGATTTTAATAATTTACTTTTTGGGATCCATGTTTTATAAAGTGCTAAAAAGATTCATAATATTGTGAAAGAATACAGTATAACATATCCCAGTTAAGTATGGTGTGTGAAACTCTCACTAAATGAGAAAAGGGAAAAATCAGCTCTCTGTGGCATTCATATAGCATGTGTAAAACCTATGCAAAGACAATGATACATACTGAGGCAGGTAGGAAGGAAAAGAAGATGCACAAAAAAAGGACAGAAATAATTCAGGACAAAGTAAATATCTAAAGGGACCCAGAGAAAGGCATAGCAATTGAGAATTGTGTGGAGCCTTGGAAAAGTGCAAAAGGGATGCAGGGGCTATATGACAGCAAAGAGGAGACATGCATAGCGATAATGGTAAGGGAAGCATTAGAAGGGGATACTGAAGCAGGGGAGCAGGCTGTGTGCAAAATATGATGGTCAAAACGTACACTCTGCGATGGTTAGAAATGAACATACAGGGATTTCAAGGCAGTTAAAAGCTCTCCAATGTATTTGACAGAAAAGCATCCATAAAGATGGCAGACAAGAAGGCTGAAAACAAATCCCTAAAAGATTTCAGAGGCTGAAGATTTGCTGACAAGCAGATTTTAAGATTCTTAAGAAAATAAGTAACTTCCTGTTTATTTCCCTTTATATGAACAGACAACAAAGAAATTGCTGGGTTTATTACCATCCTTTTCTGCTAAGGGAAATAACTAACAGTCTTCACAAGGGCTATTCCATTCATAGCAGCATTAAGAGTGCACTAATGTGAGTATTAACTTCTATCAGCCTAGCACAGCAAATTAAAAATGCTTAGTCACCTGTTGCTGAGATTACAACTACTGATTAAAAAGAAATAATTAAAATCTGCATTTTCTCCCCAAACATAAACTAAATGTTTGAGAAACTGAACTAATAGCAAGCCTACATAAAGAATCAGACATTTACAGGGAAAATTTATTGGGAGCCGTTACTGGGATGTGGGGTTGGTTTTCCTGTTCCTTTCCTTTTTGAAAAAAAATCAACAACAGAAACTAAATAAAACTTGGCAGAAAATCAGGGTATAAGGTAAGCTCTCAATATTAGCTATTATAAAGACCATTACTCTAATGACTGGTAATCCTATAGATGACCACTGCAAAACTTATTCTTCTGAATCTGGTCACAGCTACCATCAGGGATGAAATACTGAATAAGTGAGATATCTGCCTGACTGGTAATCGTGTATTTTTGTATCTGCTGGAAGCACTGATTTCCAGCTGTGAAGTTTCACATCCCCTTTCTGGCAGGAAGCTGCTGATATTCTCTAAAACTTTACGAGTGCAAGTGATGCAGCCTTGCTTCATTTTCTGGCTGACATTCTAATCCGTGGAGAAGAAAGAAAGAAAAACTCCTTGGCAGGCTGATTTCTCCCTGGTTCATTTGCTAGTCTTTGGCAGGGAGTCAGCCTTTGCAGTGCTGTTCTGGATGTTTTGCTTCTAGATGGTGCCTGACTGCTTACATGCCAGCACAGTTTCCAGGTGCCCCGCGGCTCACTGCCGTACCGCAAAAGCGGAGAGGAGTTTGCCTGGGCTGAGTAGTGGTGCAAACAGCTACAGCTGCATTCACCAGCCAGTCAAACTGCTGTTGTGAATAAGTAATACACTCGGCTCAGCACAGTTTAACTAAAACATTTATTTGAATAAAGAACCAGGGAAGTGTTTGAAGTAAATTAGTAGCTGAGTTGCTACAAGTTTTGATAAAGCATGACAAAAATAAATCAGGCAAAACTTGATTCACTGATACTACACAACAAGGCCACAATTTTCTGGGGCTTTTCTTTTCAATTTCACAGCCTGTCATTGCCTCTCGGGTCAATAATGCACACAAATATCTTCTAAGTTGCTGCCAGCATCAACACATTGTTTTTAATCTTAAAACAAGCTCAAATAACTGAGTTCTAAAGGCCTGTAACCTTGTGTTTCATAGCTGAGTGCATGTAAGTTTGAAAAGCTTGTCTAAATACAGATGTTCATGCAATTTGAACTCTTGTTTACTTTATATTACATTGTTTACCACTAAGGGAGATGTATGATTAGCTGAATAGCAGGAATATAGCATTTTGGGATTATGCTGGTTGTTGTTAAACCAAAAGCACACATACCCTAACAAACAGGGCTTCCCGCTCCCTGCCCTATGCTTTCCTTTTCAAAAAGAGCCCCAAACTGTCTGTGTGTACTTAAGGGCACTGAAGATCAAAGATTTGTCAAAATATCTTCCCCTCTGCTGATGGGGCAGCAAGCAGTGGCTCAACCTGGATGAAGGCTGAGCTGGGTGTTGCTGTTTTAACCCCTGGCACAGAGAGCTGGGACCCTTCAGCCTGGAGAAGAGAAGGCTCAGGGGGATCTTGTCAATTTGTATAAATATCCGAGGTGGAGGGGAGGGGAGAAGATGGAGCCAGACTCTTCTTGTTGGTGGCCAGTGAAAGGTCATGAGGCAATGGACACAGACTGAAATATAATAAAAAAAAAAGTTTGGGTTTTTTTGTTTTGTTGGTTTTTGTTTTGTTTTGTTTTGTGTTTTTTTTTTCTTTCATAGAGGTGATCTATCTGTAGAATGGACTTCTAACTGAGACCTGCAAAGAGAACCGACTTGTCCCCAAAGTACTTCATTATCAAGCTGATGGCAGCTGTGTCTGCAGAAGCACTCTGACATTTTTCCTGAAGTAGGCTGACAAGACAGGCAATGGCACAGGAGTCCCAATGATATGATAACATCTCCACTGCCTGTATCTTCTGGTACTTACACACTTAACATTTCATTACTGAAGTAAATGATTTAGCCTTATCTGATATGAGTTTGATATGGAAGTTTGTATTTTTAGCTGTCAATAAAGTAATTTGTGCTGGGAAGCAATTGCTTCTACTTGCAGTTTTCCTTGGTGAAGTGTGTATATCCCATTTTTCTTGGGCTATGACAGACTATTATTTTAAGCAAATGTTTTAGATTTTAGAGCCAAAAGATTTTTCAAGGTCATTAGTGTGCATGATACAATGTAAGTTCAAAACATTATGAAACTGAAAACAACTGCACTCATGGAAATGTCAGTTTAAACAGGAACAAAAAGCCTTGCATGTAATTTGGCAAGAATATACAAAGTCTTTTAGAGACTGTTCATTTCACTGTTCACAACCATTTCAAGAAGAATACTTTAAATGGCATTTCTCTGATTTCATTGAATCCACAAAACAGAATAGCTGCACACTTACCCTACTGGAGAAACCACTTAAATCACTCGACCCAGTAATTGAGAAAATAATTTAAGAGATTACCAGAGAGGGATTATTTTTGTTCAGCAGTTTATGTCTGAATCTTATTTCCTCACCCATCTCAGTCTTTGTTTGATTTGGAAGAATCATGTCTCTACTTTTGATGACTTTTGATCAGGCTTATCTCTTTAAAAAAATCAACTCTCAATATATGTTTCAGGCTATAAGCCCAGCTTCTCCCTCCTACTAGTCACAACATTTGGTAACAGAACTCAGTGATACTGTAGTTTCAGCTTTCTATTTAAAAATTCACAGTTGATATAATTTGCAACTGCTTTTACATGCACAGCTTCTCATTTAATTGTGCAAACTCTTAGCAATGCAAATAATATATTTGATATACAATGCAGTCAAGGATGTGAGAAGGCAATTAACAGATATAATGAAGTTTATGGAAGCTCGGTTTACAAGTCCAAAGAAAAAATCATGAACTTCAGGATGCATAGAAGTGTCAGATAAGGGAAGAAATGTCAGATATGGAAAAAGATGGGAAAAAGGAAAAGGAAATACATATACTAAGAGGCATATTCCTGCCCTGTTTTCTTTTAAGTGTATAGATTCCATAGACTTTGCAACAGATAAATAAGTTAATGGGACACAGAATTCGCAGCAATAATACTTTAAGATGAAAGTGTAATAGCAAATGCCTTCTTAAATGAGTCATTAAAGGGAGACTTCCTTGTATGATATTTGAAAAACAACCCTCTTAGTCCCTTAATTTAGCACATGACAGATAATGGTTTTGCTGGAATCAAAGTTCTGTACCAAACCCACTCATCTTTTTACTTGGCTTGCTTGCAGGAGTAAGTGAGCATTGAATCTCTCAATTGTTCACACCAATCTTCACTTCAGCTTGGTTTTGCTGTTTCATAGCCTCCTGTTTAAGCTTTTCAACTGTCTACCATCGAAATGTTAAACTCAAAAAAAGGATATAAATCAAAACTTCTGAGCACTGAGCAGACCAATGTGCACATCTTAAGCTTTCTGAAGTTTAAGCAGATCTTAAATCTGTCTAAATTTCAGCTTTCTGGTTTGCATTTTGTCAATAGTCACAGTCAGAAAACCTCTTCCCCCTTTTAGCTGCTATTTAGAAAAACAGCATCTGAAATGCCCGAGTACTGTATCTTTTTGTTGATTTATGCAACTGCTTTTGTTTCCTGAAACTAGAGGTTTTTAAAGTGAAAAGTACTTTCATTCCCTCCTGGAAGATTCTCTCAGCAGATCAGAAATGTTTTTTTTTTTTTTAAACATGGCACTGTATTTGTCCTCCTGAAAAGCCTCTGCAAGTTTAGAATATAACCATTTTGTCCCACTCCTAAATGGCTGAGTAAACTGAGTACTGGATAAATTGAATTCCTGTAACAGAGATGCCATGAGAGCTATCTAAAAAATCTCAGTTCCAGAATCAAGTCATTAATGTTTACCAAAGGTTCTCTCTAGCTTTAAGGGCTAAAGACGTTCTTCTACCTCAGTGATGTCATCCATAAATTAATTAGACTCAAAAATGGATGATTATTGTACAATTTGTCTGTGAGGTATAAAGGAGAATCACTTCTAGATGCTGAATATGCAACTGATTTCCTAAGAAATAATTCATCTCAGGCAAGACTTTTGCATTGCAATTATTGGGACTGTTGTAGCCAAGGCTTTGGTATTTGCCCACAGTGAAGATTCTCCAGATGGCTAGAACTCTGCCTAGCCGAGAAAGAAAAAAAAAAAAATGTTTTAAGAAGTATATATAAAAAACAATTGATGTGGTGGAAAAATCCAAGTCTGTACTCAGATGAAACTTCTAACCTAAGGGATGGGGAGCCATATGCAAACTCTTTTCCATTCTTCACTCAACTCAATGAATGCCTGGTTCTATGCAGAACAGACCAGACCAAGGGACTGCTTTGGGGAGTTCTTACAGCACTTTTGGTAGCAGATTGGTAGGTTAATAGTTCCATCAAGCGGAGTACACAAATGAAGTCAAGTGTCTGATAAACCAGAACAGTTTTGTTACCATTGATCTGCAGAATAAAAAGGGAAAGCAGGTATGTATCACCATTAGACATGTCTTGCAAGGTCCCATCCCAATTTCTTCTGCACATGCATAGTAGATCTTGCCCTCTGTGAAATACACTTATGAAGGATCAGTACAGGCATTCTCAGCTTCTAGCAGGAGTGAAAGAGGCTGTCAAGACAATCAAAGTGGTTCCATAAATTTGACAGCCTGGAACTTCAATGCACTCTGATTACATTACAGATAAAATGCAGTTTTGAGAGTACATACTTTGTTTTTAGATGCCTCACATAAGAATAGTTTAGGCATCTAAATAAATTTCACAGACAGAGTCCTTAATCTCCTTTTTCCATTTGTTTACCTATGTGCTGAAAACAGTTCTTGCTGGATAGAAAGCATTTTGCTATTCAAAGACTGTGTGAGTGGAGAGGGATGAGAATATAAACAGGCACTCTGTATCACACAATACTGAACTGACAAAAGCTGGCCTGCAAGCAAGACGAGACAGACAAGTAGGAATTATTAGTACAGAAAGAGTTAAATTGCAGAGTACTGTTACATATTATCTAGTCTTTCTTCCAGACTTAATTTCTAATTATATCTTCATGCTGGAGAATGGCTGGCATGCATAAACACAAACATCATTTATTCATCACTAATCTGGCATTTAATTAAAATATTACTGCATTCTCATTTAGTGCATAAGGAAGAATGTTGTAAATATGACAGGTCAAAAAATCCCCGGGATACTAACAGAGTGAAAAAATATACTACTGAAAGCTTCCTAAATTTTATTTTACAATGTAACAGAGAAGGAATTAAAATAACAGGCCCTTAGTATACTTTCTCTATGAGGAAAAAAATAATTTTATAGTCAATAAAGCATGTGTCACAAATACGAGAGTAAACAACAACCCATGGTTGATCTAGATACTGGGGTTTACTTAAAAACTAAGGATATTAGAGTTTTTACCCTGCTTGATTATCTCACACACTCCCTCATGTCCTTACTCCACCCCAAGCCTTGTTATGTTCACTAGGTTTCCACTTTCCTTCGCAGAAGGGATGTTGCTGCTGGTCTGGGAAGCCTGAGTGGAAAGTCATGTTGATTCACACTGCTCATAGCAATTGGCCTTGACGGTTACCAGCCACAGTTCCTGTGCATTCCCTGCTATTCATCTCCATATACCTTTCTCATCTTCGGTACTTTCCCCCACTTCCAGGATATTTACTCCAGTCAGGTTGTTTAAGTCCTTTTTCTGGCCCCCTTCCTTTGTCCAAGACTTTTCAGGACCTCTGATTTTTTAGCACTCACTTTTCTATCCAGAAACCCCCAGTACCTATTATTCCAAATCAAAACAGTCTCTCTATGTAGAAGAACAATGTGAGATCAGCCTCCTAAATGGTGCTTTTTTCTCAGGTCTCTTTATCAATTGCAGGTTACAGGATGTCCTACTGTTGTTTGGTCCAGATATTATCAAAATTTACAATGATAAACATACTGATTTCAGCTATCAAGTAAGAGGCTTCTGTTTGAGAATTCCACAGTTTAATTTTGGATATTCATGACTGTGTGTGCCATTATCTGCTGTCTGCTACTGTTTACAATTTAATCAATTTTTTTCCCTACAGCAGTATCGTATTTTAGAGTGCCCTAGTGTAAGAGGCAATGCTGGCAGATGTCTTTTTCTTCTTTTTCGTATTAGCATGGAATGACTGTAAGGGTATGCTAAACAAAGTTCTTTTAAAGGAGGATTGTTAAACATTGGAGTGCAGAATTTTTTTCTCTCATGCATTTGGAAAACCGTTTGAATTTTGGCCACAAAGTGTTTTTGTAGTGAAGACACTCACATTACTTGAGAGTGAATAAATACTGTAACAATGACAAAGATAGCATTAACAAGAACAATAAATGACAAAGTAATTAACATGTTCAATACTTATGAGGTCATGTTCAATCTCTGTCTGGTTCCAAATTCTCCAAGGTATCAAAATGCTTCCCAAAATAGCCTAAATATCAGAAGATATTTTATCTGCCAATAAAACTCTTAGGATAGAATTCACCTTATCAAACATTATCCACCTAAGAGTTTGGAAATCTGACTGAGCTGATCACCTTGGTTGTCCCTGTAGACAATTTATATGCAGAGACAGGCATCTCCAGTATATCCCATTGTAAGATAGGCGACCACCTTTCTTCATTGACTAGAGATGGAACTGAACAAATTAATTCTGATGAATGTGGACAAATTCCTACTTCTATTCACTATGTCACACTTTAAATCATGCATGTTTTGATTACATAACTGAAAATAATTTTTACATATTCAAAGCATTTGCGAAAAGCATTCCCTATGAATTGCATACCTTTACAGCAAAGAATAGAGATCATTTTACCCAGTTGCAACCTAAAACTTCAAGCAATTTGAGTTTGCAATGGAGACATTGATACATCTTTAACATTAGTAAGAGAATGTGACCCTGGTTTAGCAAAATCTTAAAACATGGAGAGATGGTAACAGGCAGCTTTATCAATCAGGACTCAAACTGAGAAGTTCTATTATTAGTGTGATCAACTGGAAGAAAAGCATAGCAGTTCACAAACTTCAGCTGCCTTGTCAACAGATTTTTGTCTTTCCTTTTAACTTGCACAACAGTACTCAAAACTGTCTGCACAGGAACCGAGATCACATGCAGCAGCAGAACAACATGCTACTGTGCTGCACTAAACTATTCAGTTTTGGTCAAGACTAGGAATAATTAAGGATCTGTCTGTCGTTTCTTGACCTAGATTACTTAACAGAAAAATGCAAACAATTGAATATTCATACTCTCCCATCTTCTTATCAGCTGAAAGGCTGTGACATGACAAGATCATGGTGATGCAGAGAAAATTATTAAACTAAAAGTATGCTATATTGAAACTAACAGGTGTTCAACCTGTTCCAGGGCCACATTTAATTAAGTGGATATTTTGCATCCACTGATCCTAACAGCTTTTGTTTACCTTAAATACTACCTGAACCCAAATGTTATGTCATTGGAAGTTTAATGATTTGAAACTGGGCAAACAGTCGTCAAAGTCATTTGAACTACAAACCAAGTTTCAAAACAAGAGCTAAGAGAAACCTGAGGGAAAACTGGGAGAATATTCTCAAGGCAGAGTGAATACTTCTATTGTTATCTTCAAATTGCACTATATTTTTCTGCCATTCTGTCTTCAGTAGTCTTAAGTCATGACGGAAACTTATATTTAAAGTATTGATATTAGCAATTTAACAGGGTCATTGTGTGAAAGCAGCTCAGATGGAACAATATCAGTCAAATATCAACAACACAGGCTTTTTATGAAAGCTATCATCTGAGCACAATCAGGAGGTTAAAGGACAGAAGAGATCACTTTGCTATGCTTACCTTTCTACTTTCCTTTTTTGCTTTTTGGGGGTTTTTCTTAATGTTTTATTTATTTAGTTATTTATTTACTTGCTTGGTTTCTTGGTGAAAAATTTAGACAACTCATTTAGAATTCAAGATTCAAAATATCTAACCCTCTGATTTTAAGGATCAAAATAAAATTCTCCCTAGCAAATATACTGTGTTTTGTCAATTGCAAAAGGCTTAGCAAGGCTTAGAAGGTACAAATACACTTTTTTAAAGCAAAAAATAGTAAGTTCCTTCGATTAGTCAATTTGATAAAACCCTGACGAAGGCTTAATTATATGACCATATTCCCAATTAGAGAATTTGTCTTACTTTGTTTATTTTTTATGCTTGTATTAAATTTATTCTGAAGGATAAAAAAAAATATAAATAAAATTAATATCACTTGCATGTAGAACCATCTTGCTACTTAAGAATTCTGAATTGTGGTGAATTTCTTTCATATACTTTAATTCAGTCAATAATATTTTATATCTTCTGCTTTATGAAATGGATTTTGTAATTGGTAAGTGCTGGAAGCCAGGTATTGATGGCACATTTGTGTTTACACTGCCCAGAAACTAAGGAGATCTAATCACTTCCCTTTGTTTTCATACACTATTTGCTCAATTTTATAGCATCAGTGAAATACATTAGGCAGTTAGCTCTAAGAAATTACTGCATTTTCAATTGGCTAATGTCATTTTGGCCTTCAGCCTTGTTCTTTACACATGTAAAAAAATCATATTACACTTTGTTATTTACATTGGGATTTTTTTTTTAATCGTTAAATTCCAGCTCACACTTTTACATCAACTAGGACCTTGTAGGAGTACTAGTAGTGCAACATCTTCTTTTATCTACCTCTTTAATTCCAGAGTGCGTGGAGAGAGGCAAAATGTGGAATCTGTCTTCAGAGAGCTGGCCTGGAGTGCGTATGTCTCAACAAGCTCTTGCCGCCTTCTCATAAAGATGAAGTTCAGTTCATGTATGTTCATTTTCTCTTTTGACACAGTTTGCAATTTTAACAGATCAGGGTTTTATAAGGTGAAATCCTTCCTTTCCCCATATACAGGTGAATTATTTAAGATTTCTAATATTGCTATAACCAACCAATGCTTCCTTTAAACTTCAGAGTTTCAAAAAAATCCTCAAACCCATAACAAATATTGTTTATAGAAATTCACCAACGACTTTTAGAAGCTTTTAGAAGCTGAAGGACACAACACAAACCTCAAACTTATCTTTATATTGTATGTGTGATTTTGAGTGAATTGTCCAAAGTATGTGTGCATACCTACTGCAGTGTCGCACAGACAAGGGAGTGATTTCTGTATGTTCTGAACATTCTACACATTACAGAATTGGATCTTCCAAGAGCCAGACTTGTTCTTTCTAACTCTTCATTTTAAAGTTTATACATATTTTCTTAATTGCTTCTGCTCCTGGTTTCTGCTTTTCATATTCCTTTTTTTTTTTTTTTTTTTTNTTTTTTTTTTTTTTTTACCCAAGAGCTGTGATTTCATTTTTGAAGAAGAAGGAGGAAAAAGGAAAGGATATAAATGGGATAAATGGGATTTAAAGCTGTTCTTTTTCTGAATAGTTACTTCAACAAAGATCGATAGCATATATTTTGAAATGTTATCCTAGTGTTTCTAGGCTGCAGGGGGCACTGATGCGCTGTATATCTACAGTACTGCAGAGCAAGAGTCAGACATATGATTAAACAGTTCTGCAGGTTACAGATACAGAAAAAAACACATAAACTATTTATAATCAATTTAGGTTTTGAGAAATTAGGTAATTGTGAAATATTTATATGAATTTTGGAGGGGAATTAAAGTTTCTTTTACTGGTAAATATATTTGTTTTTCTACTGCAATCAAGCAGTTGAATGGATAAGACTATTTTCTTAACTTTATAACCAAGGTCCCTTGAAGGATGATATATCTTTCTAGTATTGCATTACTTAATATTAGAGCCTTAAACAAACAATCCCCATTCCCTGTAGAAAATAAAATTTTGCTTAGCAGGTCCCCAGAGAAGGCCATTTATTGGCTGTTGATAATAACTTGTTTATATATTAATCATCCAATACAGATACTGCTTGATCGAATCATTTAAGTAAGAATGTATATAGTAAGAAAAAAGCATATATTTTATCAGTTAATTCAATATTTTCTATTTTAGGACTGAAGAATGATGCCATCTAAGAAGTAGAGCTTTCCTGATAATATTTGCCAATTTATCACTCAGCAACATATAGTAGACATGCAACATCAGAGTTTTATCTCTTCTGTTTATCCAACATCTTCATATTTCCTGCAGTTACAACTGTACTAAGCACAGTAAATTATGGCTATCTTGATAATCCTTTCAAGAAAGGATTATGCAGTCTAATTTTAAGACTGCAAAACATGAAGAAGCCACCACTAATTGGCAGTGTGTACCAATTATAATAATCAGTACTGTTACAGCTTTTTTGGTTTATTATCAATTCGTGTGTTCTGGTTAAGACTTCAGCCACAGGTTCTAACATGCTGCTGCCTCTCAGCTAAAGAAACCCCTCCATGTCCAGAATTTCTCCACATTAAAGATATGAGCTATCTTCATATAAATTATAATCACCGCAGTCATATTTTAGAAAAAAACAGCCCCAGAGACTGAATTTCTGAAGTACCTCTCTGGATACCTTTTTTTTTTAAAAAAAATTAAAAAATTTCTTTGAGGATTCCCTCTCTACTCTGCGCTCTCCCCCTCTACTCTGCACTCGTGAGACCCCACCTGGAGTACTGGGTCCAGCTCTGGAGTCCTCAACTTAGAAAGGACATAGAACTGTTGGAATGGGTCCAGCCGAGTGCCATGAAGATGATTAGAGGGATGGAGCACCTCTCCTGTGAGGACAGGCTGAGGGAGCTGGGGTGGTTCCATCTGGAGAAGAGAAGGCTCCAGGGAGATCTTATTGCAGCCTTCCAGTATCTGAAGGGAGCCTACAGGAGAGCCTACAAGAGAGGAACTCTTTGTCAGGAAGGGTAGGAATAGGACAAAAGGTAATGGTTTTTAACTAGTAGAAGTGAGATTTAGATTGGATATTAGGAAGAAATTCTTTACTGTGAGGCTGGTGAGGGCACAGGAACAGATTTCCCAGAGAAGTTGTGGATGCCCCATCCTTGGAAGTATTTAAGGCCAGGGTGGATGGGGCTTTGAGCAACCTGCCCTAGTGGGAGGTGTCCCTGCCCATGGCAGGGGGGTTGGAACTTGATGATGTTTGAGGTCCCTTCCAACTCTAACCATTTATAATTCTATGAATTTTTAATTATACCTTTATCTTTTGTGCTTTTTATGTACTGCTGCAGTGCGTACCAGTACACGATGCAATATAGTATAACCAATACCACAATCAATAGTGCACACAGAATTAAAACCATATTCCTAATTTCTTTTTCAGACACACAGAAATCACATTTATCACTTTTCTCCAGAAGAATTTTTTTTATTGTAAATATCTTTTATGAAGTTAATTGCATATTAATATATCAAATTTTGATTTATAAGTCCACAATACATACCATTACAATGCATATCTCTTGGATATCAATAATATAAGGGATGTTTTTTAAAAAAAAATCTGGTTTTAAAACCTGAATTCTTTAATAATTTTTAGATCTGAAAGGGACAGCTGATATTAAAATGTTCTGCCAAAGAGAAGCTCAAGCCAATTTTTTATTGCAAAAAGTGTTCAAAATCTTTTCCAAAAAGTGAACTATTATTTCTGATTGATTTTATTTTATATAAAAACATACAAGGTATTTGATGTTGTTGATTGTTTCACTTTTAGCTTTTTCAAATGTGATTTTTACAAACCTACAAATGTTTTATAAGTCACAAAGTCCTGTGGTCTATTCACTGACACAGTGAAGGACACAGAATGTATGCCAGCTGCTGAAAAGAATAAAATTGAACTTCGAAACTTTTCTCTTGAGATTCTGGCTGTTAGGAGTTGAAGGCAACTCTTATGATTTCTTATTACTTCTGTATCAAATTCAAAATTGTATCTCAAAGACGACAAAAATCAAAGACAAAGCATTATACCGATTCAAGCTTCCAGTACGCAAATTAGTCCTTTCAGTATGACTCTCATTCTTACTTATCCTATCTAATATGCCTCTCTTCACAATACAGTCTGGTATAATAACATGAACAACTACATCTCCATTACAAGAGACTCTCTGAATATAACTTGCAAGTCATGGAAACCTGCTTCAATTTTTAATTATTTGTGAGTATATAAAAACCTATTTTTTTCTCTATTTCTAGATTTCTGTAACTGTAATAACATCAAATGCTCGCACTAAAGCTGCGTGACTGTAGTCCAATAAAGAAAGCATGTAAGATAATGATTTTTACTATTCATTTGGTTTTAGACAATTCCTTCTGTTGTATACTTAGCTTTTCTGAACCACTGATCATACAAAATTTAACAGTAGATATATATGAAATATTCTTAAAGCAGAATATTGTGAAACCAACCGCATACCCATCCACAACTTTTAAACAGGCAGAAAAAAACAAGATTATTTTTTCTATTCTAAGAGACTATTTTTGTAGTCTAAGAGAGTAGAAGAGAGGTTTATTATTCACATACCTGTCTGGCTAGAAGCCTAAGCGATTATTTCAGGAAGCTACTGAACCATACCACTTGATGTCTTGTGTCACTAAAATAATTTTTCTTAACCATTAACATAAAGTTTCCAAAAAGTACTGCAGTCTATAACATGTGACAATATTAATGCTATGAAAAATATATGTAGTGAATTTTTAAGAACGTTGAAAAATGGCTTTAAATTTAGTTTTTATTTTGTGAATCTGCTTCAGTTTTGTAGGAAAGTAATGATGTTCTCAACCCAATGGCATATGCCAAGTTAGAGATGTGCACGTAAGGTCAAGATAAACATTGCTAAAGATTGTTATTAATCTTTTAGAAATAGAGCATGGCCCCAAAGAAGTTTGGGGTTAGTTTTGTGGCATGTTGATGAGATACAACCTTTTCCAGAAATAGGGAGAGAAATTAAATATTTACAAATGCACAATATCTCACCTGCATATATTTGTCACAAGGATTTGTCTAATATCCATCAAAAATAATTTCACAGAATACTTCAAAAGATTAAGCTAAGGACTTACACAACAATTTAAGTGATTTTGAGGATTTGAAACAGTAGGAAAGATTAGATATGTCACTTCTTTCTCTTTTTTTTTTTTTTTTTTTTTTTTTTTTTTTTTACGATCACCCCAAATTGCAAAAGAAAAAATATGAGCATAAATGTTGAGATGTAAGAATATAACTGAATTATAAATATGAATAATCTCTTTCACACATAACAGAAACTCAGTGCTTCTCATAGGGTCTTGCATTTATTCATAAACTAAAATGTAAATAGACAGAAGAGCTTAAGTTTGGAACTCTGTGATTTCCCCTTCAGGTGCAAGCCAGCTTGTGGATTTGATTTAACCTAAGGTGGATTCATATGAAAAAACTCTAATTTTACCTCAGTCTTGTATGGACTCTTATAACATACAGTATGCAGCACCACAAGCACTGTTCCTTTTCTGTGTGCTGAATGGTAACTGACTTTTACAATCAACTGAAAAATAATTTCCAACGGGCCAATCTTCCTCTTTTTAAAGTACGCAGTTCATTCCAAAGACAGAAATCAAACAGACATCTGGTGTCAGATGCTCCAAATTGTCATATTTTATAATATTCTTAAAGAGCAGGGAATTCCAGAGAGGAAGAGTTGGACTGAGAAATTGCACTGAACTTCACAAAGCAGTTAGGAGTCTTTTGGGATGTTTGTAAAAATATCACAGAAAACTACAGAATAGAAAGGGGAGTACTCACACATAAGGAAGGGGATTTAGAGCTTGTTGGAAAGTGGATAAGTGAGGAGAAATTGGAACTGAGGGCTTACTGAAAACATGCAAAGAACTCCAAAATATATTGCATATCTCCTGAGAAAATTGCCATGCATTAGAGAACCCATCAGTCCTTTTGATGCAATGGAACTAGGGTAATGCACATTCAAGAGCTTCTTTCCTAAATGCAAATAGCAATCAGAGTCTTTGCTGAAATGAAGCTCAGTTTCAACCTGGAGAAAAACATCTTAAGATAAATTAATATCAAAATAAATTCTCTAAAAAAGTCAACCAATGGGCAAAAAAGAATTATTTTTTTTTTTACAATCTGTCGAATGGACAGTGATGAAGAACTCAGCTTATTAGCTCCTGTCTGTGAGTGCAAATCAGCCTTGTATATTTGCATTCATCGGTAAGAATTCTCTTAGGAAAACAGCAAACAGTATTTTTCTGTTTCCCAATAAGGAATTTTTTAAAAAACAACAAATCGTGGCTTGGATAGATATATGTATATGCATATGCATATTTACATGTTTATATTTAATCTATGTGTGTGTATTTGAAACCTTTGAATATATTGCATGTGGTAAGCTCTTACAGGAATATAAAGCAGTGTTAGCTCCCAGACAGTAAAACAGAAGCGAGCTGCAGTAAACACCAGCTTTTAATACTGGGACTCAAAGCTTAATTTAATGTCATTGTATTCTATCTGAAAGTGATAGCAATTTTTCATCAAATCTATTCCAGTAACATTTTCTGAAACACCTAGAGAAGCTTTCTATTGCATTAACACATCACAAGTATATTCCTTCAGAAGAAGGAAAAAATAAAAAAAAATTTCATTCCTTAACGGACCTCATCAGAGATCCTTTATTTCTGTCTCTTCTGCTACTGTTGACCATTACATAACTTCTTTTAAAATTGCCTATATAGTCATAGCTCTGAGACAGAAATATCTTAAACCATCTTAACACAAACTTTGACAAGATTTAGATAAGTATAGTCTAGCATAATTCTGGAAAACTACCTATTGGAGACTGACCTTTACTAATTGATACAATTCTGTTATAACCTTTTCTGAAAGTAAAAGCTGCATAACTCAGAGGACTTTTGTGGCTGCAAGTCTGCTCTCAGGGAGTCAAGTTTAAATTCATTCTCCTGCTCATACCATTATTCTGCCATTTCCTATTCCTCTTTGGTTACATCTTATGCCAGGAAACTCTGATGAGCCCTCAGTGCAGTATATCCCTCCTAGCTGCTCTCTCCTCCACAAAGTATCACATGTTGTCACATTGTCTATGAACTCCAGACTTAAACAGTGATTCATGTGATTAGCAGAAGATCTGGGCTGTGATCTTACAGATTAACTGAGGTAAAGACTCAGGCTTGAAACCTCAGTGCTTCTGAGCATGGACAGAAATCCTGCATCTTTCAGAATGACCAGGGCTTTAAGTTTTAAGGTCTTTGATCTTGTCCAGTTGCCCAGTGCTGCCTTAACCAATCATGCCCTTGAATTTAAGCAGAATTTAGTACCTGCTTCCAAATTTACATGAAAGTAAATTTCCATGTTGCCCTGAGCTCCCATTTGGTTCTTCAAGTTAAAATAATTCTCCCTCCTTTGTAGTGTATGATATTTGCATTACAAAATATGAATCTAAAGCAACAAATAGCATTCTTGGTCTATATATTTAGGGCATTTTTGACAGTGGATAGTCAGATACGTATGTCAGTGAAATTAATGTTATGGTTTTGTTTTTTACATTTCTTAATTTTCAAAAATTTTTAAAAAGTAACACTCATTGCATTTATCTCTGAGATAAGCAACATGGAGTATATAACACCCTATGAAATGTATTGACTTGTCCTGAAGTAGGGATGCCAACAGTTTTGAAAAGGTTAATGAACTGTATCTAAAATTTGTTTTTGAAAGCTCTCTATATTCCTTGCACATATTAGCTCATCCTTTTTGTGTTTTAGAATTCAAATAGACCCAGTTAAATATTGTGGAACACATTTGAGTAAATTTCAAACTTATTAAAAATTCATAACTTTAATATTTACTTACAAACCCATACACTAAAATGTTTTTGTATGTCTCCCTTTGGCTCACCTACCCCACAATAATTAAGTAATCCATGCTGAGGGGACACCACGAAGTAAAAACCCCAGCAGGGTAACTGAATACTACTAAGTGGTATTCACATGGCTAAGTATGCAAAAGCTGGGACATTCAAAAAATTAAAAATCTTAAACCAGGTAATGTAAGATGGAAGGTCAATTAAAGAAAAATTACAACAGCAAGAACAGAAATACTTAGTACCACTGGATGATAAATACAGGGATGTTCTTACAGGGAGAAATTGGATTGCTTTGTCTGCCAAACTGTAGAGTACTTTGTTACTGCCAGGCAGTTCCAACTGTAGCAATACTGCATCAACAGAACCATATGAATTCTGCTAACATAATGTAAGTACACTAGGGTTTCAGCATTCAGCAGCTACTCATATTTGTAACATTTATAATCCATTGCTGCCATATTTAAGCAACTTCAAGAACTTTCTCCTCAAAATGAATGTCTCTTCCCATGAAACCTATCTTGCAAAACCAGAATGGCCAGCTAGGCATCCAAGAGCCTTTCTGGGAAGTAGAATTTATATGTAAGGATGATGGTTGGGATGTATGTGCATTACACCTGAAGTTAATAGCAAAGGATGCTGCAAGCTGCCCTGTTTGGGTAGATAAAACATTCATGTGGTACAGGGCAGGGCATGAGTAAGGAAAGCGCTTTCCAAGCTTCCCTGTTGTCCACTCCTATGGGACAATCATGCCACCAATGCAAATTCAGATTAATTTCAGTTCTGTTTCCCAGCTTTTCACAGACAGGAACAGCTGTCCAGATGTGGACCAGGATGGAGCCAGTTCAGTGTGGAGTACATGGTGCTGGACTCTTGCTTCTTAAATGAATGGTTATACAAACTACTCAATAGGAAAAACTGAAAAAAGAATAGTGTCAAAAAGCCTGAGGATGTAGATATCTATCTCAAAGCAATTATTATTTTGGAATATGAAAGAAAGCACAAAAGATGATAACCATCCTGATTTTAAAGTTATCCATCTTTTATCTAGTATGCAAACTAGAGCTACATCTTGCTCTAATGTCTGTGCAAAATGGGGAACAACTTCCTAATATAGTAACCAGATGAGATACCTGAGGTAGCTTATGATCTTTTCCAATTACTATTTCATTTCTAATATATATATAGTCCTTGAAATAAAGATTTTTTTTTCATAAGTTTATACCTGAATTAAAGGCATGAACTACCTTCCTCACTCACTTTCATCTCCATGAATTTCTGTTCTTCACAGAGACATAGTTCCACAGACAAGTGTATGTGCCTCCAGTTTGGAGGAGAACACAGTTCTAGCTGGGAAAAAAACTCTGTGCAGAAAGGCAATAGTGGAGTCATCACTTCTTTCTTAGCTGGGGTTTATCACAACAGAGGCCAAAATTCTGTATTCTGTGCAGGATTTATACCCATAACTTGTTTGTTAAATGCACTTACAGAACATCTTCCAAACAAAATGCTTTGGGGAGCTCAAATGGTGTAAAGATTTATTTCTTCATCAAATTGAACAAGGAGATTATACTGAGCTGCTCTTCTGAAAAATGGTGGCAGGTCTGTGCAGGTATAATGTTCAAGAGTAAGTTTTACTGGCAAAAGCTTGGATGCCTAGGACTTGAGGCAAGTGGTTGATTAGATAATGTGTTTGATGTTTACAGTCCTTTCATAACTTTGAATATTATGCGTAAAAGTTTGTTAAGGGGCTAGTAGTTGAAGTGCAGAGGGCAGATCTCATGGATCTTTCATTAATGATCCAGTCAGTTACCACTAGCTTTTCAATGTGCTGTTTAAACAAGCACACAATCATTAATTAAACTATTCTGTAAATTTTAGGGAATAAAAATGTAAAAAGGCTTATGCAAAATTCTCCAGGGATATAGAACATATGTCCTATGGATAAAATCATACACTATTCTGAAAGACTTAATGATCTACAAATGCAATTCACTTGTTTGTTTTCCACTTTTCCATGTTCAAATCTTTTATATGCCAGTATAGAATCTTAAACTACAGCATTGTCTCTGTATAGCTTTTTATTTCAGTCAATGCATGACCACAGCAATGTGACTATGCAAAAATGAAACCAACTGTTTTGGGAGGTTTATTTCATGTATTCAGAAACAATGCTTTCCATATTTTCCACATCTCATACAAAGCAAGTGCAGCAATGGGTCGTCAGTATTTGTTTCAAGATTAATGGAAATCCCCAACCCATTAGCAGAAACACAACTATCACATCACCCCACTTCCTACTCAGGTATTTTCTTGCAGATTATCTTGCTTACTATGGTGTGTTTCAGCATTCCTTGGGTAAAAACTCACTCTAAATAACCTGTTAAGCTTAATTCAACTACTCTGTAAAAAGCATGTTATCTTAAGAAAAGGCTTCAGAAGCATTAGAGAAATCACAATATCCATCTACATAATATTTATTTTTCTGTAGCTATGGTTGAAATTATCTAAAGTAGTCACCATATTTAAGGAAGAAAGCGGTCATCACAAGTAGTTTCTTCCAGTTTGAAAAGGCACAGAGAGTAGTTTACCTGCAGTTGTCCACATTATTTCTTCCCACAGCATTAGAAAAGTTGAAAGGTCCCACATTATTGATTTCTATGATTTGTATACAGCCAGTGAAATTGTAGACAGGCCCAGGTATCTACAAGGGAGAAAATGCAAACAGTTCTTTTGCTTGTTGTCATTGCAATCAATTTTGAAACTAGTTAAATTTCTGCAAAAGATTTGTAATATAATTTAACCCTTACTCCCAAAGAACCTTCCTGGTCTCCATTTTTTCTCTAATGACATTCTATTAAAAAAAAAAAAAAAAAGAGAGATTGAATGTGAAAAGGAATTACAGCAAAATTAGCAGTACTGACTTAAAAATAAATTCAGAGTTTTGGATGTATTGAGAGCACCACAGGTACAGTGAGATGTACCAGTAAAATGTGGCCTTCTCTAACTTCATTTTTTAATAGATGAATACAGGTCAAGGGGAATGGCAAAGAAGGAAGCTTTGAAAAGTCTGCTTTTAAGTTTACTACTTCTCTGCTCAAAAGGTATCTGGTGCCGTTAATGAAATAATGACCTACTAAAATTAGGAATCACTGGAGTGGCACTTAAAAAACAAAGGACAATAAATTGTTATGCATGTCTCACCATAACACTGACACAATATGCTGAGATGCGTTCTAACATATAAACGAACCACCCAAAATATTGCAACTGAATCTTTATGAACTGGACCACTGGACTGGAACAGGTTCCGGTTCACACCAAATCATGTTTACCCATTCTTGGGGCCACATAACAAGTAAGAATCCATAGTTCATAGAATAAATTTCCTGCCAAAATATGAACTATGTACTGCTAGGACTGCCCATGAAGATTGAAGTCATTGACATATTTGAATGAGGCATTGGGAAATTACCCAGAAAGAGAAAATGGTAATAGTGAAAGAGGATATCACCTGAAGGATTAAATGACTGCTGGTCATAAGCCCATACAAGGATAAGCAAGCCTTGGCTTGATCCTTAACACCGCAAAGGATCCATTCCTAGCACTGACCATGGAGTCAGTTTTGGATACCAGCAGGCTCAGATACTTGCAGAAACAACAACAACAAAGTCATTGAAGTCCTAATTTTGTTCAGGAGCACTACATAAAAATGAAGAGACTTTTAAAAATGAAATTTAAAAGAATATCCCAAAGGGTAAAGCACATGCAGATGAATACTAAAAAACAACTATCAGAGGTTCACATAAAATGTAAATAAACTACTAGGAAAAAAACTGGAATGTTTAAATAACAGGGTACAAAATGTTTATAAAGTCTAAAAGACATCCTTTAAAAGTTGAAGTCATGTCCAAATGAAGAAAAATAGGAAGTTATATAAATGTTGGTAATAAAAATCCAATAAAGCAGGCCAAGTAAAAAAAATAAGAAGATCTTGAACAATTTGCTAAAAGCATAATGGCAAGCAGTAAATTCTTTTAAAAACCCAACAGGAGCAGTAAGCCTGCCAGAAAGGCTGTAGGGCCAATAGAGCATCAAAGTATAAAAGGAATGTTCAAAGAGACAAGGCTCTAGCAGGAAATGTAAATGAACTCTCCAAATCAAAATTTAATGTAGAGGAGCTCTAGAAGATTCCCATGCCAGAACTCCTTTTTAGTAGGGGTACATCAGAGATCTCAATTTGAATTATTACTGGAAGATTTTTTAAAACAAATCAACAAAGTGAACAATAGCAAAAAAAAAAAAGAAAACAACAAACAAACAAAACCAAATAGTGTTTGCCCTGTTTGTCCAAAGGAAATTACTGTCGTCATCACTTAAAATGGCTTCCAAACTAAGGGACTGGTAGGTGTGCATTTTAAGAGAGTTTCTGAACAGGGTGTGACTACTTAGACTAGGATTCTCTAGTCAGGAAAACCCATCATCAACGGTAGTTAGAATGCAGCAGTGCACAGATGAATAAAGAGGTTTCACAATTCCTTACAATACAGGATCAAAAGGACATAAAAATACATAAATCAGTGCAAAGAATAAAGCAAGTTAAAGGGCATACTTTTTGTATAACTTGAAATAATGGTGCGGAACTCTGTAATAGGATGTTGTGGATCGTTAGACAAAGGGGGTCAAAAATTGGTCAAATTAATGGGAAGAGATTTTTTCAAATCAGTCTTCCTAATCTATTTTCT